>NW_021025097.1:688535-738829 GCF_004153795.1 Camellia sinensis
CCGAATATAAAAATTAAGTAAATAATTAAATAATAATAATATTACAATCTCAAATATTTTGGTGGTGAATCCTAAAGTGCAAATTAAATATTTGGAAGGTCGGTGTGACTTGAACTCCAGACTATAAGGTTAATAAATAAGGCTCTTACCATTTGAGTTGCATATAACTTATATATATGTTTTGTATATTTATCTATTTATTTGACCTATGTGTACCACTAATATAAAATAAAATAAAATAAACACAAACCCTACCCCCTTATTTGTTCACAACACTAGCAGCCCTAGAAGCCAGCCATGGGTTTACGAAGGAAGATGAGGGGTGATTCAATCATCAAGATTATTGTTGTAGCCAAGAAGGAGAGCTTTGTGTGTGTTGTGCCTTGTGGCCTTTTAGCTCAGGGCAACTCTGCCTTTGAGACTCAGGTTTTGGAAGTTCTCGCAGAACTTAAGGGGTTAGCACCGGTAGTTCACTCCCATACTCACTCTATTGCCAAGCTAGAAGCCCAATTGGGTCAAATGGATAATAACATGAATCGAAGAGATGAGGGAAAATTACCAAGTCAAACTGTGGCCAACCCTAAGGGACAATACGGGGCAGAGAGTTTGGGTGGGAATGTTAAGCAACATGAGCAAGTGCAGGCGGTGGTTGCTTTAAGAAATGGTAGGGAGTTAGAGCCTCAGTCAGTTGCGTCTGATGCAACTAGAGTTATGAAGGGTGACCACGGTGGTTCACCTAGAGAGAATAAGGGTGAGGGGGAAACACTTAAGAGGGATGACTTAGTCTCTAACACTTCATTTGAGCCCAAGGCACCATATGTGCCTAAGGCACCCTTTCCCTAGTGCCTTGATACACCGTCCCCTTTTAATAAGAAGGCGGCATCTATGGAGGCAATGATGGAGGTCTTTAAACAGGTAAAAATCAACCTCCCCCTGTTGGAGGCGATTAAGCAAGTACCATCATATGCCAAATTTTTGAAGGACCTTTGTACGCAAAAGCGTAAATCTAGGACACATATATCCCAAAAGGTCCTACTCACGGAGCAAGTAAGCTCCATCTTGTTGAATGACACACCTCCTAAGCTTAAAGGCCCAGGTGCCCCAACCATTGCATGCATTATAGGGGGCCACTTCATTGATAGGGCCTTATTGGATTTAGGGGCTAGTGTTAATTTATTGTCGTACTCTGTGTACGAGGAATTTGGGCTTGGCGAGTTGAAGCCCACTACTGTTACTCTTCAGTTGGCTGACCGGTCCCTCAAAGTGCCACGAGGCATGATTGAGGATGTGCTAGTTAAGGTTGATAGGTTCTACTTCCCTGTTGACTTTTTAGTTTTAGATATGGCACCGATAGCCAGTTCGAGGAAACAAATTCCGGTGATTTTGGGTCGACCATTCTTGGCTACGGCCAATGCGTGCATAAATTGTCGGACCGGGGTTATGGAAGTTTCATTTGGCAACATGCAAGTGAAACTTAATGTTTTCCAAGCATCCAACAACCTCATGAGAGAGAGGAGTGCTTATTAGTGGATGTTGTGGATGAGATTGTAGAGGAGGCTTTGCCCTCCATTCTTGTAGAGGACCCTTTAGAGGCTTGTCTAGGTCATTTTGGGTTTGAAAATTTTGATATTGATGGATCAGTTAAGGAGGTTTTGAAATTGTTGGATGCGGGTATCATATATCCCATCTCAGATAGCAAGTGGGTGAGTCCCACACAAGTGGTGCCCAAGAAATCGGGCATCACCGTTGTTGAGACTGAAAGAGGAGAGTTAGTCCCCACACGAACCACTACTGGGTGGCGAGGCTACATTGATTATAGGAGACTAAATTCCTTGACTAGGAAGGATCATTTTCCTTTACCCAAGGGTTTGATGGACCCATTTTATTATGATTGATAGATTGATTCCTTATTATCTTTTCTTTCCCTTCTATGTTATTTTGTTTTTCTTTGTTCTCGTCATGCTTTATTTGCGTCTAGGAGACTTTAAATCCTCTAAAGGTGTAATTCCTTTGGTGTTAGCCGTGCCCGAACGGCATCTGACGGTCTGGTATAGCCACATAACCGTGTTTGTAGTGAGTTACTAGGAGACCAACTAAGACGGTGAAAACTAGAGTTCAAATGGCAAAGCCTAGAACACAAAGGTTTAGGATTTCTAAGACTAGAGTCTGGTTTAAATACCCATGGGTGTGGAGATTGCTTCAAAACTACCTCGGCTTGAACTCTGTATGGCAACCCCATAGGTTGAGGTAGCTTTATGCGCCTCGATTCTGGATACCAAATCAACCTAGTCTGTCACCCTGTCGGAGAATAGGGAAAGTTACAAACACAGTTAGGGAGAAAAATAGTGCCCGTGGTTTTTGCGTAAGATTATACTCGGAACATGCACCATATGTTCTTATGTGCTATATTTATTCGGATGTCAATTGAAGGTAGAAATGGTTAAGTATATTTGGTTATACTAGCCCGAAGGCTATAAACTACGCTGGGTTTTATTACTTCGGGGATTCTGAAGTGGCAACTTTATGTCATAACTCTGGTGCCTTTTGTTAGATGCTGAGAGTTAGTTTTAAAAAAAAAAAAAAAAAAAAAAAAGCCTGCTTTCTTGTTTATTTTCTATGTTTTAAAAAAAATAAATAAATAAATAAATAGTTGTTATACTTGTTCAATTTAAAAATAAAAAAAATTTGTTGTTATACATGTTCAATTGTTACCAAAAAAAGAAAAAGCGGCTGAAATCGCCGCACGTGCGGCCTGGCCCCGCACGTGCGGGAAATTGTGAATCAAAACCACATTGCCTACTGTTTAATAAGCAAGTGCGCGGGGCATGTGCGGGACGCCGATTATTATAAAAATAAAAAAATTTCGCGCCAGGGATGAATCGCCGCACATGCGGGGGGAAAGTTGGTGCGTGCGTTTGTTTTTTGTTTTTATTTTTTTTACTCTTATTATTATTATTATTATTTAATTTCATTTTTAATTTATTTAAGTAAATAAATACATACATAAATTTTAAAAATAAATAAATAAATATACATTTATTTTATTTATACTTTTTTGTTAAAAAAAAATTCGTTTTATTTATTTAGTTATTTATTTATTTATTTTTATTTTCTATTTTCTATTCTCGTAAAAAAAAACACTAAATTACGATTATTGTTAGTACCATTGTTAATTTGCTATATTTGTTTAGTTTAAATTACTTCGTAGTAATTCTGGTTAGTTTAATTAGTTAGTCGATTTTGGTTTTATTTTTATTTTTATTTTTATACTTGTGTAGTTAGTAATGTTATTTTTATTTTTCTTCTATACTGTAATTGTTCATTTAATGAATAAGTAGTTTAGTTTTTATTTTATTTTATTTTCTTTTCTTTTCTTTTCTTCTCTTCTTTTAAGTAGTTTAGTTTAGTTTAGTTTATCATTTAATGAATAAGTTGTTTCGCTTAGTTTAGTTTACAATTTATTTAATTTAGTTTAAGGTCTTTTTTTTATTCATTTTTTTTTATTATTTTCGTTTTTATTAACCAAAAAAAAAAGACAAAGAAAAGTGTGAGTGTATATATGTTACTCTCTGCCTACCTGGATGTGCACCTACAATTCTGGTAATTTTCTCTCATTTCTCTTTACTTTTCCATTGAGGACAATGTCATATTCAAGTTGGGGGATGAGGGTTATATTTTATTTTGTGCATTCCTATTTGGCTCATAATTCATGCTTATACTTGTTTCACTTGACTGCATTACTTCACCTGATGTGACTTTTTGATAGTAGGGTGATGATATTTGCATATGTTATTTGGAAATCATAGTAGACTTGTATGAAAAGGGTTTATTGGGTAGATACTTGCATATGATGTTTGCACGAGGAGAGTTGTCTGTGTTTGTGATTTTAGTGCACTTGTCATGAGTATGTCTTAATTCACATGAACACACTATCATAGCGGTGATCTTTTTATTATAATCCCTAGTGTACATCATTGATAATAGCTATAGTTGCAGAAAAGAATAAATGAGGAGCCAAGATTCTTAAAAAAAAAAAAAAAAACACTTGACTGGTTTGGGTTCGTAGCCTTTTTAACTCGAGTTATTAAGCCTGTAGGGGTGTCTTTACACCTAATGCCCTAAAACCATCTGGTTTGGGAGTCATTAGCTCAAAACTTGCTATATGGGTTAATTAGAAAGTTTAAGGGACTTGGACACTGCACAATTAAGGAAAAATAAGAAGAATGACTTGTTCGGATTCGTAACCTTTTCAACTCGAGCTATTAAGCCCATAGGGGTGTCTTTACACCTAGTGCCCTAAAACCGTCTGGTTTGGGAGTCATTGGCCCAATGCTCATTACATGGGTTGATTAGAAAGCTTAATGAATCAAGGCATTGCACAGTCATTTAAAAAATAAAAAATAAATAAAAAAAACTTTGAGAATCTTGGCTGCAACAGGTTAGTTTTTCTGTATATGTTGGGTGTTATTATGAGTTACACTGGGCTATTATAGTGAATAGTTAACTAATATGGAGATTGCACTTTACACCGAGGGTACTCATGACTTATCTACTAGCATGCACAAGTATAGGGAACTTTACTTTTGTATTAACTGAATTGTGGTTTTGACTCAATAGGTTCCTTCATGCTTGTCCACTGTGCCTTTAATGACTTATGATGTCTCAATATCACACTGTAGTGGCACATAAGTTGATTGTTAGGTGGAGTAGTGTGGTCATTTGTTGTTGAGTATATATGAATATGTTAATGTTTGTGGTATCATTTCTGGAAACCCTCACGAGACTTTACTCGTCCACTTGGGGTAACCTTGTGGTTTAAAGGCTTGTTGCGTATGCTAAATGCAACCGTTTTCCCACGAAAAATGAAATAGATAGATTTTGTTTTATTTTATTTTATTTTATTTTACTTGCTTGAGGACTAGCAAGTAGTAAGTTGGGGGATGTGATTAAGGCCGAAATGTACGTCATTGAGCTCTGCACACTTAGCAACACCAAAAGCATAAAATCCTAAACTAAAAATTAAAATAAGAATGTAACTTTAAATTAACTAATTTCGCCAGAAGTCCCCGGCAACGGCGCCAAAATTTGATGGGTCGTTGAACACACCAAAATTAAATACTAAACTATACCAAATTCTATCAGAATAATGGCAAGTCCAAGTATCGATCCACAGGGACTATTGTGAAATTAAACTAATTTAATTGTTAAATTCCTAAATTAATTTTGATAAAAAGATTGAATGATGATAACCTAATTTAATAACAAATAAATTAAACTAAGGAATTAAATTATCAATAATAAATGAAATTGGGTTTTCTGAATTAGGAAAAAATCCTAGGGTAGAGAATTCACCACTAACCACATAATTAGGGTTTCCAATTGAAATCAATTATGCTATGGTTTGAACGGATTAATGCTTCGCAACTACAAGCTCAAAGCACTTAACAAGAAGATCATCACATTCAATGTATGAGCACGAACCATCTCAAGTAATACGAACCGTTCACTCTAAACTAAGGTAGTGATACAACTCGTTCCTCGTAGTGTGGTTCGTCCCATACCTTGAATGTGAAGGAATAGAAAACTCATGTATGGATAATATTCAACAATCACAGAAAGTCAAATATTTGAAAAGATAATGAAAATTATATATAAAGAATTTCTAAAACATCATACAATAGTTCAAACCTTTACATAATATAAAATCAAAAAAAGAAAAAACCTATTACATGGCTAGGGTTTCTTCAAAACCCTAGAAAAGGAGACTAGCCACTCATGGAGGAGTGGGAAGAGGTAGAAGGAGAAGGAACCACCATGGGAGACATCTTGGAGCTTTTGTTTCTCTTCATTTCCAAACCCTAGCCTCTCCCTTTAAGTCAAAAAAAAAACTTCCGAACCCTAATCCAGCCTTTTACTTGCCTTTTTATCCTTCCAATCTCGTCCAAACAGGTTTAAAACGTCGGTTTGACTTTCCCAGAAAAAGTCAACGCACGTGTGGAAAAGTCAACACACGTGCGAGAAAATCAACTCTGCCCAAATTCTGTCTTTTTGCTCATTTTATGCTCCGACGATGTACAACCTGATTGACACTCAACACACATAAATATACAGTTTGACTCTCTTCATTTCCAAACCCTAGCCTCTCCCTTTAAGTCAAAAAAAAACTTCCGAACCCTAATCCAGCCTTTTACTTGCCTTTTTATCCTTCCAATCTCGTCCAAACAGGTTTAAAACATCGGTTTGACTTTCCCAGAAAAAGTCAACGCACGTGCGGAAAAGTCAACGCACGTGCGAGAAAATCAACTCTGCCCAAATTCTGTCTTTTTGCTCATTTTATGCTCCGACGATGTACAACCTGATTGACACTTAACACACATAAATATACAGTTTGACCAGCAAGTGAAGTTAAGAGATTCTAATTAACGGTCTCAATGACGTACATTTCGGCCTTAATCACATCGCAGATGTAATATTAGGAATGAAAATTACTAAAACATTTGACGAATATGCATTATCTCAATCTCATTATATTGAGAAAATTCTTGGTAAATTTATCAAGGATGATATGAATATAGCTAGAACACATGTAGACATCAGTCTTTATTTATCGAAAAATAAAAGGGATGTGGTGTCTCAGTTAAAATATTCCCAAATCATTGGAAGTCCAATGTACCTAATGAATTGTATTCGTCCTGATATAGCTTATGATGTCAGTAAATTGAGTAGGTACACTAGTAACCCCGGAGAAGACCATTGGAAAGAGATCATTCATGTTCTTAGATATCTAAGATTTACCCGTGATCATGGATTGAACTTTACTCGATATCCAGCAGTACTCGAAGGTTATTGTAATGCTAATTGGATATCGGATACTAAATATTCAAAATCCACTAGTGTGATATGTCTTTACTCTGGGAGGCGCTGCTGTTTCTTGGAAATTCACAAACAAACATGCATCGCATGATCCACAATGGAATCTGAGTTTATTAAGAAGAAACAGAATGGCTTCGCCACTTCTTAAAAGACATTCCAATATGGCCAAAACCTGTGCCAGCTATATGCATTCATTGTGATAGTCAATCTGCAATAGGCAGGGCACAGAATCATATGTATAATGGTAAGTCACGACATATTTGTCGTCGACATAATACCATAAGACAATTGCTCTCAAATGGAATAATCTTAATAGAGCAAGTGTATAGTTCAGCAAAGGGGATGGAATTAGAGCCTATTACATAAGAGTCATCATAATGGTAACCCTATTTAGATGACTGGAGATCCCAAGAACTAAGTTCAAAGGGACAACTAAGTTATGTGTGACTCGCCAGAAATCACCAAGGGATTAAAATTCCCAACCCATTCCGATGGTGAGAGTGATATCTGCAACATGTGTTATATGCAAGGGTTTAAGGATAAGCTTTGCTTTTAATAATTACTTATATCTTGATTTAGGCATAAAAATCAAGACGAGTATAACGAGATACTCACAATAAGAATCACCTATATGAGTGTCGAACTGGGGCCGGTTCTATAAGAATGAAGAGGCTAAATTCTCTAGAAGCACTCATGAACAATCAGAGCGTTCAAGGCCAAAATGAACACAACCGTGAGAACCACGATGTGTCAGAAGATATTTTGCGTGAAATCTATTGTCTTGGCTTACACAAACGGCTGAATAGTTCAAGGCATCGCGTCCATTGGTTAGCTAGTAAGTCCGATAGGTTATCACTAGCGAAGGTTCAAGGTCGAAGACTACATATCCTGATACAAGATATTTTCGTTTTATACTCTTTCCACAAATTCTGCATATTGTTGCATTCTCGCTATCATCAAATTTCATTCATGTGGGGGATTGTTAGAAATGGTTTTGGAAGTTTTGGAAAAATCATATTTTTCCTCAACTTTGGTCTATTTTTTAGGTGGGACCCATATGCCAAAGTTGACGGGTCTAACTTGTAACGCGTTCTATGTCGTATTGTAATTCATGTGGTATATTTGGTTTCTCAAAAACCATTATTGGGTGAATGGAAAATTGAAGCCAAAGTGAACTCCATGGAAATAGAATTTTGGTGGAAATATCTTAAAGGTATGGTTTAAGGCTTGCCCCACATTGATTTTGTGGGTAAACTTTGAGTGGGTTTATAAGGCTTGAGTTTGGAACTTGGGGTAGGCTCCAATGGGCACCCAAGTTTTGTAGAGAGGGAAGTTATGGACAAAGTGGGCTAGACCCATTGGACCCAAAATAAACACACCTGTCCAGTCAGGCCGGCGGCTTGGGCTTCGGTGCGTATGCGTGGTATGAGGTTGGGTTGGACTTGTCCGACCCAATACTTATCTTTTTGGGCCAAAAACATTTGAATTTATTTTTTATTTAGAAATAAAATCTGTTCGTTTTTTATTTGAAATTATGGATGGAAATCAAAATTCAAATTTTGGTTTGCACCTCTTTAGAAATTCTATACAGTTTCGTATCTGTCCAAACCGAATCTGCTCAAATTCAAATCCACCCAAAACAAGTTTTTAACTATTTGAAATTCAAACCAAACAGTGCCTTACCTGTCCAAACATATTTGTATCTGTTTAATTTAAATTGAACAGGTACTATACTTGTTTAATTCAAACCAAACAGCTACCACTCCACCTATATAAATAGGCAGTCCCTCATTTGGATTTTCACTCCAATTTTTGTTCTTCTCTGCTGTCGTTTATTTCTGCATTTTACTGCATTAATTACATTAATTTTTTGTGAGAAAAAGTGTAATTAATTTTCTGTGAGAAAGAAAAAAGAGTGTATACACAAAGTGTGTTCATTGTGCAAACAATTTGTAGTGCTATTATTGTTTGTTGTTGATCATTTTATCCTAGGAGATAGACGTCCACAATCTGAAAGTACCGTGAAGAGAACGAATCTGCCTTAAGGACACAGTGTTAAACACTGGACTTGATCAAAAAATTTGTTTAAGAAATTAATTTGATGAGTAATATATTTATTTTTTGTTTTATTATTTTTCTATTTCAGATTTTCATTTTGTTTTTGTAACAAAATAAAAATCTGTTTTATTTATTTTATTTTATATTGTGATTTGATTTTTGTAATCAAACAATCTCTCTCATTTCTTTTATTTCTTCTATATTTCGTTTGTTGTTAAGTACACAAACAGAATTTATTTTTTAAATACAATGAAGATTTTCCAACACTAACTAGTGTAGCAACATTAATTACGACTTCATTATTGACCCTACTTATTATATAAATTACAAATACCAAAAAAAATTTAAATTATGCCACATCATCAATTGGTACACTAATTAGTATACTAATTGGTGCATATAGCATTATTCAATACGAATGATATTATATGTACTAATTAATGTATTAACTAGTATACTAATAGATTGTGTGGCATAATTTTAGAAATTTTGGGTATTTATAATTTGTATAATAGGTGGGGTCAGTAATAATGATATAACACTAGTTAGTACACTAGTATGTACGTTAATTGGTACATGTAACACCACCGATCATAATATCATAAAATACCACGTGACCGTACTTCAAAAATACCCAATAATCACCCGAAACACCTTTCATAGGGGCCCTAGTTCGCACATTTCACCGAAATAGGGTGGCACTTGCTTTCCTTTAATCAAATTCATACCATTGTTAATCACCAAAATTATCAGAAGTAGCTATTAGTTCTTTCTTGATAGTTGCCTTAACAAAAACAGTTTTGCTAGAGAGCTCTAATTAGAGCTGCTCTAAAGCAGCTCCTATGAGCTGGCACCATATATATATATTTAAAAAAAAAAAAAAAAAGAAGAGAGAGAGAAAGAGGTAAAAGACAAAACATAAAGAGAAAAAAGACAATTTAATACTCCTTTAGATCTCTCCTTTTAGAGGTCTTACTCATTTTTCTAACATAAACCAAGTTACTAGGAGATAGGCAGCCAAATTAATAAAAAGTAAAAATAAATAAAAAATTAAGTAGTTCAACTATTTTGTAAGTCGAAAGTTATATTCTTTAAAAAAAATTAAACAAATAAAATTGAATTAATTAAATGAAATTAGTGATAAAAAAATACTTAGCATATAAAAAAGTAAGGCTAAATTACACTTTCTTCTTAAGATTTGAAAAAAATATAATTAGTCCCACTTTTAACATAAAATATAAGAGCAAATTACATTTTTAATTTTTCAAAAAATATGGAGACAATTTGTTTAGAAAATTATTTATAATAAAAAATAAAAAAAAATAACCTATTTTTTTGGAAAATACTAAAAAGTTTTTTAATTTTTGGAAATTATTATTACACAAAAATGAAATAGATGCGTATTTTCAAACTTTTATTTTTATTATTTTTCAAAAACATAAAAATTTAAAATTTAACCCAAAAAAAAAAAATACAACTACAAATTTCCTTTCCTACTCTGACAAGAAATAAAGAAAGAAAAAGAGATGAATCCCACTTTACACACTTTCTTAGGTTAATTTAAAGTAGTGGCCTTTTTTTCCCTCTTGAATGAATGATAATTGAAAAGGATGTTTTGTTAGACTAATTGATGCACATAAACAAGTTGTGACCTACCCACCTTGATTACTTTTAAACTTTTCAAATGATACTCATATACATCAAGACTTAGAATTCGTCCATCTAAATCCAAGAGGGCACATATGTTTGTTTAGCGGGTATAGATGGATCTTACTCATAATTAGAGTGGATCTTACTCTAATAAATGATGTAGTTGTCGCAAGACTCATTATTCTACAAACTCAAATAATTTTTTAGTATCATGGTCATGGAATTAATGGATGAAATTATACTATCGTAAAATTGTTCAATTAGAATGAAATTAAATATATATATATATATATATATATTTACATATTTCTAAATTTAAGACTCATGTGAATCACTTTAGAAATCGTAAGAATCCTCCAAAAGGTCCTACTCATTTTCCCATCAACAATGCTTCACCATTTTCTTTATTCAGACTTTTCATACATGTCTTTTCTTATTTAATATACAGCAGTGACATGAAGAGAGTAGCCGTCTTTTTTGAAGGTGGAATATTTCAACAGGTGTATGTAAATAAAAATAAATAAATAAAGGAAAATATGTGCGACTCCTATTTTTTTTGGAGGCTTCCATCATTCTCAAAGTGATATAGACTTATGTGCTTGTATTTTTTTTTTTTTTTCTGAATCAATCATAAGTAAGTGAAAATTGTGGAAATTGTATTTTTTTAAAAGTCTCAATAATAAATTTGAAAAGTTGCACGCGTTTGGTTGTTGAAAATCTTGATTTCGTCATTACAACTTGTAATTTCGGACACACTACCAAAAGCAAATTAATGGATATTTGCACGCTAATTCATCAAGGACAAATTACTCTTTTTCTCTTTAAAAAATTGTTTAATTTTGACTTTGTTCCTTGATATTTAATTTAATTTTTTTAATTAAATTAAATAGGTATATTTTTTTGTTAATTGAACTGTCTCCGGTCCTTAATTGGACTGAACCATCTAATCTGGCCTAATAAATCTACTTTTAGATTTTATTTCAATAATTTAAAATATTTATATTTTAATATTTATTTCGATAATTTAAACATAGTATATCAAGTAAACTCGCAAGACCTAATAGTACCTCTCCCGTCGATAAAGGACTGAAAAGAAGCGACGGCCTTTTCTTTTTTTTTCTTTTTTCTTTTTTAAGTTGGCACATTCTGGGCTTTTCCGTTCTCCGTAAAATTCGGACTCATTCGCCTATGTACAACCGATATTATAGTGTTACTTCAATGCTCACTAAATATGGTACGTTGATACTTGATAATATAGTGAGAACAAATTAAATACAATTTAATAATATCATTTTTTTGGGAAAATTATCATGTAGTCTTATGTAGGGGATCTATTTCCCTTCTAATCCCAATTTATTTTTAATAGTTTAATAGGTCCACAATTTTTTTAGTTTTATACCCAGAGGTCCCGTTTTTTATTTTCGTATTTTTAAATGACTGTGTTAACGGAGGAGAGATGGAGGATTGAGAATGCGATTTCGAGCGGCGGAGATGTAACAGTGTACTGATCAGACTGAGATGATTGTGGGTGATGAAGTGAACGGTTACGTTTTCTGGTTAGGGTTAGGGTTAGGGTTTCAGAGGGGATGGAGTTGAACGGAAGAGAGATGGAGGACTGAGGAGTCGATTTCGAGCGGCGGAGACGTGACAGTGTAGTGATCGGACTGAGATGATGGGGACGTGGGAGATGGTTGCGCGCGTGTAAATTGGATGATATATTGTGGGTATTTTCGTCTTATTGTTAATTTGAGGACTTAATGGAGTATTAAATTTGTTTTGGGTCTAAATGGGGTATGATATGTTGGGCTTGGACCTTCGGGTCAGTCTCCCCATTTTTTTAAGGGCTTTTTATTGATAAATCTCATTTAGAGGTGTTCTAACCCAATAAGTTCACTAAAAAAAATTATAAACTAATTAGTTTTATGTATTCATACTTTTATTCCATGAGGTCCTTTTTTCCTAATTTATATTATTTGTTGGATTATTATACCCTTATGTCTATTTGTTGATATGTATTACATAGAAAAATGATACACATTTCATATATATATATATATATATATAATTTCACAGCACAACATACACCAACTCTATCATCTCAAATTACTTCAGAGAACTTCACAGCACACCAACTCCATAAATGGAGCAACAACTTTATGCCAAATTCGAGCAAATTCTCAACTAACCCACAACCGCCTCCACTTCTCTGCAAGTTCTATCTCTCGCTCGATCTCTCATCCTCAACCCTTCCACCTCCGACTCCACCATCTATTCTCTCTCTCTCTCTCTCTCTCTCTCTCTCTCTCTCTCTCTCCCTCTCCTTTCTGATCTCACTGCCCACTGCCACCACCTCTCTTACTCCATCTTCCATACTATCCGTTCGCTCTCTCTCCTCTACAACCCTACCTCAACTCGCACCCTCGCCAAAATCATGATAATATATAGATAGTGTATATATTTTCACTGTGTTCATTATTACTATGCAATTGTGATGTTAAATTTCGTATCAGACTGTTGTATTTTAATCATCCACAGTGTTTATTTGGACACAAAAATGATGTGATATTCACAATGTAACAAATAGATGTGAAGATTCACATTAATTCTAGTATATTTGTGGATGGATCATACACCTTATTTATGTACAATGTGAATATTTACATCTGTAATCAACTATAATAAACATAGGACAAAATGTGATTGAAAGTGGACCTTAACATAATTACGATGTGAACATTGACACCAACTTCAACATAAAAGACCAGATATGAATGTTTACAAGTCATATTGTTTAGTACATTGTTTGGTCAACTGTCATTATGTGTAGTCAATATTCTTTTTTGATATATTTGTGGATGAATCATACACCCTACATATGTAAAATGTGAATATTAACATCTGTTGTCGATCACAGTAAACATAAGACATATTTTAAACATTCACATTAATTGAAAATGGGCATTAACATGCATTACGATCTCATTCACACCAATTTCTGATATGTTTGTTCATGGGTCGTACACCTAATTAATGTATAATGTGAATATTAACATCTGTAGTCAACCACAGTATGATGTGAATATTCACAATGCAATAAATAGATGTGAAGATTCACATTAATTCTAATATATTTGTGCATAAATCATACACCTAATTAATGTGTAATATGATTATTAACATCTGTAGTCAACCACAATAAACATATGACATAATTTGAACATTCACATTTATTGAACACAAATTATGATGTGAACATTCACACAAATTTCAACATAAGAAAATAGATGTGAATGTTCATAGTTCATATTGTTTAGCACATGCAACACATCAACACCAAATATACCATCAAAACACATAGCTCTGTGAGAAGTATATCATTGATTTATATATATGTTGTCAAGTGTTTTCAACTACAAGTTATCCAAAACAAATAGCACTGTATTTTGGTATAGTTAGTGTTTGGTGGACAACCCCAACCATCGAACAACGGAGTTTGCCTCAAATAATCCAACTGAGGATCCCAAAACTTGGTGCTTGTTATCAATTTTACAAAGCCTGTAATGTTTGATTGATAATTGACATGTCACATGTTGCATGTGGGTGTTTGCTCTTTAGAGGTATACTCTCTTTTTTGGCATGATACTTCTCTCTCTTCCTCTTTGTGCAAAATTTAGATGCAACATCTGTTACATAGGCATGCACAAATAGTAAGTGTTTATATGAACATTAAATTTGATTTGAATAGAATTGATAGGGTAGGCATGCAGATTGATATCAACACATCTTTAGTCAGTGTGGATGTTCACGTTCAACGACATCATATAAGCAAAAGCAACAAAGATTTAAGTGATAAACATAATAATATGAACATTCACATCATTAGAGATGTGAATATTCACATTACTGCTAGGGTATAAATATGAGTATCACACTGAATATTGATATTTACACATCCATATAATATTAGGTATGTCTATGTGTATAGAATGAAATGTTAAAGTTTACATCAACATTTGGTTATAACAATTCACAGTAAGACAATGATTATATGTATACATTTATAAGCAAATGACACCAATGTGAATATTCATAGTAGCTATAAACAACCAAACAACATGACAACATCACCTATTCATTAACCACAAATCACATATTTTCAGTGTACACATGTGATGCAAATATTAAGTGAACAAATATGAAAATCATTTGTGTTCACAATGTCAAGGTTCACATTAAAATCAAACTACAACTAGAAGAAACGTTTTTATTTGGGAATTTGCTTGACTCAATGTTCACAATCATGTAACAAATTTATTCAGGACATGGTCCTTGTGTAAATGTTGAGATCCTGTGAACAGCAACAACATCCAAAACAATGACAATTTTATGTTTTCTAGGTAAAGCAACAAATTTGGGAGTTCACATCTTTTAAACAATACCAACCACTACTACAAAAACAGACAAAGATCACACTTTTTTTGTGTGATATATGTTATTTAATTACACCTTTTAAGTTTTATTAAAGTGTGATATTTGGGAGTGTGATTAAAAGTGGTCATTTTTAATCACACATTTTAAGTGTGATTAATAACATTTAGATCACACATTTTAAGTGTAATTAAAAATATTTAGATCACGCTTTTTAAATGTGATTAATAGTATTTAGATCACACATTTTAAGTGTGATTAATAACATTTAGATTACACCTTTTAAGTGTGATTAAAAAGAGTGTGATTAAAAGTAGTCATTTTTAATCACACATTTTAAGTGTGATTAATAATATTTAGATCACACCTTTTAAGTGGAATTAAAAATATTTAGATCACACTTTTTAAGTGTGATTAATAGTATTTAGATCACACCCTTTAAGTGTGATTAATAACATTTAGAAGTAAAAAAAAAAATATTACACTCACTGACTTCTCAATTGCTCTTATGGAGATTCAAACCATCAACCCTCTCACACCATAAACCTTATACAACACACTTTTTCTACTACACCTCTATAACACCATATGATTATATATGCAACATATATTATTTATATAGCACATAGACTCGTATTAACATAAAAGTATATATATAAAGATAATTATTTTTTATTGAACATAATTTATGTAAAAATAAATTATTTACTAGAAAAAAAAGACCACTTTTGGCGACTAAAATTATGTTTGGTTGCCAATTCTATACTTTTGGTTACTACCACTTTTGGCGACTAAAATTATGTTTGGTTGCCAATTCTATACTTTTGGTTACTAATTATTTTTTAGTCGTTAAAAAATTTAATTCCCGGGCCTAAAATTACCACTTTTGGCGACTAAACTTCTTTTTAGTCGCCAAAAAGCCTCACTTTTGGCTACTAAACATCTTTTTAGTCTCCCAATGCCTCAGTTTTGGCTACTAAATTTTTTTTAGTCGCCAAAAAATCTCACTTTTGGCTACGAAATTTTTTTTAGTCGGTAAAAGCCTCGCTTTTGGCGACCAAACATCTTTTTAGTCATCCAATACCTCACTTTTGCCTACTATTTTTTTTTAGTCGCCCAAAAAGCCTTATTTTTGGCTACCAAAATTTTTTTAGTCGGTAAAAGTCATATATGAGCAACCAAACAGATTTTTAGTCACCAAAACATATACTTTTGGCTACTAAATTTTTTAGTCGCCAAAAAAGTTTAATTTTGGCTACTAATGCTTTTTTAGTCGCTAAAACCTATACTTTCAGCGACCAAATGTGCTTTTTTAGTCACCAAAGATGCTTTTTCTTGTAGTGGAGTGTGATTAAATATATATATATATATATATAATTACACTTATTTAAAAAGTGTGATTAAAAAGTAGTAATGTATATATAATCACA
The DNA here is from genome assembly GCF_004153795.1 of Camellia sinensis. Taxonomy (NCBI): domain Eukaryota; kingdom Viridiplantae; phylum Streptophyta; class Magnoliopsida; order Ericales; family Theaceae; genus Camellia; species Camellia sinensis. The sequence goes on from NW_021025097.1 coordinate 704,975, forward strand.
CTTTAATTAGAAGGTGTGAATAAAAAATATAAAAATAATCACACTTTAATTAAAATGTGTGATTAAAAAATATATATATAATCACACTTGTTTAAAAAAGTGTGATTAAAAAGTAGTAGTGTATATATAATCACACTTTAACTAGAAGGTGTGATTAAAAAATATATAAATAATCACACTTTAATTAGAATGTGTGATTAAAATATATATATATATATATAATCACACTTAATTGAAAAGTGACATAAAAAATGAATAGTATCACACTCGATCAAATTAAGTGTGATTAAAATATCAATCTAATTTTTTTTATCACACTTCCAATAAAAGTGAGATTTTATTTATTTATTTATTTTTGTCAAAGTGTGATTTTTAACTATTTTTGTAGTAGTGAACAACAACAAAAAGAGGAAAAATAGTAGCAGCAATATGAACAAGGACAAAAAATAACAATGGCAACATGTGAGAAACTTTGCATTGGAACAAAAAAAAATATAATTTGATTACACAAAAAAGGGGGGAAAATCTATATAATATTAGGTATGTCCATGTGTATAGAAGGGAATGTTAAAGTTCACATCAATATTTGGTTACAACAATTCAAAGTAAGACAATGATTATATGTACACATTTATAAGCAAATAGCACTAATGTGAATATTCATAGTGGCTATAAATAACCAAACAACATGACAACATCACCCATTCATTAATCGCAAACCACATATTTTCAGTGTACACATGTGATGTGAATATTAAGTGGACAAATATAAACAACATTCATGTTCACAATGTCAAGGTTCATATCAAAATCGAACTACAACTAGAAGAAAGGTTTTTATTTGGGGATTTGCTTGACTCAATGTTCACAATCATGTAACAAATTTATTCAGGACGTGGTCCCCATGTAAATGTTGACATCATGTGAACAACAACAACAATATCTGAAATAACGACAATTTTTTGTTTTCTAGGTACAGCAACAAATTTGAGAGTTCACATCATTTCAACAATACCAACAACAACAAAAAGAGGGAAAATAACAGCAGCAACATGAACAATAAAGACTAAAAATAACAATGGCAACATGTGAGAAAGTTTGCATTGGGACCAAAAAAAATGTAATTTGATTACACAAAAAAAGGAAAAAAAATCCATATAATATTAGGTATGTCCATGTGTATAAAAGGGAATGTTAAAAGTCACATCAACATTTGCTTACAACAATTCACAGTAAGACAATGATTATATGTACACATTTATAAGTAAATAGTAACGATGTGAATATTCATAGTGGCTATAAACAACCAAACAACATGAAAACATCACCTATTCATTAACCACAAACCACATATTTTCAGTGTACACATGTGATGTGAATATTAAGTGTAACAACCCTCACCTTACTCTTGTCATACTTGCATGCATTCATGCATGATCTTGTCTTGATATGTTATTTTGCTAGTTTTGCCTTGCCTCGTTTTGGCTAAGTATTGCTTGCATGATTTTGCTCTTTGCTCGGCGTGTAGCGGAGGTCATCTTGAGATTTGATCAACCCTGAGCCTTTGTACTTAGAACTATTTTGAGACCTTGGTCGATCCCCATCTTCACCTCGGGCTTATTGCCGAGATGTCTTGCACTTAGTGAATCTTGTCCGCAGGGAAGTATGGCCTAGGCCGAGATGTGGCACACCCCGGCCAAGGTGTGGCAGAGCTTAGTCAAGCGTCGTCCTCCCTAGCCGATGTCTTTGTTACCCTGTTGCCGGATCCTTGATTTGAGCCGATGTCATTACTTGCCGATGTGTCTTACCCAGCTTGCTGCATACGCTAGATCATCAACCCTAGGTAATGGGCGATGTGTCTTACCCAGCTTGCTGCGTACGCTTTGTCAGAGACTTGTCTTATCTATCAATCACCTTTTTGAGTTGGGCCAACCCGGTAGCGCCACGTGTCCGAGCTGACTGTTAAGACAGCCGGCAGACCTAGAAACAATCACTTTCTTTATCTCAAATCTTTGCCTTTAGAGAGAGAGGCTCTAGAGAGAAGGAAGAGAAGTTCTTGAGTGAGAGTAAGTCTTCCAAGCTTGATCTTCGTGGTTTGATCCGTTGGATCCGAGTTTTGAGGTAAGAACCTTGATCTACTTTGATTGTTGATATTGATCATCTAGCTGCATTACATGATCGGGTCTGTTTTGCATGTCATGCATCGATTTGAAGTTGGTTTCGGAAGGAAAAAGATAGTGTTCATGTGTTTTGAAGAAAAGTCTCGTTTTGATCCAAAGGTTGGAACCGAAATCATGTTTTTGTGTTTGTTCTTGCATGACCTTCTTGTATGGGTACCCAGGTCCATGTTTTGAACTCTTGGCTTGAAAACTCAGATTTTGTAACAAGTTGTGAACTTGCATCCATCTTCCAAATGATCATGTTCTTCACATTCTTCAAAGGGAACCCTGGTTTTCCCGACTTTGCTTTTGATGAGGCCAGCGGGACCACACCTCGGCCAGGAGGTGTAGGACCTCGGCAAAGATTTGCTTTTGAATGAGGCCATCAGGACCACACCTCGGCAAGGAGGTGTGGGACCTCGGCAAAGACCTGGATGGTACCCAGTGTGTTTACATGAGACGGGAGCAGTGTTTGAACTCCCAGCATGTTTTGCTTTGTTATTTACCTGGAATCTGGCAAGAATGCCAAGATCATTCGCATGTGTATTTGAGGCTTGTTTTGAGAATGTGATTTGTCATGTGATTGTAGGACCTTGATCCTTGCTTTGAGCCTACACCTGAAGAACTAGGTGAGTGGTGCTTTTAATAAAGCTATGTTACACTATTTTGATAAGTCTTGCTTTGCTTGTTTTGATGAAAGTATTTGCTAAGCATGAATGAATAGCCCTGTTTTGATGTATCAAGTATAAGCCTCGTTTTGATGTCATCCTTGAAAAGTCCCTTGTACTGGAGGACTCTAAACTTTCGCAGTACCAAATACAAAAGTCCCTTGTACTGGAGGACTCTAAACTTTCGCAGTACCAAGTGCAAAAGTCCCTCGTGCTGGAGGACTCTAAACTTTCGCAGCACTAAGTATAAAAGGATATGGTCCTTTCTTGGGAGCACTAAAATGTTAAATAGGGCTACGGGCCTAAGTAACAAGTGCCATAGTGTTAAATCGGGCTACGGGCCTAAGTAACACCAGATCATTGTGTTAAGAGGAGCTACGGGCTTAAGTAACACAAGTCCCTTGTGCTGGAGGACTATAAACTTTCGCAGTACCTTTGACTCAACGATTACGGATCGTATAGTCCTTGTTTTACCGATGTAAGTAAGCATCCCTTGAGACTTGTGAGATTTGATTGATGAATACGGTTCATCCCTTGTTTTGCCGATGTAAGTAAGCATCCCTTAAGACTTGTGAGATTTGATTGATGAATACGGTTCATCCCTTGTTTTGCCGATGTACATAGGCATCCCTTGAGACTTGTAAGACTTGATTGATGAATACGGTTCATCCCTTGTTTGATAGAGTTTGATGTGTTTTGCTTTGAAGGAATCTCGGCTAATACCTGTATAGTTTTGGCGCGTTTGTTTCGAAAGACTTCGGCTATATTCATGCAAAACCTTTATTTTTAGTATCATTCACTGAGTATCCAAGCTCACCCTCTCTATATATATGTAGGTGATGAGCAGGACGTCGGCGACGCCTAGAATGTGTTTTTTTGAAAGCTTGTTTTGGATCCATGATTATGTCGGCATTATTTTGTATTCACGTCGGCAAATTCTTGAAAATTATGCTTCTTGGCTTGTACTCACTGTATTTTGTATATGTCGGCTCGAGAAGCCTTTTGATCAAGATGTAACACATATTTTGCTTTTGTTGTATTCAAGTTGTAAAGATGTATGCCATTACATTGGATCTATGCACTGCTCTTATGGACCACTTGTATTTTGATTTATTGCTTCCGCATTTGAGAGCCCCGTTTATTATACTCTGATCTTGTTAAACTTTTGAAAGATGGCCTTCGGTAATCCCGAATTACTGGCCATCACGGCACCAAACTACTAGGGGCGGTTTGGGGGCATGACATTAAGTGGACAAATATGAGCAACACTCGTATTCACAATATCAAGGTTCACGTCAAAATCGAACTACAGCTAGAAGAAACGTTTTTATTTAGGGATTTGCTTGACACAATGTTCACAATCATATAACAAATTTATTCAGGACATAGTTCCCATGTGAATGTTGACTTCATGTGAACAACAACCACAATTTTCGAAACAATGGCAATTTTTTGTTTTCTAGGATTACCAACAAATTTGGGAGTTCACATCATTTCAACAATACCAACAACAAAAAAAAGGGGAAAAATAACAGCAACAACAACATGAACAACAAGGATCAAAAATAACAATGGCAACAGGTGAGAAAGTTTGCATTAGGACAAAAAAAAAATATAACTTGATTACACAAAAAAGAGGGGAAAAAAAGGTGCTTACATTTGGTCCCCATATCGAGTTGATACACTCCGATAGATGCGAATGTTCACAAAGTGAAATACCGTTTCAAACATGGAATACGAAAAGTGATAAACACAGTAGTGAATGTTCACAAAGTGACTAATCAATTTACACATGTATGAATGTTCACAACATAATTAGATATACCAACATCATCTAACACAGGCAAGTTGGACCATGATTCTTTGTTTTCATATGAATGTTCACTACTATTAACAATAACAATATTAGGGGCAAGAACAGTAACAATATGAAATTACACACATTGTATGAATAGAAATAGGGAATATGTATGGAAGTTCATATTGGTGCAATTTGAATAAGACATTCACATGATCAAACAATACAACAACAACAACAAGAGCATACATATTGACTTCCCTGTGCATGTTCACCACTGTTAACAACAATAATAGTAGGGGCAATAACAGTAATAAAAGTTCACACATTGAATGAATAAAAACAGGGGCTATTGTGGAAGTTCATATTGATGTAATTTCAATAGGACATTCACATGATTAAAACATACAACAACAACATGTGAAACAATTTGTTTAGCCCAACATGTTGACATCCCTGTGAATGTCTACTACTGTTAACAACAATAATAGTAGGGGCAATAATAATTATAATATGAAGTTCACACATTGAATGAATAAAATCATATACTATGAAGTTCACTACTGTAGAAGTTCATATTGATGAAATGGGTATAAGATATTCATATGATTAAAACATACAACAAGAACAACATTTGAAATAATTGGCTTGGCCCAACATTTTTCATTCCCATGTAAATGTTCACAGCTTTTGACAACACAACGTAATTGCCACTGCATTATTTTTGGGTGAACAAAACCATATACTTAGAGATTGAGATTGAGGGGTTCACATTCACGATTAGGGCATGAACAATAAAAATATGAAGTTCCACACATTGTATGAATAAAAACATGGGATATTGGAAGTTCATAATGGTGTAATTTAAACAAGAGATTTAGGGTTTACATACAAGATTGGTGAGATTACTTACTCTTTTTGCCCATATCGACGGTTGGGTTGTTCCAAATGGTCGTCAATGGTGGTTTTGACGAAGATGGAACTTCAGAATGTTCACCAATGGTGATTTCCACGTTTCCGTAGACGGACGGCGGAGGTATGACGAAGCTGACAATGAGACGCTGCGACGATGGGACAATGAGATGCACATGGGTGAGACGATATGGAATATGATTCTGGGTTTTCGGAAGAGTGGAGATACTGTGTGATTTTCTGCAAAAAGAGAGAGGAAGAGGGACAGTTATTTGATTCAAAAAGAGAAGGGAAGAGGAGAAGGGTGTTTTGGTCTTCTAATATAAAATAGGACCTAATGGAATAGTAGAAAACACTATGGGGTTTATGAAATAGGATTCTTAGAGAATGGATTATTAAAAAAGCTCCCTTTTTTTTTTATCAATGAATATTTTAAGAATACCAATTAACAAAATTATATAATTTTTATAACATCAATCCTTATATATATATATATATATATATAATTCTTAATACACTTGTTAACCAAATTTATAATAGAATATCATTTCACTGTGCATATATGGGAGTTATGAAATTGTGATACTTCTCTATAAACAGTAAAATTCAAGGTTTTAAATAATAATCTTATGCCTCATAGTGACTTGATATTATCATTATATTTACGACTGTCAAAATAGGGTTACTTGTATTGATCACTTTTAATGCCTTTTTCCCTCCATACTTGGACTACTCTGAATATCCTTATTGTTGATTCACCAATATATGACAATGGCACCATCTAGATCTTTACAAAATCGAATTTTTATTTGATTTTATTTATTTTTTATTTTATTTTATTTTGTTACATATTATCGGCCAAATTGATTAGGTGTCTATACTTCGGAATAAGCTCTATTCCATATTTCATCTCCCTATATCCATCCATACTCCACTTGTGGACCTCAATTTGAACTCACTTTAATGGTTCAAACTGTCTACTTTGTAAGTTCTGCACTAAAAGTTATCCATGCAAAAAATTCAATTTTATCGGATATATATAAATACATAAACAAATCACGTTTTGTTTTACAAAATCAATAGTTTAAGTTCACAATAATAGTTGCTATTCATTTTATAAAATAAAATGTGATTTTGTTCTTAAATTTATAGATATCCAATGAAATTAATTTTTTGCAACCTACAAAGTAAATAGTTCGAATTATCGATATAAGTTTAAATTTGAACCCACAAAAAGAATATAAATAAATATAAAAAAATGCAAATATGGAGGAGAGTTTATCCGCCATACTCCATAGTCTATAGTGGACTTGTTCACCATCTGTTTTTTGGGTGAATCATTTTGTCCTAAGCATTCGGCATGATTAGAAGTGAAATATATTTTATTTTCTTGATTAGAAGTGACATTTTTTTTTTCCTTTTTTTTTTTTTCTCTTTCCTTTTTTCCAACCAAACAATTGAGATAGGACCTTTCTTTACATGAGGAGAAATTCCTAATTTTTATCTTATCAAGTGGTGAAATGAAAATGATGTCACACCACCAAGAAAGAAGTGGAGAAAATATTTCCACCAAGACAAACACAATTAAATGTACGTTGAAAGAAAAATGGTTTTCGCACTTTTGTCATTTTTAATTTTTCTTAACTTTTCAAAAGGCATATATATACACATATCCAAGGTGCTTTTTTCTATAGTTGCCAAAGTCAACAATGAGGGATCTCCACTATCTAATAATCCCCTGGATCTCCCTAACACTAACCAAGGCTTCGATGTAATCTTCATAAAGTGCATTAAATGAAATAGTTTTCAAATTTCTTTATTTACTTTTTAAAATTCTTTTCAGTTTAAAAACTTAAAAGTTAAAGCTTTGAATACAAAATTCCTTTAACCTTTTATTTATTTATTTTATTTACAGAAAAGATTGACCTAAATGGGGTTTGACAATTATCTTTACAGTAAAAAAATTTTCTTTTTGTTTTTTATAATATTAGAAAACGGATGTATTTGATAATTGCTATTAAAAAGGGTCTAAAAACATGTATTCTAATCAAAATTTTAAAAGTAAACCCCTCTAACAAATCACGTAAAATATTATCCATTCAAATATATTCTATAGTAGATTCCTATGCACCTTTAACTTTTTTTTTCTCAGACTCTTTTTTTAATAGGAAAGTCTCCTATTGCCCTTATGGTATTTTGGAGATTTGTAGGGACATAAATTTCTAAAGGTATTAAAGGTAAAATCGCCTTTTTCTCACAAATTTACTAAAAAAAATTCTATCTTATAAAAAAAATTGAAACAAAATTTACTTGTTTTTGGCTTTTAGGTCATAAAACATCCATGATTACTTTTATATAAATTAATAAATTTGATAAAATTTTCTTATTAATTTATGTGACACATGTTTTATTATTTAGGTGTAGGTTATTATTTTATGTTACGTTAATACAAATATTGTAAAATTTATTAATTTTAAACATTTTCCTTTTAAACTTCGTTTAGATTTTGTTTTTCATGGATTAAACAAATAAAATCTGATTCAAAATAACTTTCCAATGATCTTGACAAAAAATTGCAATCAACGGTGGTCCTAAACATACATTAATAAACGGAGATGCTGGAGCATACAGTAATCTAAAGGTTCATGAATTTACTTTGAGTTTTATGATGGAGCATACACTATGGTTGTATTTAGTTTGCAGGTTTTAGGAGACATGTGGAAAGAAAAAGTGAGATAAAATATAATTATATTTCATTCATATTTTTTTTATATTTTTTTTTCTTCTTAAATATTTCCTTAAATGCATGAATGAAATACAGTCTAAAAGTTCATGAACTTACTATGATGATTGAGTATTTGTTTTATAAATATATGTATGGTTGACCAATAAAAAATAAGATTATCCTAGTCACAATTATCAAATTCATTGTGTATTATTGTATGAAATGTAGAGAAGCTTGGTCCACAATAATACCCTTGACCAAAACCAAAATCTCTTGCTTCACAAATTCAAAAGTCTAGAAATACAGATATGGAAGACTTGATCGCCTCTTGAAACTAAGAATTGTGTGTGATTTTATAATTGATTTCAATGTAAGAATTGAAAGTAAAGAAAAATGCCAGGGACATGAAAGTAATCCCGTGGGTCAACCGGTTGGTCGACCGGTAAGACAATTTTTTTTTTTTTTTTTTTTTTTATCTTTTCAAACTGTTTGAACCTACCAATTTTTGAACCATTTGCTGAAGCTGGTCAACCGGTTGGTCAATCGGGTGGTCGACCAGGGGATCGACCACCATGTGTAAAATTTTGACAAATTTCTGCTTTAACGGCTATGCACAGTGTATTGGTGAAATGAGCAACATGTTCTCACTTTGATGAATTATTTACTGAATTCTCATTTTGATACTTGTTTGCTGAAACCATTAAAGCATCAAAAAGTGACTTTTTCACCAAAATTCAAATCTGATGCCAAGTTTGATGAAGCGTTGGAGATGGTCTCAGTTTCAGTAATAATTGTGTTTAGAAAGTTGGTCACTTTTTTTAGATGATTTGATGATTATAAGAGAAAAAATAAAATGATTATAAATTGGATGTGATATTTTATCTTATTAACTATTTTAATATATTTTATCTTTGATAAATTATTTTAACCAAATTCTCTCCCCCAAACACCCCATTATTTTCCTATACCTATACTAATAAGTGGCACTTCTTGTTTAGTATATGGGTTGTTTTTTTATCTTCCATAATGCCCTGCCTTTGTGTTCTAAATTACGTACGGGCCATATATGCTTTTGTTTTCAGCACACCTTTTTGAAGGATGTATCTTATGTGAACTTTATTATATATTTTTGTGATATGTTATAGATTTTTATGGTAACTGTAACCTTTTTTTTTTTTTTTTTTTTATAGGAGTAGTGATAATTTTTGGTTGAGATATAAAGTTATATATTTTTATGATAATGTTATATATTTTGTGATATTGTTATATATTTTATGATTTGAAAATGTTTTGATAAAAAAATATGTAACATTACTGTAAAAATGAATAACATTAAAATCATATCATTAAAAATTATTAATTGACTTAATATTTTATTTATTTATTTAATATTGCATACAAATTAGAAAACAAGTTTTAAATTAAAATATTAAAATGAATAAAAATGTTTCATTTAAATTGTAATTTCTAAAATTTATAAAAGTTAAATCATCTATGCCCCTCATAGGGATGGCAATGGATAACCTACCCTGTGGGTATCCATGGAGACCCAACCCAAATACATGGGTTTTCCCCTCTTTTTCTTATCAATTGGGTAGGGTAGGTGATATTCTTTAAATATCCACAGGGGATGGGTTGGGGATGGATACCCACTAATTTCCCCATATTTTTTTATTTTTTATTTTTATTATTTTTTTTTAAGATTCACACTTTGCTTCATTGTTTTTGGATTGTATTTTGTCATTATTGGTCCACTTTACCCTTTTCTCTTGTCCAGTCAATTCATGCTCTGGGCTTTCTTTTTGGTCATTTCATTTACTACTACTAAGAGCATCGTTAACGTTTATTTTTATTTTTTGTAATATTAAATTTGAATAAAAAATTTATTTAATATCACGGGCTTCAGCGAAGTAATTTGAGATTTTATCAAATTATCAATCGATCGGGAAGACAACTGGAGATGTCCGGTCGATCAACCGGCCAATATAAATTTATGGGAATTTTTTTTAGGATTTCTGTTATTAAGATTTTGGATAAATTACAAACATACTCTCTGAGCTTTACTTAAATTATAAATTACTCCATATAATTTTAGAAATAACATTATGCCCCCTAAAGTTTCTAATTTCATAATAAATAAATTCTTTTTATTTATAAATCATCAAGTTAATTAACTGTTTTTAATAATGTTAAAATTTTATTTCAATTAATAATTCATATAATTTTATTATTGTATTGATGAACAGTTAGAAATTTTACTTTTTCAATTAATTCTATTAAATAAAAAATTCTAACGATGAGGTATTTGTAATTTTCCAAACTACATGGGGCAATTTGTATTTTAAACAAACCTTAGGGGATGTATTTATAATTTATCCTAAAATTTTATAACATAAAGGACATTCAATATTTTAATAATGTCTAAGGTCCCTCAAATTGATCCAAAGAAAATTCGACTTCACAGAGAAAATCTCATCAGAGAAATTAAGAATTTCTCTGGACTTACTTTACCCCAGAAAAATTCACTCAAACTCAGAGAAAATCTCTCTCCAACTCAGAGAAATTCACTCAAACCTAGAGAAAATCCCCTTCCAACCTAGAAAAATTCACTCAAACAGAGAAAATTCCCCTCTCCAACCCAGAAAAATTCCTCATCACAATCTTTTTTGGTTGAAAATCATAAACCTCAGGCAAAATGTGTTTCATGGTTCACACATTAGCTGGGGTGTTACAAGATCTGTCAATAGTACCTTGGGAAATTTGAAGAAAAATGAACCTTGATTCAATAATCTTCACAAATCGAAAGAACTATACAAGATCTGGAATGAACTAGTTGATAGAGGAAGATGGAGATTAAGAATGGAGATATATATATATATATATATAGAGAGAGAGAGAAAGAGAGAGAGAGATCGGAATCTTTTCCAAAGCCTACGCAGCATCGGTATGCAGCGAAACATTCAATTCCCTACAAATTTTCCCAATCTCATCCATCGGTTGAATTACTCCAATCTCATTGTTCACCATCATGATTAAAACGAGTCTAGTATCGAGATGAATCGCAAATCAGAGCTGATTGAGGTCGACGGTTCTATCGGAATCGACTGGAAGGTAGATGACATTGAAGCCCTCTTGTTGGAGGTGTTAGCAAGAGTCGAGGGGTGTGGGGGTGTGAGTTGAGGGACTTTAGACATTACCAAATAATATTGTGAATCTTTTACTTTATTAAAAATGAGAGGAATCTTAGACTAATTTTTCCTAAATTTATAGGCAATTTTATAAGGAGATGGTCGACCAGGAGACAATTGGCCGGACATTTGGCTAGTTGTTTAGTGCTCACACATTGTCTAACCACCATGTATAAAGCTAACGACTATCTATTATAATTTGCTAAAAGGTTTCAGCATTCTCAATTTGATAAAAAATTTAAGATATTCTCAATTTGATACTGATTTGATGTTGATATTAGAGCACCAATTTTATATATTTATTTATCAAATTTAAATTTAATAAAACAAAAGATAATCAGAGACACTCTAAATTACATATCACAATGATGAGTGATTGGAACCAATGAAGATATTAATTTACCCTTCAAAAGAATTGTTCTCTACTATGAAGCCCGGCTTTTTCATAAAATATTTTTGTAGTGTATTGAGAAGATGATAAAAAGTTAATCTTTTAGTTTTTTGGATTTTTTTAACTTTTTTGTGTAAAAAAGTAAAGAGATAATGTGACTTAAAAAAGCCAAAAAATTAAAAAACTAATCTTCCTAAATTGCCCCACTGACAAAAGTTTATTAATTATAATTTTAACTTTGTTTCCCCTTATGCCTTTGATACGTGTTGATACAATGTGTATGTCATTTATTAAAAAAAAAAATTAATTTGATAATTGTAATATTTTTTTATTTTATTTCTCTTCAGAAAATCTAGGGTATATTTTTAAAAAAATACTTGTCATTCATTTTCATAAAATGTACGATTATCGAATTGATTTAATTTTTTTCATAAATAATATACATAGAAGTCCTTACAAAATTAATAGATTAAATTATCGAAATGAAATCCATGGTAGATCTCATGAGTCCCTTCAAATTCTCTCAAACTAAGATTTGAATTTGAAAGAAGTCAAACATTTAATTAAAATGTTTAATTTATTAAAATGGGAGTGAAATAAATTAAAATGAAATTATAATTTTTAAATTTCTTTATGAAATTATCATTTTTTCTTTTTATAATAGTGAATGATATAATTTTATTTTTATAATTTCTAAAGTAAATCAAATGTAATAATAAATATTCTGACCAAATGATTATTTTCTATTACTTCACAATTAAAAGACAACCATTATTTCAAAAAATATATACAAAAATAATATAAGAATAATGTGACAATATCATTTTTGGATAAATAATTTTTTATTTAATTTTATTATAAATGGTTGTGTTTTAAAATGAAAGGTTTACACATATCACCACAAATTTCATGACTAAATCTTATGAAAATCAAAAATAAAGAAAACAAAATCTTATGAAAATCAAAAATAAAGAAAACAAAGTATAACTCACACAACATAAGGAATAATTTAAATTTTTTTAATCATAACTCAAATAATATCATTATTAACATCAAAAATAAATTAAAAAAAACTATTCTATATATGTGAGTCATACTACATGGGTCTATTTTGTAGTTTACAAAGAATCATGGAAAAAACTAGAAGCTTTCTCGCTGCCGCTCTAGTGTTCTTGGTACTGAATCAGTCAATTTCTTCTATAGCTATAACCAACTTAACCACAGACCAATCTGCTCTTCTCTTCTTCAAAGCCTCCATCATTTTAGACCCATACAATATCTTGGCTGATAATTGGTCCACCACAAGTTTAGTTTGCGGCTGGGTTGGGATCACCTGTGGTGTCCTCCACGAAAGGGTCATATCTCTGAATCTTTCCGACATGGGTCTCACAGGCTCGCTCTCTCCCCACCTCGGCAACCTCTCATTCCTATCTTTACTCGACATCAGTTTCAACCATTTCTATGGCCAAATCCCCAAGGAATTTGCTTGTTTGCATCGACTCAAACAAGTCAACTTTGGGTACAACAACTTTGTCGGAGATTTGAATTCATATTCATGGTTTGGTAATTTACCAGATCTTCAATACTTGCTTCTACACCACAATAATTTCACAGGCACAATTGGATCTTCATTGTGCAACATTTCAAAGCTAGAGGGACTCACTTTAGGGTACAATTCTCTGCATGGAAATATTCCAGATGAGATTGGTAAACTTTCAAATTTGAAATTTTTGAATTTGGAAAACAATCAGATTACGGGTTCTATACCCTCTGCTATGTTCTTCAACATGTCGTCGTTGCAAAGCATTGATCTGACGGCTAATAATTTTTATGGCGAAATTCCATCCAGTCTGTACAAGTGCAGGAAGCTTCAATATTTATCGCTATCTTTTAATAGTTTGAATGGCAGCATACTTCGAGAAATCGGCAACTTGACCATGCTTAAGGAGTTGTATATTGGGCATAATGACTTCAAAGGTAGTTACTAACTTTGACACGACTTGGTATGCAGGATTTATATGCAGAATTTTTTTTTAAATTTATATATTATATTATTATTATTATTTTAATAATTGATTAGGAATATTTTGATTTAATATTGAGTTGCCTAGAATTATTCACCATGTTTGGTTTTGAGTTTTCAATTCATTTTTTTTAGTAATTTTTAAAAATATTAATCAATTTTTTTTAAAAAATTTTTAGATCCACTTAATCTTAATATATTTAAAAAATAAAAAATTTGTACAAAAATTTTTTAAAAAAATCATTGAATAAAACAAAATACAAAAATATATTGAATTTTTAATTTTTTTTTTTTTGTATATTTTGTATTTGGTGAATTTTTTTAATTTTTTTTTTACAAATATTATATTTTAAAGCCTATTTAGATTAGGTGTATCTAAATTTTTTTTAAAAAATTAAAAAATATATTTGAAAATTCACTAAAAATAGAAAATAAAAAACTCAATTTTCTAAAAAGTGGATTCAATTTTCTAGACCAAACATGGTGATTAAGTTTCTAAATTTGTTTGATATTTGTTCTACAATTCAGTTTTGATGAATAATAAAAGGCTCCGTTTGTTTTGACATCCAAAATATTTACTCATTCTATTGTTTGGTTGAACAAAAAGCAAATAAAATATTTTTTAAGAAAAATATTTTTGCATCATTTTTTTAAAAATAACTTACCTTTTAAAATTCCGTAAGCCAATTTTTACAAAATCACTCTCACACACTACATTTTCCACACATTTTAGTATTTTCAAAATATCTCAGCTCACTAAAAAGACATAAAAGTCATAAACGAAAAACTCATAAAAAGTCATTAATTGAATCAAATTTTTTATTTTTGACAATGGAATATTTTTGTTTCAAGTATCGACCAAATGTCAAAAAACAAAAATAAAAATATTTTTTTCTATGTAAAATCAATTTATAAGAAAAATATTTTTGTGTAAAATATTTTACTTTGAAACAAACGGAGCCATGTTGGTGCAAGCCTCCAAAAGGACGATGTTGACAAAATTGGCTTTAATAATGAATAAAGCTTCATAGCTCGACATTCTCATGGCTCAAGTGGCCCGAAATTCCAAAACAACGTCGTTTTGGAATTTTTTTTTTTTTTGTTTTTCCTTTTGTTTTCTCTTCTTTGAAACTGGTTTGAGAACAGGAGAGAGAAAGAGAGTAGGCAGAGAGAAGAAAAACAAAAAGAGAGGGGGAACAGAGGAGGAAATTTCCAAGTGGGTTTTGTTGTTTCTGTGAAAATTCTTGCTTCATATATCTGAATCTGGGTTGAAGGTAAATAATTTGATGATTTGTAGCTTCAGTGTTCATAGGCATTCTTTGGAAAAGAGGATGACCCACCTTCCATGGAAGCTATTCTGTAAGTGTTAGCATCAATTTTCTTGATTTCAAACTCGTAACTCGAAGCTTTGGTGAAAACTCTGGCTGTTTGATAAAGTGGAGTTGAATTTGAAGATGGGTTTGGATTGGTGAGAGAGATTGATTCACCTGAAGAATCTCGTTTTGATTTCTTTGGATTTGGGTCTAAAATATTTTTACTGTATAGCCAATTGTTCATATTTTCTCAGCATTTTCATGGAAAGTTTGGGATCTCTAGGAAAGGTGGTTTTACTTTTCTAATTTAGTACGTTTATGTGGCTGTGTTTTATAAGATTCCAAACTCTCTGGTCTTTTCATTATCACATTGTCTCTGCAAACAATACTTTCTTAATGAATGGCAATGGATTAGATTCTTGTGCCGCCATGAAAGCTAATGTCCACACAGTGCAAGGTAGAGAGAAGATTATGGGTTTTGAGAAGAGAGAATAAGGGGGAGTCTGAAGGGCAAGGTTTTGGATACTCTGACAAGTGGAGTAGAGAGAAAGGTAGAGAGAGAGTGTGAGTGGTTTTGGTTTTGGTTTCTATTGATGAGAGATTTGCGAGTTTTGTTCTGCAGAGAAAGGAAAGGATTTTTTGAAAGATGAGAAAGAGAGATGAGAAGGGGAGAGAAGAGATGAAAGAAGAAGACATGATTTCGGGCCACTTCTCGAGCCATAAGTTTCGAGCTACGTAACAGAGTTGATTTAATAATACCCTTTGAGTTGCGGAACATGGAATTGAGATTTGTTGAACACAGTGATAGTACAACAAGGAGAATCATTTCCCGGCAACATCACTGTTTTGATTGATATTTGTTCTACAATAAACTGTTTTGTTCTCTAGTTTTACCTATTGGAAATCAACTTGACACAATTTAAATATTGAGAATTAAAATGATACAAGACTCATATTTTGGGGACAAAAAATGTAATTAACTCTTGTTACTATAAGGAGGATTTAAGTAGCCTGCAGAAGTAACAATAATACCTGGGATTTTTCATTTATAAGGCTCATGTTTGCATGGGAAGATGAAGAGGTAGGTAGGCATCATAGAGTTCTGGGAGCAGGTCCAATTTTGAGGGATAATTCAGTGGATGAGATTAGGTGGAACTCTGAGCAGTCAGGTATTCAAGGCGTGTCATGCTTACAATTGGGGAGATGGTTCAACTGATTATCTCAAATTCACCTGATTTGATCTGGAACAACCTATCTCCACCAAAAGCTAGGTTTATCACTAGGTTGGCTTGGAAAGGAAGACTAAAAACTTCTGATTTTCTTCACAGAATGGGGGCGTTGGGGGCTAATGTGGATTCAAATTGTGTGATGTGTCAAGTAAGTTTGGAATCATTTGATCATACTATGCTTCATTACCCATTTGTATGCCAAGTTTGGGCTAATATCATTAGATGGTGGGGTGTACAATGGGAAATTCCCAACACAGTGGATAGTCTGCTGCATTGGTGGATGGCTAGAGGTTTAGGGAAAAGGAAAATAAGATATGGAGAGGCATTGCAGTGGTAGTTATGTGGTCTATTTGGAAGTTTAGGAATGATTGCTTATTCAATGGGTTACAGCCTCTAATTGAAGATTTGTGTGATTTGATCAATGCTAGGGTGGCTATTTGGATGGAGGCACAAGGAATTGGGGATTTCTATTCAGTATCTGATGTTGTTTTGAATTTTCATTAGGTTAAAAGGAGCATTGGATCTTCATGATGTTAGGGATTGGAGAGCAGCAGTAGCATAGTGGTAGTGCTTGGTGTGTATGGGTCCTGGCCTTGTCTCTAGCCTAGTGTCACACACCGGCTGTGCGGAAGCCTTGTCAAGAGATAAGCAAGTATGTGTGGCGCTAATTAACTCTCTTCACTAGCCTGCCAATAAAGCTCAAAGTGTTTGTAAAGACCAGCAACCAAAACCAAACCAAACCAAGCCTTAAATCCCATCAAATAGGGTTAGCTACATGAATCATTTTTCTCCAAGCGGCCCTATCAAAGGCCATTTTGTTAGTCAAATTAAGTAGATCCATATCTCTATTTATAACGCGAGGCAACATTAATCTAATCCTACCCTGTCCCCTAACACTATCATCTACCGTTACAGCATCGCATTTCTTCACTACTGTCTCTGTTGGTCTCTGTTGAATGTGACCAAACCATCTCAATCGATTCTCTGTCAACTTTTCTTTTATCGGTGCTACTCCTACCCATTCCCGAATACACTTATTCCTAATTCTATTTTGTCTAGTCTTACCACACATCCACCTTAGCATCCTCATATCAGTCACACTCATCTTATTTACATGTTGTTTCTTGGTTGCCCAATACTTCGTCCCATACAACATCGTTGGTCTAATAGTCATTCTATAGAACTTAGTTTTTAGTCTAGTAGGTATTCGTTTATCGCACAGTACCCCAGACGCACTTCTCCACTTATACCATCCCGCCTTAATCCTATGGGCCACATCCGCATCAATCTCCTCTGCTATTATGATAATCGACCCTAAATAACGAAAATGTTCACTCTTAGACAGTTCTTGGTTTTCAATCTTCAATTCTCCTCTGCTTTCATTGTTATTGTTACTAAATTTACACTCCATGTACTCTGTCTTAGTTCTACTTATCCGGAATCCCTTAGATTCAAGAGCTTTTCTCCAAATCTTCAACTTTGTGTTAACTCCTTCTCTAGTCTCATCCACTAGCACGATATCGTCTGCAAAAAACATACACCATGGCACGCTATCTTGAATATTTCTCGTCAACTCATCCATAACTAAAGCGAAAAAATAAGGACTTAAAATAAATCCTTGGTGTAACCCTACAGTGATAAGAAATTCATTTGTCTCTCCAGCAGGCGATCTAATAGTGGTCATCACTCCTTCATACATGTCCCTAATCATATCAATGTAACCTTTTGTCACCATTTTCTTCTCTAACACCCACCATAGTATATCTCGAGACACTCTATCATAAGCTTTCTCAAGGTCAATAAACACCATATGAATGTCTCTTTCCTTTTTTCTATACTTTTCGATTACTCTCCCCAAAAGATAAATCGTTTCCATTGTTGACCTGCCAGGCATAAACCCAAATTAATTCTCTAACATCTCTGTTATATCTCGTAATCGGCGTTCCATCACCCTCTCCCACACTTTCATTACATGACACATCAGCTTAGTTCCTCCATAGTTGTTACAATTCTGGGCATCTTCTTTATTCTTGTAGATTGGTACTAAAATACTCTTCCTCCACTCATCTGGCATGTTCCTAGTCAACAAAATTTTGCTAAACAACCTAGTCAACCAAGCAATCCCCTTTTTACCCAAATACTTCCAAGCTTCAATAGGGATATGATCGGGTCCTAAAGCCTTATTTGATTTCATCTTCTTAAGTGCAATCTCCACTTCAAAGTTTCTAATCCTGTAATAGAACCTATAATCTTGGTTTATCGTATTACTGGCTATTTCTTCCTCTATTGTCGTACCTCCATGTTCCTCATTTAATAGTTTCTCAAAATAGTTCTTCCATCTGTCGTTAACCTCTTCATCATTCACCAATACCTTAGAATCCTCACTCTTGATGCACTTAACTTGATTAAAATCTCTTGTTTTCCGCTCCCGTATCTTGGCAAGTTTGTATACCCTTTTCTCTCCCTCCTTACTATCTAGTCTAGTGTATAGGTCATCATAAGCTTTTAACTTAGCCTCTCTCACTACTTTTTTGACCTCCTTATTAGCCAATCTATAACTCTTCAGGTTTTTCTCAGTCCTATCATTTTGCCACTTTTTAAAGCACTCTTTTTTTGCCTTAACTACCACTTGAACCTCTTCCCTCCACCACTAATTTCCCTAGAGCTGGGTCCCGTCCCTTTCAACTCTCCAAGAACTTCCTTTGAGATTCTCTTCATACAATTGGAAAGACAAACAATCACAATATAAATTAGTTTATGAGCCACTAGGTTGGAGACAAGCCACAAATTAGTAAGCAACAAGCTAAATTTAAAGCAAGCAACACTAGAAAAGCTTTTCACAATTTAAAGGCGAAATGAACTTTTCATTTATCAAAAAAAGGCATTACAATAGTTGAACAATACACCAAATGTGCTACAAGAGTTGCCTTACCATTGGCTAGGTTGGGGCATTTTAAAGGCACAAAGTGGTCTCGTTCAACACTTGGGTACCCCCTCCTTAATATAGCTTGTTAATCCATTTCCTAGTTGGCGAGAGGAAACATCCACAATGTTTGAGGAGTTATAATGGATTTTTAAAAATTCTACAAAAAGAGAAAAATTCAAATATTTAGACCTAAAACACCTTTAATACTAAGGTATTTGCATAAAAATTTACAAGGCAAAAAGACTACATTTGACCCTCCAAAAGTTTGCCTAAAGTTGCTAATAGGCTGGTTGTTGGCATGGGCTGCTTCATGGCATGCTATGGGCTATCTTGCACCATGCCTTAGGCCTTGGCTTACACTTGCACCAACAACTTCTTAGGCATGCTTTTGGCTCTCCAAAGGTCACAAATGAGTATGGCATCAAGATGTTAACCCTTGGATGGGCACATCTTGATAGTTTCCCCCACATGAACGGTCGATGCCATCGATGACTTTGCTCAATAAGCATCAATCTTGTCTTGAAAAGCTGACAAGTCAGCCTCCCATTCCTAGCTGATTTCTTCATCTCCAAGGCCTCTCCATTTTATCAAGTATTGCCTTTGTTTCTTCTTGGAAACCATTTTCACCCGATTGGCCAAGATAGATTCAACAGACTTTTTCCCTACTTTGGTTGTGATGGTTTGGCATTTCAGCTCATTTTGGGTTGGATCTTCCTTCTCTAGAAAGTAAGGCTTCAAATAACTCACATGGAAAACCAGGTGCACTTTTAGCCAAAATGGAGCATATATCTTGTAAGCACACTTGCCAATTCTCTTCAGAATTGTGACCAGTCCCTCATACTTGTGCACTAGCCTTTTGTCTCTTCCTCTCATGAACTGGCGTTGCTTAGGGTTGAGTTTGACAAGAACTTGATCCCCAACTCTAAACTCAAGTGGCCTCCTATTTTCATTAACTCATTTTTTCATTTTACTTGCTGCTTTTTCGAAATAGGCACGAGTAATGTCATGGTTTCTCTTCCATTCCTTGACAAATTGGTAAGCCCTGGGTGACTTTCCTTCATAAGGTCCATACATTATGTAGGCAACAGTGGCTGTTGTCCATTCACTATTTCAAAAGCACTCTTGCCCATAGAGCAACTCTTTTGAGAGTTAAAGCATAACTGTGCTACATCAAGAAGTTGCACCCAATTTCGTTGATTAGCATTGACAAAGTAGCGCAAATACTCCTCGAGCATATAGTTAAAGTGTTCGGTTTGCCCATCCGTCTCCGGATGATAGCTTGATGAAGTATTAAGTTGTGACCCAAGAAGCTTGAATAACTCCATCCAGAAGTTGCCAACGAAACACGAATCTCGGTCACTAACAATACTTTTAGGCACACCCCAATATTTAACAATGTGCTTGAAGAAGAGTTGGGTGGTCTCCTCCGCTGAAACATACTTTGGGGCAGCTACAAATGTGGCATACTTGGAGAACCGGTTCACAATAGTCAAGATAGTCCCGATGTCTTCTACTTTAGGCAGTCCAGTGATGAAGTCAAGTGATACACTTTCCCACGGACGTTTAGGCATGGGTAAAGGTTCAAGCAAGCCTGCTTTCTTCTTATGTTCAACCTTATCTTGCTAGCAAGTGAGACAAGTGCAGACATATTCTTCCACATCATCATGCATCTGGCGGCCAATGTTCGCTCCCAACCCGAATGTCCTGCCCAAAGTGTATCATGGCCCTCCCTAAGAAGTGTCTTTCTCAAATCACCAGCCCTAGGTATAAATATACGGTTGCCTGTTGTCATTAGTAGTCCATCTTGCACCTAAAATTGGCAAGTCTTGCCCATTTTGACAAGGTTCATAAGATTCTCTGCCATAATATCCTTGTCTAGATGAGCCCTAATTTTCTCCTTGATGTTGGTTGAAATGGAAATAAGTGAACATACATGTTAGCACACGACAAGCTCTGCCTTCCTACATAGTGCATCAGCAACATGGTTGGTGGCACTAGCCTTGTATTCTAAGGCAAAATCAAACTCTGCCAACTTCTCTTGCGACCAAGCTTTTCGTGCGCTTAGCTTAGGCTGTGTTAAGAAATGGCTAACCGACGTGTTGTCAATCTTTACAACAAACCATGAGCCCAAGATGTAGTGCCTCCAAGTCCTCAGACAATGCACTACTGCAAGCAACCCTTTCTCATGAGCAGGATATCTCCATTCGGTATCATTGAGCTTCCTACTCTCGTAGGCAATTGGGTGACCATCCTAAAAAAGAACACCACCTAAAGCAAAATCAGATGCATCAGTTTGTATCTCAAAAACTTTACCTAAGTTAGGTGGAGCAAGAACAGGGTCTTTAGACATAGCTTCTTTCAAGACCTGAAAGGCTTGTTGACACTCTTCCGTCCAAACATATGGCTTACCCTTTCTTAGTAACTCTGTCAATGGGGAAGCTAGTCTTGAGTAGCCTTTAACAAACTTGCGATAATAATTAGCCAACCCAATGAATGACCGTAACTCTAAGACATTAGCGGGTGGCTGCCATTCTTGAATAGCCTTGACCTTCTCTTGGTCCATTTTGATGTATCCATGCTCAACAATGTGCCCTAGGAACTTAATCCTCTCTTGGGTAAAAGAACACTTCTCTAGCTTGACATAAAGCTTATGCTCCCTCCACTTGGACAGTGCTTTCCTGAGATGTTCCACGTGCTCTTCTAGAGTGGAGCTATAAATTACAATGTCGTCTAAGTATAATACCACGAATTAGTCTAAGTACTCTTGAAAAACTTTATTCATCATG
The DNA here is from genome assembly GCF_004153795.1 of Camellia sinensis. NCBI lineage: Eukaryota > Viridiplantae > Streptophyta > Magnoliopsida > Ericales > Theaceae > Camellia > Camellia sinensis. The sequence continues at coordinate 727,093 of NW_021025097.1, forward strand.
GTGCAAAATGTTGCTAGGGCATTGGTCAAGCCAAATGGTATGACTAGAAACTCATAGGAATCATAACGAGTAACACATGCAGTTTTGGGCTCATCTCCCTTGGCAATTCTTACTTGATAGTATCCCGATCGAATATCTAACTTTGTAAAATACCTCGCTTTGCTTAATTGATCAAATGAATCTACAATTAGAGGAAGGGGATACTTGTTCTTGATGGTCAGCTTGTTGAGTGCCTGATAATCCACACATAAGCAAAGACTACCGTCATGCTTCTTTTGGAACAAGACAGGTGCACCGAAAGGGGCCTGTGATGGCCTAATGAAGCCTGCTTCCAATAAATCCATAAGCTACTTCCTTAGTTCATTCAACTCAGGAATAGCCATTTTATACGATGCACGAGTTGGTGACTTTGCCCCTGGCAACAACTCAATAGCATGATCCACACCTCAGTGTGGAGGCAACTCCTTAGGCAGTTCAGGCATAACATCTGCAAATTGCCTTAAGACTTTCTTGACTGTGGCTGTGACAGAAGTAGATTCAAGAGCTTCATTCAACTTCAATGTGGCAACCCAAGTTTGTTCACCATGCCAAACACTCCTCTTGAGTTGCATAGCTGAGACAAACTGGTCACTGTTGTTGGTGGCTATAGTAGGAATAAGACATGGCTTGTCCCCTATGACACACATACTATTAGAATACGGCATGTCTGTCATATTTGTGATTCTCAAGAAATCCAACCCAATGATGGCTTGGAAGTCAACCATGGGTACTGCGGTGAAATCTACTCTTCCTTCCCAAGTGCTGACCTTCAAATGAACAGATTTTGCAACCCCATAGATGGGCTGCGTTGCTGAGTTAACCGCTTTGATGCGGTTGACATCCTTCTATAAAGATAGCCCAAGTCTTTCAACTTCGGTTCCAGCAACAAAGTTGTAGGTGGCCCATGTGTCAATCAGAGCACAGAGGGGGTTCCCATTGAGTTTTACATCCACAAACATCAAACCTTTGTTAGATGACTTACTCTTGTTCAACTTGCCTGATGATTCTCTACTATACATAGGTTTCTTCCCTTTGCCTTCATCTTTAGACTCCACAAGTTGTTTAGGATCTGAATGCTTGCCCACTTTGCCACTCTTGGCATTCTTAGGCCTCCCTGTAGAAGCCTTCTTCTCCATGGCATTCATCATATGAAAGGCTCCCACTCTAAAGCCAGCTGCCTTAGAACCTTTGCCACTTCGCCTAGACTACATGCATTCTTTCTCATTATCATCGCCACTTGGTTGAGAGACGCGTTCAGACACTGCTACTAGAGTATTAAAGGCACGCTTTTATGGATATTTAGATAACCGATGTGGCCCATTGCATAAGAAACAAGAGATAAGGCCCTTTGCTTTGCTTGTAGAGAACTGTTGAGAGACTTTTGCCTTGTCACCATAGCTCTTCTGTTGCCATTTTCCTCCACCCGATTGGGTTTTGGATGTAGAAGTGTTGGCTTCCCCACTCTTAGGTTTGCCATGGCCTTGGAACTTTCCACTTCCCTTACTCTTGCGTGGGGAACCACTATCCCGTTGCTTAGGTTCGACGTAGTCCATAAGGCACTTAGCTGCTACTTGGGCATGGGCTAAATCTTGCACTCTTTGCCTTTGAAGTTTAACTCTGGTCCATGGCTTCAATCCTTCAAGAAAGAAGAAGAGCTTGTATTTCTCTGACATGTCTTTGATGTCTAGCATTAGCCCAGAGAATTGTTTCACTTAATCTCTTATAGTGCCGGTGTGCTTGAGATCCCATAAAGCACGCCGGGCATTGTACTCAACATTTTCAGGGAAGAACTGGAGCTTAAGTTCATGCTTAAGTTGCTCTCAAGTCTCAATTGTGCATAAGCCGCGTTGCATATCATCATGTTTAGTCCGCCACCACAACTTAGCATCACCGGACAAATACATTGTGGCCATGGAAATCCTTGTCTCCTCGGTTTCAGCTTTCACAGCTTTGAAATATTGCTCTATATCGAAGAGAAAGTTGTCTAACTTTTTGGCACCTCGGAAGCCACTGTAGGCACGGGGCTCGGGCACACGCACCCTAGGGAATTTCATGCCATCACCGAGTGCGTTGCCAAAGGCACGGGTAAGAACACCAACCTGGCCACTAAGATCTTCAATCTCTAGCTTGAGTTTAGTGACAACATCCTCTCAACCATGCCCTTGAGTAAGGCCATGAGTTTGCTCATGATCATGAACCCGTTGCTCATGGTTGGCTAATGAACTTGCCAAGGCATCCATGTTGTCCATGCGCTGCTTCAAGAGCTCAATCCTCTCCCTTTGCGTTGGTTGACGATTACTAGGATTATCCATTTAGAAAGCCAATAATAGAGAAAGCCAAATAGATTGGGCTTTGATACCAATTGTCACACACTGGTTGTGCGGAAGCCTTGTCAAGAGATAAGCAAGTGTGTGTGGCGCTAGTTAACTCTCTTCACTAGCCCGCCAATAAAACTCAAAGTGTTTGCAAAGACAAACAACCACAATATAAATTAGTTTATAAGCCACTAGGTTGGTGACAAGCCACAAATTAGCAAGTAACAAGCTAATTTAAAGCAAGCAACACTAGAAAAGTTTTGCACAATTTAAAGATGAAGTAACTTTCATTGATCAAAAGAAGGCATTACAATAGTTGAACAATGCACCAAAAGTGCTACAAGAGTTGTCTTACCATTGGCTAGGTTGGGATACTTTAAAGGCACAAGTGGTTTGATTCAACACTTGGGTACCCCTTCCTTAGTATAGCTTGTTAAGCTATTTTCTAGTTGGTAAGAGGAAACATCCACTATATTTGAGTAGTCATAATGGATTTTTAAAAATTCTACAAAAAGAGAAAAAATACAATATTTGGACCCAAAACACCTTTAATACTAAGATATTTACATAAAAATTTACAAGGCAAAAAGACTACATTTGACCCTCCAAAAGTTGGCATAAAGTTGTTGCTGGGCTGGTTGTTGGCATGGCCTGCTTCATGGCATGTCGTGGGCTATCTTGCACCATGTCTTGGGCCTTGGCTTGCACTTGCATCAACAACTTTTTGGGCATGTTTTTGGCTCTCCAAATGGCACAAATAAGTGTGGCATCAAGGTGTTAACCCTTGGATGGGCGCACCTTGACACCTAGCCTTGTCTCTGGCCTGATCCTATGCTTGTTGTAGTGGTGTTTTTTTTTTTTGCTTTGCCTGTGTTTTTTTTTTTTTTTTTGGTGCTTGTTTTTGCTATTGGTTGTTGTTATTCTTGGGTGGGTTGTATCTCTTTTTGTTTTGTTAGTTTCTCACCAAACTTGGCTTGAGCTAGCAAATGATAGGGTGATACTCTTGGTGCCTTGATGCCAACCTAGTTGGGATGAAATGAGTCATTATGATGCTCTTTGGTCTTCGCCTCATCTTTATTGATGTAATCCACATTATATATACGTTGATGATATCAATAAAGTTTTTCTTTGCTGATAAAAAAAAAAAATTGTAAGGAGGATTCACATAACAGTGTTCATCACATAAGTTGTGTTGGGAGTATTAAAGTAACGTCGTCCATGTGTCTGCAAAGTTTCTATAAAATGTTCGACATGATGAATAAATTTTTTCGATTAAGACACATTAAAAAAATATTCAATATGTTCTTAAGATTGTTTGTCGAGAATCAATGATTAACATAATAGGTCATCTCTATAAAAGTATTTGTACTTCTTAGCTACATACTTAGTGTCTCTCTTTTACTTCTTGTGGACATAAAATGATCAATGTCCTCATTTTTGACAACTTTGCAGGTGGAATTCCATCAGAGGTGGGCTATCTTGTCAATTTGGAGATATTCAGTGCAGGTAGTAGTTCTCTTACAGGGGCTATTCCATCTTTTATCTTCAACATGTCTTCATTGAGGGTAATTCACTTGACAAACAATAGACTATCTGGAAGTCTCCCATTGGACATTCAATATGATCTCCCTTTTCTTGAAGAGCTACAACTTCAGTCCAATCAACTTTCTGGCCAATTTCCACCAGGCTTGTGGGCATGTAAAGCGCTTAAAAGGTTATTATTGTCATTTAATGATTTCACAGGAAGCATATCTAAGAATATTGGGGAGCTTCTATATACACACACTAAACCCCCTCTCCACACACACTTAATGAAGGAGGTGTGTGGAAAGTGTAGAGAGGGGGGATGTGTAGAAAGTGTGTTGTGTGTGTATATAGAAGCTCCCAGAATATTGGGAACCTTACATTGCTAAGAGATTTACATCTTGGTGATAACAAGTTGACAGGTACTTGCCAAACTCTACGGTCTTTATTATCTTGAATTTAGAGTTCGGTTTTTCTATCATGATTTTTTTTAATGAATTTGTTATACATGTTATTACAACACAATATCTAATCATTTGAGTTAAACTAAAGTAAAACGATATTCAACTCACACCTCCTAAAGCGACGTAGTGTTGTTTTAACTTTAAATATAGATTGTTGAATTATTACAATAAAATAATTGCAGGGAATCTTGATCCACAAATTTATATAGTAAATCCACAGTTTGAGTTTGGAAACAATCTTGTAGTTTCTCTAATGTTGTGTTTGGATGTGAAATGAATAGATTTCAGCACTCATCAGACATGGAGTACAGTTTAAATTTAGGAAAAAGTTATATGAGACATCCCTTAGAAGGTGTCAGAACCCTACTTAAGAATATGGGTAATTATACTTACCTCCCCTTAAGGTTTATTAAAATTGTAGAAACCTCCCCTGAGATTTATGAAATGACTTAAACTTCTTTTGAGGCTGAGTTTTTTATTACACTGATCTCCCATGAGGTTTAATAAAATGAAGAAACCTCTCCTAAGGTTTCTGAAATGACAGAAATCACCCTTGAGATTTAATTTTCAATTACACTGTCTTCCCTTGAAGTTTAATAAAATTGTGGAAACCTCTCCTAAGGTTTCTAAAATGATAGAAACCTCCCACGAGGTTTAATTTTTTATAAGATTTTTTGGCCAAACCCCTCTCCTTGAGCCCCTTTTTAGTGAAAAAAAAAAGTCCAAACTTTTTTATTTGTAAACTCCCTAGAGAAGAAGCGCCTATTTCATGAATGATAAACAAATTTGTTTTTTATTTTTTCATGGACAATCTTACCCTTAGTAACTAATTTTATATTTCAAACTTTAAAATGATATAACTTTTGATCTATATTTTGATTTTTAATAAAATTACTATTTTTAGTTTTCTCTCATCAAGATCTATCAAATAAGATTCATGTTGGCTATGAAATTCTTTAAAAAAAATAGTAAATTTTTTTTTTTGGTCGAAACTAACGTCAACAATAAAACTTTGCTCTGATTCATAGTAAAAAAATTATTCTGGTTTGAGTTTTGTTTGGTGACAATCTATTTATAAATGACAATAGAATTTTACTTTGGCCAAAACTCCCTTATTTATTAACAATTATAGTGACTATGGTATTTAGGGATGATGATGATATTTTACTATTTAAACATTAAAATTTTATAGTAAAAATTACTGTGAATCAGACTAAAATTTTACTGTGAGATAAAGTAAAAGTTTACTGTTGATGTTAATTTTGACAGTAAATTTTATTTTATTTTTTTTTATGGAATTTCATGTCCAACATTGATATTGTTTGATAGATTTTGATGAGAGAATTCTAAAAATACTAATTTTATTAAAAAGCGACATTTAGATCGAAAGTTATATCAGTTTAAAATTTAAAATATTAAATTACTCACTAAAGCTATTGATGTGTGCTGAACTTTTGAACGAAAGATTTTTGTACTTGTCGTTAATGCATGAAAGTTTTATTATGTGGGTGTGGGAGCCGAATAATTGGCAATGCCGGGAAGAACGTACTCTGTAGAATAGACACTATTCGGCGTTATTCGGCGCGCTCAGGAGGCCGAATACAATAGATAAGCCGGATAAGCGTAAATCCATGGAGCCGAATATGAGAGAAGACAATAAGTAACGAGTAGGCCCTAGCCCCGAGGCCCAATAAACGAGTATAAATACAGGAACTACAGATAAAAAGGGAGTGAAAAGAAGAAGGGTAAGAATCTCCTTGTTTAACTTAGAATACAAGTAACCTAGAGCTTGAGACTGACTTGTCCGTCGGAGTGTTAATTCCAGCACCCACGTCGGAGTGTTTATTTCCTTTCAGGTGACTATTTGAGGACTCCTAGCGTCTCCCAGGATTCGAAGGGTATTTCCAAACCACTTCCCCACAATTGGCGCCGTCTGTGGGAATACTCGAATACATCCATGGAAGGCGTAACCAAAGATCCTTTGGTAGCCACTGACGAGATTACATAGAGGGATGACCTTACTCTAGCAAATATGCTCGGAAAGGAAACCATCGCTGCAAGACGCGCTTTGAACTTCGACTCACCAACGACTTTAGCGCAAGAGACAATGCAAGCAATTATGGAACAAGCAAAGCAGAATGAACAGAGGCTGGAGAATATAATCACTGAAAATGAACGTCTCCGTCAAGATTTGGCCCTGGAAGTAGCGAAATCCACAGAAGTCGCGCTCCAAGATCCCGAACGACCTCCAAGGGCAGGTGAACAACGACCCCGAGCCCGACCAAGGGACACCGATAGTGACTCCAACTCATTATCCACAAAGCCCGACAAGAAGGGACGATCTGAAACCTCCAGCTCCTCCGAAAAAGGTCTACGAACAAGGAATAAGCGTAGGAGAAACAGTTCGGATGAAGAAGATCAGCACGATCCCTTTGTCGATGGATTGCAAGGGCAATTCTACCCAAGAAGTTCAAAGCTCCGTCATTTACCCTCTACGATGGAAAATCAGACCCCACCGATCACATCCATTACTACAAGCAAGCCATGACATTGCATGCAGACAACGAGGCCCTCATGTGCCGAATATTCCCCAGCAGCTTGGGACCTCTGGCAGTCAGGTGGTATTACAAACTAGAGCCGGCTTCGGTCAAAAGCTTCCATCAATTACAGAAGTCCTTCAGGGCTAGATTTATCACCAACGAGGTACAGCCGAAACAAGCAGACTCTTTCTGGGTGATGCAAATTCAACCTGAAGAAACACTAAGAGCATATTCGGCGCGCTATTGGGAATGCTTTAATCTTGTTGACGACGCTTGCAACGACTCCATGGCCGTCACCGCCTTCAAAATGGGATTGCAACCAGACAGTGCCCTTTGCAGTTCCTTGACCAGAAGACCCCTCAAAATGGTCTGGGGGTTGATGAAGAAAGTTGAAGAATACTGCAAGGTAGAGGACGATGCCTTGCGGGTTAAAGCCGGACGCGTATCCAGTAAAACGGCCTTCCCTGAAATTGCTCAGCCAATAAGTTTCGTACCGCCTCAAAGCCCAGAACCACGGCAGCGGGGTAAACGAGATAAAAGGCAGGATTCTCGCCGATCGAACGATCAGTGCTCTCACCGAACGAATGAACAACTGCAAGTCGACAGCAAGCGCACGAGACGTACCGACAAAAAATATACGGAACTAACAGAGCAGATCAATGCGGTAATGTCCAAAATCCAACATCTCTCGTTCTTCAAATGGCCGTTGAAGATAGTAAGCCCTCTTGACACACGAATGCGGGATAAACGCTGCGAGTATCACAAAGATCATGGCCACGAAACTGAAGGTTGCTACGCATTAAAGGATCACTTGGAGGAACTGGTAAAAGATGGCCGGCTGCAATAGTACGTAAGAAAAGGTAACCCAACCAAGGCACTAGCCTTAAGACAAGATTCACCTCCACTTGGCGTGATCCATATGATATACAACCTACCAGCACCTCTAACCGTGCACATAAATCAATCGCATCTAGTCCCCCGAGAGCAACATACTCCAACCAAACGGCCCAAAAAAGCTCCGAGTATTCCTTTCAACGATTCTGATCTTGTCGGCATGACAATCTCCCACATTGATCCGTTGATCATCAGATTACGCGTAAACCAGTTTACCGTCGAACACATTCTCGTAGATCCAGGGAGTACGTCGGAGGTTATGTATTATGAGACTCTCATCAAACTCGGCTTCAACGAGTCAGATCTGTTTCCGGCGCCTTATCCATTATTCGGCTTCCATACGAATCCAGGGTACCCGTTGGAGAAGATCACACTACCCGTTCGAGCGGGCTCCAGAACAGTCAAGGTTGAATTCTTGGTCGTAAAGCTTCCTTCGCCGTATAATGTCATCATGGGGCGAACCTGGTTGCATATCATGTAGGCCGTGCCAAACACCTATCATCAGCTTATGCGCTTCTCGACAGCCCGTGGCGTTGAAGAGATCCGTGGCTGCCGGCAGTCAGCATGAACAGTTTTATGAAAGTTATATCATCGACCCGACTTGTGGGCTTTGATACTTGTATTTAGCTGACTTCTGCAATGAAAAGTCTCATCTTTTTCCATCATGCAATTCACTTCCCATTATAGTGTCAATAAGTTTTCGGATTCGGAGCGCCCTTCGTGGATATCACGATTGGCTCAAATAAGCCTCCGGATTTGGAGGGCCCTACGGTACATGACACCTTAGGGCCGATTAAGCCTCCGAATTCGGAGCCCCCTTCGGTGCAAAACACGTTGGGGCCGATTAAGTCTCCGGATTCGGAGCACCTTTCGTGGATATCACGATTGGCTCAAATAAGCCTCCAGATTCGGGGCGCCCTTCAGTGCATGACACCTTAAGACCGATTAAGCCTCCAGATTCGGAGCCCCCTTCGGTGCAAAACACGTTGGGGCCGATTAAGGCTCCGGATTTGGAGTGTCCTTCGTGGATATCACGATTGACTCAAATAAGCCTCCGGATTCGGAGCGCCCTTCGGTGCATGATACCTTAGGGCCGAGTAAGCCTCTGGATTCGGAGCCCCCTTCGGTGCAAAACACGTTGGGGCTGATTAAGTCTCCAGATTCGGAGCGCCCTTCGTGGATATCACGATTGGCTCAAATAAGCCTCCGGATTCAGAGCGCCCTTCGGTGTATGACACCTTAGGGCCGATTAAGCCTTCGGATTCGGAGCCCCCTTCGGTGCAAAACACGTTGGGGCCGATTAAGTCTCCAGATTTGGAGCGCCCTTCGTGGATATCACGATTGGCTCAAATAAGCCTTCGGATTCGGATCGCCCTTCGGTGCATAACACCTTAGGGCCGATTAAGCCTCCGAATTTGAAGCCCCCTTCGGTGCAAAACACGTTGGGGCCGATTAAGTCTCCGAATTCGGAGCGCCTTTCGTGGATATCACGATTGGCTCAAATAAGCCTCCGGATTCGGAGCGCCCTTTGGTGCATGACACCGTAGGGCCGATTAAGCCTCCGGATTCGGAGCCCCCTTCGGTGCAAAACACATTGGGGCCGATTAAGTCTCTGAATTCGCAGCGCCTTTCGTAGATATCACGATTGGCTCAAATAAGCCCCCGGATTCGGAGCCCCTTCTGTAAATCATATCCCCATTCGGCTCCTAAAGCTCGCACGCACAGGCTGATTCATTACGTCGGTCGGCCAAGTACCTAAGTTGGGCCAAATCAGACTATAATTGAACGCAATGCCATTCGTCAACTTAGCGAATTGGGCACATCTTATGGACCCCTTGTTATATACGAAAATTATTACATAAACTACAAGTCCGCATGAACGAAACAAAATATGCCAATATGCGAAATGAGGTGCCTAATTGAATATATAAAAACGCCCAAAACAAGGCGCAAACGTTCGAAATGAAACATTTTATTTGATTAAAACAGTAGTTACATAAATGCAACCCGCATTTGAACATTACAATATCCATTTTCAACCTTAAAAACGAAAAAGGAGAAAAGACGCGTTGGTAAAGCGGCAGCGCCAAATCAACGCCCGTCGCCCGGAAGTCCTCCACGGCTTGCAATGCCTTGAGCCAACTGTGCCCAAGCCCATGACTTGCACATTGCCAAACTTCCCCTGATACCATTGACAATGTCAAGGCAAAGATCCAAGACAAGGAAGGATAAACTCAACGGTCGTTGTTTCTCCTTTCAAGGCGATCTGCTTCGACGACTTGAAGACTCATGCCATCTTTTGGATGCCCTACCTCCCATATGGGTGGGTTCTCTGTTGCGATCCATTACAACACCAAGCTCGGCCGAAGTTCGAGCTTCTCTAACTAACACCCCCGCTTATCTCACCCCACATAACAAGTGATGAGGAATCAAGCGTATTTATTTGCACGAGACGCCCACTCCTTTTATTTTCAATACTGGTAGTGATCTCGAGGCCCCAATCTCGAGGCGATTTCATTAACGCTAAACTCCATGAGACGAACGTCGGTCGACATTCACCACCGCCTAGTTATCCAAACGACTTTTTGAAGCACATGCACTGGCTGGGCAAGGACAGAATTATCAATCCAACCGGCCAAAATCCAGGCCCCAAGCTAGGACGAATTTGTCGTAGCCACTCCACTCACTGGTTTTCGGCTTCCTCAGGCTACAATGACCTAGTTATCTAGACGACGATCACAAATAAATGGCCTAGTTACAAATGGCCCAATTACAATGGCCTCATTCAAGACTAAACAGCTATCACGTATGGGCCGACCTTGCCTATAAACCGGCGTATCACTGGACATTTAACAAATACTCAAACCGATCAACATTTATACATTCATTCAAACAAGTATACAATAAAACGAAACACGTACATGCCAAATACGAACTGCAATAAAATATTTATAATAGAACGTTTCTATTCAATCAAACAAACAATAAATTACATAGTTTTGAACGTGATCTGCGTTTCAACCTTACAATAGGTATATTTATACGGCGTCACCCTTATCCTCACTCTTCTCGACTTCAAAAGCGGAAAACGAAAAATGTTTACTGTGGTAGAGTGGTAATGCCGAATCAATGCCCGATGCTCGAAGAGTTTCCGTGGCTTGAGATGCCTTGATCCAACCGTGCCTAAATCCACGATTTTCACATCGGCAAACCTCTTCGGCAAGCTTCTCCTTGGTCTTTTCGATTCCAACTTTTCGGCCTTCATGAAAACCTTTTTCATAGGCCCTCCCCTTCGCAGACTCCATTGTAAACATACTCGCCGTCTCACAATCGGCGAGCACGGTACTGATGAGCCGACTGGTAACCCTTTCCTCCATAATTGGGTTTCCCTGCCAGCGGGTTGTACCTGAGCCGCCCTGGTCTTCCTTAACTCATGCTCAACCGCCTCCGCGCGAGCCTTCAAACTTTGAATACGTTCCTCCTTCTTCTCCAATTCTCGACAGGCAGCGCGCAGCCGCATGCCAATTTCATAGGCAGTGTAAAGCCCTTTCACCGCCCCGTGAATGCCTTCGCGAAATATGTCATAGTCCTGTCGACCTACCATTGACTGCTAAACCTCAGGAGGAAAAATTTGTCGAGCAAACTCGACCGCTACATTTGGGTCTCGAACGATCGAGACTTATCATCAGTTTGTGCGCTTCCCGACAGCCCATGGCATTGAAGAGATCTGTGGCTCCCTCCAATCGGCACAAACAGAGATTTAATGAAAACCCTATCACTGACCCGATCTATGGGCTTTGATACTTGTATATATATCACTTCTGTAATGCAAACCATTTTTCTTCGTGGCTCAATTCATTTCTCAAAGCCCCCTTGGGTGCATGACACCTTAGGGCCGATTAAAGTCTCTGGATTTGGAGCCCCTTTTGGTGCATGACACCTTAGGGCCAACTAAGACTCC
>NW_021025097.1:739776-780871 GCF_004153795.1 Camellia sinensis
ATACGCGACAACGTATGCAATGTGTATAGAAGAAACTTGAACACATGTAAGTAAAGCATAACGCGACAATGCATGCAATGTGTATAGAAGAAACTTGAAAGGGGCAGATTCAATTTTGAAGCCTGGTAAAGACATGTTATTCATGGAATTTGAAATGCCAAGCACTGCAACATAGTATAATTGAAGCGATTTGTGGAATTCACAAGATACAAAAAGGATACAGGAAGGAACGTTCTTCGCGCGCACCGAGCATCGCTCATAGAAGACACGGCTTGAGGTCAACTCGAAGGCCTACTAATGTTTCGAAAGTGCACTTCCTTGCACTGCCTTGAGAAGTGAAGATTCCAAACCACATAACTGACCCAACCAAGGGTGTGTGAGGTTCACCGACCACAAAGGCAGGACACCGGCCATCCATCGGCCACAAAAGGAGCTCATCGGCCAACTATTTAGCTGATCGGCTAACAATTTGGCCGACCGGATAAAAATGGCAAAGTCAGGGCAGTTTCGACATTTAGCCATGGGTCTTTAAATATAGGACCTCAAACCCTATATTTTCACTTCCTCCAAGCTCGAAAAACCCTCGCCTCTCTCTCTAGGTGATTTTCTAACCTTCAATCCTCGTTTTTCCCGTGCTTTCGACACTTTTTTGTCGTTCGATTCGCGAAATCTTCACCGTTTCGCATATTTTGAACTGAACAAATCTTGGTTTCGGTGTTTTTTTCTTGGCTTCCACCATTTGGGGTTTGTTTTCCCCGAGTCATACCTTGATCTTCGTGCCTTTTCCACACCCCGACCTTTCCTCCAATTTTTCAACCTCTCGGGATTGACTTTTGGGTTGACTTTTGGCATTCTCGCCTATTTTCCACATTCTCGTCCATTTTTGCACTCTTTCTGAGATGGTAGACGACATACCACAGGGTGGGGCTCCTCTGGAGATGGACATGGATCTCGAGGTCGAGCTCTTACCTCTTTACATCCGGCCGTTCGATCCAGCGACTTACAGGCTGGCGATACATGCGTTGCCTCCCGACGGCATCCACCACTTCCGGAGCTATTCACGAGGCGCGCCACTAGAGCTTCTACTGGGCGAGCCAGAGTCACATCTGTCCTTCGGCGCTTCTGAGGTACACCCTTCTCTGTTTCATTTTCTACAATGTAGAACATCTGACTACGATAGTCGATTCTGTTCTTTAACTGCTTAACCCAGATACACTGATATGTCATATGTTGTAGTTCATCGTGAGCACACCCGCACCCAATATCTGTGTAGACTCAAACACATGCACACACACTGTATTTTCAACTGAATAACCCGAACATACAGATACATCATATGCTGTAGTTCACTGTGAGCACACCTGCACCCAATATCTGTGCAATCTTGAACTTATGCACACACACTACATATTCAACCGAATGCATTCAAAAACTGTATTTCTAACATTGCTTCGCAACTGCTAGTTTTGGACACAGGGAGATTCCCACGCCTTCCAGGGGTATGGGAACACCGTTGCCCGTGGTTGGTACATGGAGCTGCCCGATGCGGTCTGCCACATCGCCAACCAGGCCAGCTTCGAGACTTTCTACATGGGACTCTCGTGCCTCACTACGAGTAGGCCCCTTCTTGTTGCTTTGGTGGAGAGGTGGTGGGATACCACTGATTCCTTCCACCTTTCTGCTACAGGGGAGATGACGATGACTCCCTTTGACTTCTCGATGCTCACCGGCATCGGGGCAGGGGGTGATCCGATCCCCTTCGATACTGATATGGATGAGTGGGACGCCACCCAGATGTACATGCTCAGCGATCGGCCTCCTCTCTCCTAGCCAGGATTTGTGAGGTACTCTTGGTTCGAGGACCACTTCAGGATTCAGGTGCCCATGACTCGCGAGGAGGAGGAGCAGTACGCTCGCGACTTCATCATGTTCCTGCTGGGGACCATACTCTTCGCCGACCGGGCGAACACTGTCGCCCTTAACTTGCTGAGCGCACTGGTGGATGTGACCAAGATTTGCCGCTATGACTGGGGTGGCGCAGGCCTGGCCACACTTTATGGATATATGAGTTCATCTTCCCACCGCAGCGGACACTGGCTCGGAGGCTATTTGCGAGCCTTGGAGGTACATTTTCCCTTTCTGTCATTTCAATTCTACTTTACATTATCTGTACACCACACACACTGCGCGCACGCAATTTGCTTTACACTGGCTGTACACTGCACATACGCAATATGTTTTACACTACACACTGTTCTCTGATTTCTGCTGTATTCCGCATTCTGCTTTATCTGATAAGCATACTGATATTTTCCATATTACACTCTACAGTTGTGGGTGTATGCCTATTTTCCTAGGCTTGCCCTAGTGCCGGATGAGGAGATCCCCCTCGACGTTCCATTCTCTCACCGCTTCAATGTGAGGTGCAAGCGGAGGCCACGAGAGTCTTTCCAGTTCTTCCGCCGATACGTCGACACCATCACCGCCGCAGAGGTATGTGAAACTTTACAGTTTATTTAAGCTTCGCTTTACATTGTACTTTCAACAGTAGATAACACACTGTATATCATTTGCAAATCACTTGATAGCCCTAGGCTCCGTTGCCTGACGCAGCAAGGGAGCAGTATGTGGGTGCTCGGGAGACTGTCCGGTTCAGGGTTCTGCTGGAGGGTCCAGTCTGTCGAGCTTAGTACTTGGGTGAGCGCTTCCTGCGCCAGACCCTTGGCTTAGCGGAGCAGATAGTTTCGGGGCCACCTCCTTCCCATATGAGGCATACCAAGAAGTACACTTTTGAGGAGATAATAGACTACACGATTGGTTGGGACTCAGAGCCCTTCAGAGATGAAGGCGACTACGCTGAGTTTATCCAGACTTATCTGATGCGGCCTCTGACCGATGCCCGCCGAGTCGAGAGAGAGAGGACTACAGCGCCCGCAGCAGGAGCAAGAGCATTGAGGGCGGCTCAGGCCCGTAGCAGGAGTGGGTCTTGGAGAGGATAGGGAGTCGGGTGGCCAGAGCTGCCCACCACCATGACATGCCGAGGGCAGGGTGGAGAGATGTACCAGATACCCATCGCTCCTCCTCCGGCTGATCATGAGCTTGTTGGAGTTAGCGGCTCGACCCCGATATGTACTACTATACTTTGTATTTTGTACAGTCATTTCATTTCATTTGATATCCCGCAGAATACTAATGATTTCAACACATTTGCAGGCTTCCATCGAGTATACTAGACAGTCTTTGGAGCTGACGACCTCAGTGATGGGGATGCTACAGCGGAGCATAGACTTGCTCACCATCTATAGGATCCCTGTGAGTTCTCTCAACCTCAGTTTCAAAACCCTGCACATCTGTTCATACTGATCTGATACATCACATTATCAATACGGCGCTTGATACACTGTAATCATACACTGCTCACAGCATTGCTCACGGCATTCATACACTGTATTCATACATTGCTCATAGCATTGCTCATGGCATTCATACACTGTACACATACACTGCATTCGGTATTCATACTCCGCTTTGCATAGCATAACTGATGCATTTGCTCACTGTTCTTTTCAGGTCCCATTCCAGATTCCGGCCGCGGGAGGTGCTTCAGCAGGGCCTTTTGTACCTACTCGAAGAGGAGGGGGAGTCAGGCGGGGGGTGACGATCCACAGCCGAGGCAGGCACAGGCGCACCTGTGCTGAGAGTTGTTCACAAGAGCCCTCCCCGATGATTTTGACAAGGAGGCAGCGTCGTCTGAGGGTGAGACCAGGGATGGCTCAGATTCGGACTACAGAGCTAGCAGTGGTGATCCTGGACCCTCGTCCAGGAAGAGGACCAGGACCGACTCCCGCACTTGAGACCATTGATGCTGACCCAGACATTTGCTAATTTTGTTTTCTGCTTTGTTCAAATATTTCGTTGCTTTTCTCATTTTTTGCTTTACTTTTCTTTTTGCTAGTAGTTTAAAGCACATTGTACTGCCTCAGACAGGTTTTACTTTCTTCAAAACTATGTACTTTTGCAAGAGACATATGATGAAATGAAATAGCTATTTTGTTCAGAAAGCGTTACATTTGTACATTCTATGCATCGCATCGCATCGCATTTCATATCAATGTAAATGATATTGAACCTTGTTTTGAAAACCAAACGCTCAAATTGCATCAATCAGGTAGTGAACCAACTAACGACAAAACAACTCGATAAGCAAAATAAAGAACTCGACAAGCTAACCAAGTGTAATTACAACTCGATAAGCGAAACAAAGACTTAAAGGATGCAAAATACAACTCGATAAGCAAAAGTACAACAACCCGATAAACAAATTGTAGTAACACAGGCGCGACTTCACAAAATCATCACTGAAAAGCATTGGAAGTGGAACCAATCACAAGTTCTCAGCATATTCAACACATAGACAGCTCAGAGAACAAGAGAAAGGGCCATCGGCCAAAGGGAGAGGCCATTGGCCACAAGAAATGGCCATCGGCCAACATTATTAGCCGATTGGACAAAAAGGATGGTCGGTCGGCACTATTTTTGGTCGATCGGCCAAAAATGGCAAAAGCCTCCAGAATGTTGACACCTGTCTTCCACTCACCACCTTATCTTCTACAAAAGCCTCAGCTTCGTAGTGTTCCTTATTTCAGCCTGATTTGTACCAAATGGAAGAGTTTCTTATTCAAAATCTCACAAATTGGATTGCCAACTTGGGTGGCTCGAAAAAGCTAAATTTTCGGGGCTTCGGCATAAATGCACTATTCACTTTGAGTCACACCCCGTTGCATTTTTCGTTCCTCTATGCCGCGACAAGGTTTTGGAATCCGGTGACACACGTCTTTAGCTTTGGCAGACAAGAGATTTGTCCCACTTTCGAGGATTTCCAAGCTTTAATGGAATCCGAGCATGATGAGGAAATTTTGCCTCAGCTCCGGTTCGGCCACATTCAAGCCTTAGGACGTATGTGCGGCCTCACTTTGCATGGCACGCAATCATTGATTCACGATGAAGAGCTGGACATTCTGAGCTTGATTCCTCGGTTTTCTGATGCCGGTGACCGCGGCGATCATCATTGGCAGGGTTATCGGCGACATGCACTTTGCTTATGCATGCTGCCTCATTTCCTACTTGCCCCAAGCTTCGGAGGATTTAGCACTCATTTGATTGAAGTCGCCGAGGGCTTGAAAGAGGGCAAAAGCTGCATCGCCATGACGCTAGCCGAGACGTTGATGGGTTTAGACGCTTTTCATCGTCGGGAGACAACTAGGTTCACAGAGAGTCCACTACTATTGTAGGTAATGTTTCCCACCCTTTCTCACATATATTGCTCACATCACTCGGCCCTTAGGCTCTGTTTTTTTCTCTCAAAACCTTTTCCTCACTTTTCTCTCAACATACACGTCTCTATTCTTTAATCTCTCATTTTTATCCCTCTCCAGGTATGGTTGATGGATAAATTGAGAGTGGTGGACTCATGCCCGGCATACTCAGCTCGCAGCTATTTCTTCCAATGACGTCTAGTCAATGTCCCTGATGAGGGATGGTGGTACAACTTGATGTGTAGTTTGTCCGCAGACCACATCGCTTGGCGCTACCGTTGGCTCAATCTGTCGGCGATGAGCTATAGCATAACCCGCCAGCCCGGGATTCAGTTGATTGGCCTGACACACTGTGTCTTTTACTTCCCGTTTCGGTTCTGGCGCCAGTTCGGACATGATCAGACTTGCCCGGCGGAGGAGATAGAGTACCCTGCTACATTTCTGGTCCGAGGTGCACAGCTAGCTCGGTATACTGCAGCATGGAGGATGAGAGAGCTTCTGGCCCCCGCTCCCACTTTCAGCTGCACCCTCTCTGATGAGTGCATAGATTGGCTCAATAAAGAGGCACAGGCAGGGCCCACTTTGACATGAGAGGCTTCTACCAGCTCAGGAAGGGGACACAGAAACACCTGACTATGCCCCAAATTTATTTTCTTTAATCAGAACTTTTAAGTTTTCTTTATGAATGTAATGAAAAACAACTTCAATTTGTTCAAGAGTAGGAGAACTCTGTGTTGAAATCAATAAAATTGAAAGTTGTGGGTACTGAAAATTTTTCGTTCGGTCCAAAAATAGTCTAAGTTGTAAAAAGATTAATTTGAACAAAATCAACTTTTATTAAAACTTTTCAAAACCATTTTCGATATGGATCAGAACTGGACACACCTGAGATCTATCACTGAGATATACAACCCCGGATCCCAGCAACTGGAAAGTTGCCCCTAGTCTAAATAGCACTGTACTAGAGATCACAACCAAGCTCCTAAATGCAAAATAGACAAAGATGACCAAACATGATCACATGGACAAAGTTGATCGGGGAAGTGTTTATGGCTGGACTTCGGGATGAAGTTGCCTACGTATCCCAAAGATGGGAATCAAGCCTTACGTAGTTCGGCTCAGGTTCACTTGTGTATTAACCTTCACCTTTTACGCTCAAACTTTTACCAAGGCCGCCCTTTTCTGGGTTTTCAACCTTGCGAGCTCAGTTTTTATAATTTTCGAATTTTCTGTGCTCTAACTTTTGCCTAGGTCGCCCTTTCGGGTTTTCGGCCTAGCGAGCCACTCAGGGAAAATATTTCTTCAACTTGTCCATGTTGATCGGTTGGGAGAACTCCAGGCCATGTAGGTCCATCAGAACGACAGTTCCACCCGACCAGATAGACTTGATGATGTAAGGACCAGTCCAATTAGGTCTGAACTAGCCCCAAGGGTCGTGGATGGGAGCTCGGTTGTCTTTGAGCACAAAATCCCCTTCCTTCAAATTCCTGGACTTAACCTTCTTGTTGAAAGCCTTGGCAATTCATCGTTGATAACCCTGAATATGGTACAGTGCTTTCAGCCTTCTTTCATCAAAGAGCATGAGTTCTTCGAACCTGCTTTGCTGCCAATCTTCCTCGGCTATCTGACACTCAGCCAGTACTCCTAATGACGGAACCTCAACTTCAACAGGCAGAACAGCCTCCATCCATAAACCAAGGAATACGGAGTTGCCCCAATAGAAGTTCGAATTGAAGTCTGGTAGCCCCACAGAGCAAATGGCAGCTTATCTGGCCAGTCCCGGTAGATTTCCACCATCTTCTGCAAAATACGCTTGATGTTCTTGTTGGCGGCCTCAACAGCTCTGTTGGTTTGCGGCCGATATGTAGATGACTTATGAAAAACCACATTGTATATCTCCAACAAGTCGATCACTTCCTTCTTGAAGTAGGAACCATTATCTGAAATAATCTCGCTCGGGACCCCGTAGCGGCAGATGATGTTGTTCCTAATGAACTTGGCAACATTTGATGTCTTCAACACCGCATAAGATTAGGCCTCGACCCACTTTGTAAAGTAGTCTATCGCGACCAAAATGAACTCATGCCCATTGGACCCCTTCGGAGTGACAGCCCCGATCACATCAATCCCCAAGACTCAAAACGGCCATGGCGAAGTCATGTTGTACAGCTTCAACGGTGGAATGTTCATGCGATTCGCATGGATCTGGCATTTGTGGCATCGCCGGACAAAGCCAATACAATCCTCCTCCATGGTGGACCAGTAATAACCCTATCTAAGGATCTTCCGGGCTAGCATTACCCCATTCATGTGCGCTCAGCACTCTCCTCCATGGATGGCCTCCATCAGGCGCTTCGATTCTTTGGCATCAACACACAGCTCATGTATCCCGAGATGGTTTCTCTTGTACAGTTTACCCCTGCAGATGATGAACTGAGCAGCCATTCTTCGAATTGCCCTTTTATCTTTGGCATTTGCCCCTGGTGGATACGCTTCCTTTTCCAAGAAGTTCCAGACATCGTAATACTAGGGGTTCTCATCTTGAACTTCATCTATGGCAACAATCAGCTCATAGGCTGGCACAAATTTTTGGTCGATGATGATCAGACGCATTCGGACTCCAAAAGGGATGTCTATCATAGAAGATAGAGTTGCTAGTGAATCTGCGAACCTGTTGTTCTCTCTTAACAGATGAGCGAAATTCATCTTCTCAAATCGAGGAATCAGTAAGTCTAAGGTCCAGTGGTAAATTCTCATCTTTTCTTCTTTGACTTTCCAAACTCCTTTAGCTTGAGATACAACAAAGTTCGAGTCCCCGCTGACGTCCAACCGTTTTGCCCCTAGTTTTAGAGCGGCTTCTAAACTAGCAATACATGCCTCATACTCTACTTCGTTGTTCGAGAGTTTGAACCGGAGTTTGAATGCTAAAGGTATACAAAAATTGTCGGGTGCTATCAATAACACCCCTATCCCATACCCGTATTGGTTTGACGCTCTGTCAAAATACATCGTCCAAGTTTCATCTTCGATATGCAGAATGACCTCATCTGGGAATAGGTACTCAACTGCTTCATCCCCTTCAACTGGGTGATCGGCTAGGAACTTTGCTACCGCTCTCCCTTTTACTGACTTGCGCGTCACATACTTCAAATCAAATTCGGAAAGCAGAAGCAACCAACGGGCTAGCCTACCTGTAAGTACTGGTTTCTCGAAGAGATATTTGATGGGATCTAATCTCGAAACCAGTATTATGGAGTGAGCCAACAGGTAGTGCCACAACTTCCTGGTAGCCCATATCAAGGCCAGACAAGCCTTCTCCAGCGAAGTGTAGCGGGTCTCATAATCCAGCATCTTCTTGCTCAGGTAGTAGATAGCTCTCTCCACCTTGTCCTCAGACTCCTATGCAAGCATGCAGCCCATTGTAATTTTAGTCACTGAAAGGTACAAAATCAACGGTTTTCCCAGCTCAGGTGGTGACAACACAGGTGGGTTCTGTAAATAATGTTTGATCTGTTCAAAAGCAGCTTGGCATCGGCCTTCCCATTGGAATTTCTTTCCTTTCTTCAAGAGACCAAAGCGTGGTTCATAAGTCAAGGTTAATTTAACAATAAACCATCTTATGAATTGCATTTTACCCAGAAAGCCTCGCACCTCCTTTTCAGTCCTCGGTGGTGACATTTCTAAGATGGCCTTGATTTTGGAAAGGTCGACCTCGATGCCCCTTTGTGTGATCAAGAACCCCAACATTTTTCCTGCAGTAACACTGAACGTACACTTCTGAGGATTCAGCCGCAACCGAAATTCTCTAATCCTTTGAAAGAATTTTTGCAAGGCAGTGTAGTAGCCCTCTCTTCCCTTGGACTTGACAAACATATCGTCCACGTACACCTCAACCTCTTTATGGATCATGTCATGCAAAATTGTGGTCGCAGCCCGTTAATATGTAGCCCCAGCATTCTTTAGCCCAAACGGCATCACCCTATAATAGTAGGTCCCCCATGGGGTGGTGAAAACAGTCTTCTCCCGGTCTTCGAGTGTCATCAAAATCTGATTGTAGCCAGAAAAGGCATCCATGAATGAGAACAACGCATGCCCAGCAGTGAAGTCCACTAATTCATCGATATGTGGCAGAGAAAAGTCGCCATTTGGACTGGCTTTTTTAAATCCCTGAAGTCCACACATACCCGAATTTTGGCATCCTTCTTCGACACCGGAACTATGTTGGCCGACCAAGTTAGGTATTCAGATATAAGCAGGAACCCTGCATCAATTTGCTTGGTGACCTCTTCTTTAATCTTGATAGCCCAATCTGGGCGGATCCTTCTAAGCTTCTGCTTAACAGGTCGGGCCTCTAGGTCAAGAGGGATCCGATGCTGTACAATCTTAGGATTAATTCCAGGCATGTCTTCATAGGACCATGCGAAAACATCTTTGAAATCTTTTAATAAAGCGACTAAGCGCTCGCGCTCCTCCGAAGACAACGTGGACCCGATCTACCCCAGCCGCGGATCCTTCTCAGCACCAACGTTAATTTGGATGATTTCATCAACCAGCAGTTTTACAAACCTCTCCTACTCTTGATCTAGCAAATCTGTCAAAACCGAAGGAATTTCTTCCTCGTCATTTTCATCGAAATTTTGAAAGTCCTGATTAATACAATAAATTAAAGGCACAGAAAAATACTCAAAAGCCACAGCCACTTCATTCTCATTAATCACTTCCGAGTCGCCTGATTCTTTTGTTACAACAAACTCAAAGGAAAAAGAAAAAGACGACCTAGACAAGACTGTGGCATCCGGGTTGTCACCTCTAGGAATACCAGACTCAGACTCAGACGAGCTGGAACCTAATTCCGACTCTACAGACTCGGTTGAATCAGATTCCAGCTCACTACCTGACCCGGTGTTGCTCGATAAGAATCCGTCCTCGTACTGCCAGACGAGGGAGAGTGCGATGGACGCATCCAAAATGTTTGCAGATGGGCTCGCAGCCGCTTCATTCCCAATCATAGACACTGAGAGATCATCCCCTAAGCACTCATGTACGATCAGAGGATCTGATAGTAGACAAGCCAGTGTTACCCCCATTTCAATCTCGGTGCTCTCAGAATCCACTTCCTTACACTGCTTAACCTCAGCTGATGGGTCTGTTTGATCCTCGGCAACATCATCCCCGAACAACTGCAAGTCAAAGAAGATCTCAAATCCCGGCAAGCACCTCTTTTCGGTATTCAGCCATGGCTCCGGAAAGCCACAGAATGAAAAGTCTTCCCCCTTCCGAACAAAGCGTCCGTTCAGGGTGCCTTGGATAGGCCGATGCATGAGCTCAAAATGCTTTCCGGTCTGCTTGGCCCTAGCTCTTCCAGCCATCTCTTTGCCCTTTCTCACCCAGTCCTCTTTGGTGGGCAAGTAACCCAAACCAAAGGTATGCGGGTTGTGCGACACTTCGGCCGATACTGCAATGCCTTTCCGGCCACTTTTTCCTAGTCCCATCCCAGGGATATGCTGGAGTTTGTTCATGAGATACACAGACTGTGTGCTGACATAGAACCCCTCATCAACAACTAAGATGCTCTGAACGACCCGGGCCTTGGCTAGGGTAAATCCTGATAGGAACACATCCTCTGTGCCATGCTCGATTTCCAAAACAAGTGTAGACACCTCTGGCGGTGGATGGATTGATGAATTTCCAAAAACTAAAGCCACCCCCTTCCTGTGGGGGCATTTCAACATCTGATGGAGGGTGGAAGAGACCGCCTTCACCTGGTGCAGCCACGGCTGCCCTAAGAGTAAGTTGAAGGTTGCAGGAACGTCCAAGGCATGAAAGTCAATCTCCTGCTATCCTGGACCAACCTGAGTTTGAATCTGCACGGTCCCCATCACCTCTTTGCTTGTATTGTCATAGGCCCTTATCACCTGGGCAGTTGGCACAAAGTTCTCGAGCTTCAACCCAATTGCATATGTCGTCCTCGACGGGCAAACGTTAATGGCGGATCCCGTGTCGACAAGAACCATCGATATCCATTTGTCTCTACACTCCACAAAGATGTGGAGTGGTTTGTTATGATTTGCGCCCTCAGGCGGCAGTTCCTTGTCATAAAAGGTCAACGTCGGGGAAGCTCCTCTTAGAAAAACCAATCCTACCAGTTGCTCAGGCATGGTGTCTATTGAAAGTTTGGCCTTTTCCATTGCAGAAAGGACAGCCTGTCGATGAACTTTTGAAGCCATAAGCAGTCCCCAGATGGAGATGTCTGCTTGTATTTTCTTCAGCTGTTTCAATACAGCCTCTTCTTCGAGTAGCTTTTCTTTCTTCTTCTCTGCCTCGTTGTCCTTTTCGGACGCCTCTAGTTGGTCTAAGTGCGGGGGCTTGAAATACCGCTCGCTCCTAGTCATGTGGTCTACTTCGCCAATGTACCAGGTATCATTCGGCTGGCTTTGTCCCCAGTCTTCGTCAGTGTGGGCAAGACAAAGGTCGTCATCTTCCCACCACATGCCATCGGCAGCCAACAGACTCTTGTCCGGCTCCGTTACAACTATTCTTATGCCCGCAGCACACTCCATTCCTTTGCACACAGCATGTTCTGTTCCTGTGCACACAACACGTTCTGTCCCCGCAGGGACTTTGGCCTTTCTGGCCCTCTCAGAATCTTCGATCCTTTCCTGCTCAAATTGCTTCAGTACAGCTTGTTATTCAACATCTCCTGTATTCAATTTGCCCGGATCCCGAGCAAAATTCTCAACACCGGTGCTCTCCGGCGATGCATTTTGATTCCCGGCCTTTCCGGCCACTGTTGATGTCCTTGTCCCTGGCGAACTCTGCTCTAGCTGAGGTTGTTCAACAACATCAGGATGGTCGTCAAGCCACCCTGTAGACTCTGCTGCCTCATCCAAATCAAACCAGTTGATTGTCACGTCTCCCGAATCTTGTTCGTTGAAAAACTGAAGGTTAGTAATGTCCTCTTCCAGATCTACCCGGTCATCTAGCCCCTAATTTGGTCCATCCTCCCGTACCACACAAAGCTTTGCCCTCACTGGCAATTCCTCATTCGGCCTAGCCTGGCCTACTAATGTAATGTAACTGCTAGGGTTATATATGAAGCTCATAGACCCTCAGGCTCTGTATCATCAATCTCATCTGCTCCCACAATCGACCCACTTCTATCTTCGATCGCCACCACCACCATTTCAGGCTGGGTTTAGGAGATGTCCAGCACGCACAGGTTAGTGTTGTCAAGAATGAACACCACCGACTTGGGTAGGTGGAAAGGGGTGATATATATGCTAGGGTCGTATGACACAACCCCAGTTTGGATTAGATTGATGCGTTTGGGACGTGGAGCTTGGTTATATGGTGAGAGAGGGTTAGTTGTGACATTCAATTTCTCCGGAGGCACGATCACCCTATTGTCAATGAGATCCTGAATCTCATGACGCAATCTAAAGCACTGGTCGGTGTCATGACCAGGCTGTTGGTGAAAGGCGCAATACTTCGCCGGGTTATGGGTCGGTGGGAGATTACGTGGTAAGGGTCGCGGCTCTAGGGGCTTCAGGTGCCCTTTCTTGATTAAAACCCCCAAAGCTTTGGATGGAGACATGTATAGTGGGGTAAAAGTTCTTTGGCCTCGTGGTGCGAATTTGGTTGTTTGTGAGCCACTTCTGGACGCACCGGTGAATGGTGTAGCTACAAGGGTTCTTGGGGTGGTGGTGGTGGTGAGCATACTCACATCTGAAGATCTGGTAGCTGTAGCACTGCTTGTGCCTGCATTTGTACTATGGTTGAATGCCCTCTTAGACTGCTCTCTGTCTCAGTCAATCAGACCATGTTTCATAGCGTCCTCGATCTTCACCCCTATCTCATGTAGATCTGCAAAGGTGGGGAGGGAGAGAACGATCATCTTCTACATGAGCTTGGGCTGGAGGTTTCGCACAACCATCCGAATCTAATCTTTGTCAATAGGCTTGATGGTCATCATCGAGGCCTTGGCCCTCCACCGGGTCACAAAATCGGAGAAGCTCTCCTTCGGCTCTTGTCTAGTTGTCTCAAGATCACAAGTTGTGACCTCGATCTGTGTATTATAGGAGTTTTGAGCTATGAAGGCCCCAGCCATCTCTTTCCAACTTCTCTTAATGGAATCCTCCAATTTTGCATACCAAATAGCTGCTACACCCGACAGGGTCTGGCCAAACAAACAAAGCTTCTACAGTCTGCAGAGGCCCATCGGCCTTAGTATGTCCGAAAATAACTGCAAATGCACCATAGGATCCCCAAACCCGTCGAAACGGTCTATGTGCGGCATCTTAAATTGGTCTGGCAGCGTCACGGCCGAGTAAGTGTACCGATCCTCAATATCCGGAATGGACTTCGCACCCTGGAATTTCTTGAATAGCTTTTCAAGCTTGCTCACTTTTAACGCTGTGGGTCCACCTTGAACTCAAAAGGGGAATCCGGTAAGTTGGTCTGTGCTTTGGATAGCTGGGGTAGGATCATGGGCGGAACTGGCCGTGTTGGATCGTCCGTATTTTCCTGGACGTTAGCTGTCTCCCCGAGTATGGGAACTCTTGGTGGGGGAGGAACCTGGTGCGAAGCTGATACTCCAGCTTGCTGTGGTGGTTGTTGCTGCAATCTAGCAATCAACTCTGCCTGTTGCGCCATAACCTCGGCTTGTTGTTTAGCAAATTCTGCTTGTCGGGCAACGTCCTGCTGCATGGTTCTCATACTTTCCTGGAGCTGACGTATCATCTCCTCTATACCTTCCATATTGCGCTGATCTATCTGAACAACTGGTATATCTATCCTCATAGTAGAAACTAAGACCTCAGCCTGACTGTTCACTGATGGGGTAAACCACTGATCTGGCGACCGCTGTACAGATACATTACGCCTTTTCGACCTCCGTCTGTTAACCGGGGGTAAAGAAAGGAACACTGCTTGTCCGTCTATCAGATCCCTAGATTGATTAAGTCTACGACCTCTAACCCAGAATGCTCGGGGGATATCTGCCTAGTCGGATGCAATGGTGCTAAACTACCTTACAAAAGATAAATAAAGCATAATAAGGAAACAATAAACAAAAAAAATGGACAGCATAACAGCTTAAATAAAGACAACACGCAGTTGGCAAACACAAGCTGAAAGGACTGTTCTCAACCACTGATCATTGTTCCCAAATCAATGCCCCAAATCTGAATCTGATACCCGCAAGTAAAATCGATTCTCAGATGCTAATGTCCGCAGGCCTAATACCCAGACTTGCAAATTGATACATGTTTTCCTGTAGAGACGCACTCTAAAAGCACATAACAAGTAAGTGAGAGCCAAAACACCCTTATGTTGAGGTAGGGTTTCCCTGTCCTATGTTGTCAGGAGCTAGGGCTTCACTACACACGCAGCGGCTTCAAACAACCTATGATCGAGTAAGCAACCTATCCTAGCTTGGAATAGTCACTATGGATTCTGATATGCACTAGGTCGAATGGTCAAAAAGGGTGCCCCGGTAAAAATCGGGGTTTGTGTTCCTATCGTGGCAGGGCCTGCAACCAGTCAGCCTTATGGCAGGCTTCTCAAAGCGGGCCTCCAGCAAACCATTCAGGAATAGCATACGGAAAACACGGTGTCCTAGGCGCACCAATGCAAATGCAATGCAAAGAAACACATAAGTGTAGTCAAAACAAGATATCATGAGTTCGAGTCAAGTTCTTTAAATCCCCATCAAAGTCACCAGAAACTGTAGACGTGCCCAAACGTCCCAGCCCCCGCGCATGAGATTGTGGCGCGAAATCCGGTTCTGTTCATTAGCATACTACAGTTCAGACTCAAATGTCACGATTCTGAATCTAATCCCACAAAGTGCAATGCAAGACCGATAAATCACCAAAGAGTCCAAATCCAGCAAATCGTTTTGGAAAATTGATTTTTGTAAAGAAGTGCCAAACACGGACTGCTTTGCCAGATACAGAGTCGCCACCTAAATGTTTTATTTTGGGAAATTTAGGAAACCCTGACTCGTGCCTAAGGCCACATGTCCGTCATCACCAAAGTTGCCTCGGTTCGGGAACTTGGGTACGAGAGGGGAAGGTCATGCAATGAGCACCCCCGCTCGCCCGATCAAAGATTGGCCATTACTAACATAATATATTGTTTTTGAAAACACATGCGTGCTTATTCCGGTTATTATCCTAGAATTACTATGTGATGCGCACAACACAAGAGTATAGACTAGATCGCCTAAGTTGGAACAAAACCTCTCTTGTTTGTTTGAAAATGGTTTGAGGATGCTACTCGCAAGTAGGCTAAGACGTGGATTTGCCACCCTCGGGTGGGCCTAGAAAACATGATTTTGCCACTCTCAAGTGGGCTTAAAACTCACATTTCGATGAATTGTTCCAATTCAAGTAATCCAACCTTTACCCAGAGGCATTCAGGCAGTTATATCATTTAAGCAAATAGCCTCATGGCAAGCATGATGTCATGGCAACACTTACACGCATGCAAGATGCTAAAGCATAAAAGCTTACCTAGTACTCCGTGCCAAAACAATAGCTAGTTAGTAATCAATGCATGATCCAAGCTTATGTTTAGATGGCTAATGCAACGCATGCAAAATGCAACTAGAAATAGGCTCGGCTATTCTAAAATGGCATGTAAAATGCAACTTGATACATGTATTCAAGTAGGAATTGAAATACAATGCAGTTAGTATGGTGTGCCGAGCCCAGTGCATGCAATTCAGAGGAATGGATGCAAACATGCAAACATAAGGATGCTAAATGAAACATGCCCTAAAACTAACCATCGTAAGCAGTTAAGTAAAAGGGAGAATGACGTAGGGTTGGAAGATATTCACACACTCACGCACACTTATTACAAAATTCGCCCTCTCGACGGAGGGTCCGAATGAATAATACAAACCAACTAATTAATCAACTAACAAGCTAATTAATTATTACACAACTCTTAACTAATTAAGCAAATTAATTAAGTTACAAAACAGATTAAGTATGAAACCAAATAGGCTACCACAGCTCCGCCTTGGAATGATTGAATGATGCATGCCCGATCGCCTCGCTCGAAAACCCGTTGCCATGCCTCAAGTTGCCTCTGTTTGCACTGCTTTGCACTTCTGAAAACTGTACAAATCTCTGTGATGCTTCTGAACCACCTCATGGACACTCTGAGAGGTCATCGGCTAAATAGTATGGCCATCGGCCAAGGGAAAAGGTTCATCAACCATTTTTTATTCCATCGGCCAAAGATTGTTAGCTGATCGGCACCGAAGATAGCCGATCAACCATATCTTCTTGCAAACTGCTCCTCCTGCTGCAGCAGAGGACAAACAAGGGCATGGCAATACATTTGCAAGATAATGTTTGCGACTACACCCCTTATCATGTTTAAGACTCAAAGGAGTGTAGTGCTTGACCCTCGGGTCACCAATCACGCATTTCGATACATGATGGCCAAAGGAGCCAAGTGTGCAATTCAATATGGAATGAATGCACAAAAATACATGAATGCCTCACACTCCATCATGTTGGATCAAGAGTGTTGGCGACCGAGGATTGAGGCACGTTTCGTCACTTCAAGTACGAAACGTCCCTCGGTCTTCGTGTTTGGTTTGACACCCCAAACCAAGCACAATGCAATGCATGCAACACGGAAAAGCTATACAATGCAACATAAGCATGCCAAGTGCAATATGAATCAAACATGCACGCAAGGCTAAGATAACCAGCATGCCAAATGCAATGCGACCTAAACAAACATGTGACAAAATGCAAGCTAGCATGCATGCAAAATGCATCCTAAACATACAAACATGCATGGCATGCAAAGATGAACAAGCATGCAACAACATGCAAACTAGCAAGCACGAAACAACATGCGACATGTCAAGCATGCAACAACATGCGAAGATGGACTTAATCCAAAATGAGGAGACCTTAGCCACGCCCAAATCAGTGGCCAAACATGCCAAGAAATGATGGAATGAAATGCAAAATGAGCATGCATGCCAATTGGCCTAAGAACTAGGCAACAATGTACAATCCTCAAACATTAGCAAGAAGTGACAAACATGATAATGTGGCAACAAGGTAAGCTCTGAAATCATGCAAGGAGTGGTGCCAAACCAATCAAACAAGTCAAACAAAGCATGCAAAGAAGCTCAAGGCTTAAGGCTAGACAAGGTGCTTGTACTAAGGCCGTATCAACCAAGCCCCAAAGGGCCAAGGTGACCCAAAACAGTCCCAAGGTAGGTCAAAAACAACTCTAGAACATCCATGGAATGAGGCTAAAACATGCTAGAATAGTGAACACAAAACATGAAGCATGCAAGGCTAACAAAGAGGTGTTACACTACACCTATTTCAACCAAACATGGCACGACTTAACCAATGAAAAAACAGAGTTATGGCATGTCAAAATAAGCCCAAAAGCCCACTGACATGGCATCCCAAACACTTAAGCATAGAGGCATGCACAATGACCCACTCTTAAGGCATAAAACACCAACTCTTCAAAGCATTGAAAGGATGACAAATGCAAGTGTAAGGCTACACTTCATGGACTGAAATATCATTTCAAATGATGCAAAATCATGAGAATGGTCTAAGTAATGCATGTTAATGACTAGGACACTCAAAAGCCAACAAGCTGGAATGCATTGTAACTATACAAAGCATGGCCTATATGAACAAAACAACACAAAATAGATCTCAAGCATGGTAAAACATGACTAGAAGCTTCTTTGAGTTAAGCCAAAACATGCAAGAATGATGGTCTAAATGCATGAGGCATGTTAAGGCAAATGGGAGGATTGCAAGGCAAGTGCATGATGCATGCAAGATGCTGTTAAACCAACTTTGGACAGAGGTATAACATGGAAAAATAAGGCCTAATACCTGCTGAAATGAAGCCAAAACATGCTACCATTATGAGCCAATAATGCAAGCAAATGAGACACAAGGAGAGGGGGGTGTCCCTCTCCTATTCAAGACTCCAAAACCACTTCTCCACCACTGAAAATCCTCTAGATTTCAGTGGTGAAAAGGTCAAAACAAGATAGTTCCAAAGCCCAAAAAGAAAGGCACAAAATAAGGCCAAACAAGGCCTAAGAGGGGGTAACTACCCCCAACCAAAAAGTGACCTTAAACAATCATCTCAAGCATGAAAAATCAGAACTTATTGTAGTTTAGAGTTAAGCTTAAAACAATATGCAAGAGGGTCTAAAAGCTTAAGCCAAAATGGAGTATTAAAAGGTAGAAACTCACTCTTGAAGAACACCTTCAAGAACTCCACTGCAGCACCCTTCTCTGAGCTTAAACCACTTCAAGAACTCCAAAACCAACTCCCTAGTACCTCAGCAACCAAGGGATGGTGTATTGCTAGGTGCTCTAGTACAAAAGTATAAACAAAATGCACCTTCAAGCATAAACACACACACAAATATAGAGAGATGGAGATATAGAGCGAGGGAGATATATGAGCTCTACATCAACTTTTCAGAGCCTCTAAGAAGGGAGGAGGAGCTCCCTTCTTATAGAAATTCAATTCCAAAGCTTCTTGGAGAAGCTAGAACAAGGTGCAAATCCCTCCATACACGTGTATAGAGGATGAGAATTGTGCCCACCAGCTGTCATAGCTGGCAGAAAATATCGGCAAAAAGTAGATGGAAAGGTCTCGGCTCAAAAATATGGCTGATCGACCGAACAAAGTGTCGATCGACCAAACAAAGTGCCGATCGGCCACCACTTTTGGCCGATGGCAAGAAAACACGGCCGATGGCATCATGCCTTAGCCGATGGGTTGAGGGGATGGCCAACAAGCCACCTTCTTCCCTCAGAAGCAAAAACACAAGTCCCTGGTCCACAACCAAGCAGAAAACAGACAAGTTAAGAGATCCTAAGGCAAGGCGCGCAGCCAAGACCTTCGGGAACTCAAAACAAACACGAGCATAGGTGATCATCGAGTGTTCAAACGATAACATCCAAGTCTTGAGGATGGTCAAAAATGGGGTGTCTACAGGTTTCAAACCACTTGTTTGCCTAAGTGTGAAATGGAGGTCCTATGCCTAATGGTTTAATCCCTTAGGGGGTTCATTACCAACAGTGTGATGCCTCTTTCATACCCAAAGCAACTTATGGTTTGAGCCCTCCTTCCATTAGAGGAAACTCACCAATGGACTTAATGGATTAATGAATGATTTGGTAATTAAAATGAGTAAACAAAATTGGCAAGTAAAAGAGGCAAGATAAGCATTCTTTGTGTTGCATTGCATGTGCTCAAATCGGACGTTAATTTGAACACAAGGAAAATGGGACATTTCATACTCAAAAGTGATGAAATGTGTCATTTTCCTAGGTCTCCATCACCCTTGATCATGCATGATAAGGTGATGGACTTTTTGAGTCTTGTTCTTGTATTTACTAAACTTGCACAATTGGTTTCACAAGCCATCATGCAATGAATTTGCTTGATTGATGGTTTGCGAACCAAATTGTGTCCCTCCTTTGATTTCCCCATGAAAATGAGAGGCAAAGTGTGCAAACAACCCTTGAAAAGTACACTGTTTTGCTTTGTTTTGCTTTCTGTTGCAGCAAGGAAGTTCAAAACCAATAGTGGCCGACAGCCACCACCAGTGGCCGACCGACCACCAATGGTAGCCAACTGACCCCTTGTCGGCCATCAGTGAAATTTGCACAGTTTGTTGGTAAGGTGGAGCAAAGGTGTTGTAGAAGTGGGCATAATTTTTAGTGATCACGGGTGCAAACAGAGGCTTGCAGTAGCAAAACAACGGCTTTTTCAGGCGAAATGAGCACGTGCATGAGCCTCCCTTGCATTTTCAAGCTTGTTTAATGTTTAAATATCTAGCTTAAATACGTGTTGTAATTAATTAGTTGTAACTAATTAAGTGTTTAAATAATTAGTTAGTTTAACTAGTTATTCAAGTTCGGTTTGTAATGATTAGTTAACTAGAATAGTTAATTAATTCGAGTTCTGTAATAATTAGTTAGCTTAATTAGCGTAGCTAGTTAGTTAGCTTATTCATTCGGACCCTCCTTCGCGATGGCATAATGTTGTAATAAGTGTGCATGCGTGTATGTATGTCTTTCAACCCTACGTCTTTCTCCTTTTTATTTACCCATTTTCGATGGTTAGATTGGGGGCATGTTTCAATTAGCATATCTTATGCTTGCATACATTCATCATGTCTTGCATGTACCGAAGTTCGGCGCATCATTCAAACTGCATTGTTATTTCAATATCTTATTTGTATACATGTTTAATCGCATGTTGTTCAAATTGCTTCATATGTCATATTAGTAGCTGAGCCTATTAAATTGCATATTGTATGTGTTGCATTAGGCATCTTGTATAGTTAGGAATCATGCATATTTTTCTAACTCTCATGTTTTCCTACTTGGAGTACTAGGTGAGTTTTTATGCTTTAGCATACTTGCATGAGTGTGAATGTTGCCATGATTAACATGCTTGCCATGAGGCTATGTGCTTAAATGCTAAACTGCATGAATGCCTGTGGATGAAGGCTTGTTGTTTGAATTGGAATGATTCAACGAATGTGCGTTTTAAGCCCACTTTGTTGAGTGGCAAATCATATTTTAAGTCCACAATGTTTGGTGGCAAATCAGCAAACTTTAAGCCTACTTGAGGGTGGCAAATTCAAACCATTTTCGCAAACAAACATGAGTTGAATTGTTCCAAATTGAGCAAACTAGTCTATACTTGCTTGTGTGCATCAC
This sequence comes from Camellia sinensis, assembly GCF_004153795.1. NCBI lineage: Eukaryota > Viridiplantae > Streptophyta > Magnoliopsida > Ericales > Theaceae > Camellia > Camellia sinensis. Next base: position 760,850 of record NW_021025097.1, read on the forward strand.
ATAGTAAAGCTAGCTTAAATAATCAACAAGAACACATAATGTTTATAATAAAAAAAAATCATATCATGATTAGTAGAGGCCAATCTTTGATCAGGCGAGCGGGGGTGCTCAATTCATGACCTTCCCCTCTCGTACCTAAGTTCCCGAGCTGAGGCAACTTTGGTGATGACGGATACGTGGCCTTTGGCATGAGTCATGGGTTTCCTAAATTTCCCCAAAATAAAATATTTAGATGGGAACTCTGTATCTGGCGAAGCAGTCCAATTTTGGCATTTTGATCCTAAAATCAATTTTCCAAAACGATTTACCGAATTTGGACTCTTTAGTGTTTATCAGTTTCACATGGCACTTGTGAGATTAGATTCAGAACCACGGGAGTCCAAACTGTAGGGCTTTCTTTTGAGCTTCTGAAAATGGGGCGCGAAAAAGCCGAGCTACAACAACAAGAATATGAAAGCAAGAAATTTACTGCTAGATAAGCAAACTTGTGGCAGGGTGGCTAAGCCTATGCTCTAATCCTCCCATGACCACAAGGTTCCAAGTTAAGCTATAACAAGGTAAAAAAAATCAACTCCAATGGATTGGCTGCTATGTCCTAAACACGCCAAATCCAGAAGGACCTACAACAACACAAATATGATATTTAAAGCATAAAAAGTAAGAGCACGTGTAGTGAGGAGGACTAGAACCCTTTTATAAGCCCATATTCAAGTCATGTCAAACAAAAACAATCTAAAAATAGTGCTAAAAATGTACTGAAATTTAACCAAATGAAGTGAAAAGAAGGTAAAAAAAAATGAAAGAAAAACAAAGGGGTGCGCAACTAGTGAGCTAGCTAATGGAAGGGTGGCTAGCTCACTCACTTTTAACAAAGTTTTCATCACATCTTAAGTTTAAAAACAACTCTGAAATCAATATGAAAGTACAAGAAAAAGAGAGAAAAAAATGTTTGAAGAGTTCAAAGATCACCTCTTGAAAGATATGATGTTCTTCTTAGTTCACAAACCACAATCCAACCACTCTCAAGTAACTGAAATTGTGTTCAAGAACCTCAGCAAAAGTTTCAAGTTCAAGTTTAGATGGTGTATATATTGTGTATGTGTACTACAAAAGAGAAGCAGAGTTTGTTGGATAAGCTATAGGCTCTTGGAGATTTTTTTCTAACCCCAAACCACGAGGGAGGGTGTTGTATTTATAGAAAAATAGCTTCTTACGACGGAAATATCTGTAAAGAGACAGTTGGCCCAAAGCATGTGCATGGGAGCAGCTACAGCTATCAAAAATATCAGCTATCGACAAACATGGTCGGCTAACCATGAAGGGATACGGCCGGCCAAATAGAATTGACCTGCCGGCCATGTGATGGCCTATAGTTCTCTGGGTGGTTAGGCCAAAAGAAAAGTGGTTTTGGTCAAGAAGGGGGGTAAGGTTTAGGTTTTAAAGCTCAAAAGTGAATTCTTTTTGCTAAAAAATTAAAGAATTTGCACAGTGTAATGTTTCATCATCGAGTGTTCAGATTGAAGTGCCCAAAGGGTAGTAAAAAATGGGGTGTCTACACTCTCTCTTGTCATCTAATCTTGAGGTAGGGATTTTTTTAGCCTTTGGTATGATTTTTACCTTAGTTATTTGTCCATTGAAAGAATCTAATGATTTAGGGAGTTTGGGTTAAACCTAGGTTTGATTTTGAATTGTAAAAGAGGCATTTTCAAATGGGTTCTTGTGAAAGGTTGTAGGGATGTGTTTATGGTTGAGATATGTTTTAAATTTGGTTTTTGAAAGTAAAGGGATTTTTATTCTAAAATCATGGAAGTTTGGTTTGTGGAAGAAAAAGGAATGATGTTGGGTTTTGCAAGAATGGAACTAATGTATATGTTGATGATGATGGTGGAGTTGGATATGTAATATCACTCCTATTTTGAAAATGATAAGATTATATCTTTTGTTGAAAATTATGTTGAATAGAAATATCTATTTTAGGCTATCAGTGGAGGATAACTTTGATTATTTTAGAAATTGCATGAGGATTAGGTGAATTGAAACTAATTACTCATATATCTTGCATTGAGCATTGTTTCATACTTAAATATTGAAAATGTATTGTTTTGAGAAAAATTGGTGAATACATTGGTGAATCTGGTTAGGGGGTGTGGTTGTGGTTATTATGTTAACCTGTGTGTCCGTGGTGAAAGTCTAGAAACCCGAGTGGTTAGGTGCCGATCCTTCTGGTTAGTACTCGTAAAATGGCTTTGGTAGTGTTTGTATAGCCTATTGGCAAACACGTACCTAGAGATTCTCAGTGTTTTGTATCCATTGCCCTGTTTTGGGATATAAAATTTATTTTCATGAATTGATATATAATCTGGCATTGTATCGTTTTGAGATGGAAATTTAAAACGTTTGACAATTGACATGCATATGCATCCGCCTTATGACTTTGTTAAGATTCATATATTGTGTTAAAGTATCTCTACTGGGCTTTAGCTTACTCTATGTAGAAAATAACTTTCAGGTGCTAATGATATGCCTACACCAAAGACATAACTTGAGAGAACTTGGAGCCAAGAGCTTCCTTTTATTTATTTGATGCAATGATTTTGTGAAAGCCTTGGGTTTTAATTGTATTGAGATGAACTCATTTTGATGTACCCAAGTTTCGACTTTGAAAGATATAGCCATTACAACATATAATTACTTGGGTTTTCTTTTATTTTAATGTTTGTACGCATGTTTTATTGTCACGAACCAAACCCGCCCATATGGGTTTAGCATCGTAACCGGCCAGTAATCCTTGATTACCAAAGGCCTGCTTAACAGTAATGACAATAATACAGAGTAAGGGGCTGGCGGAAGCCAAAACAGTAAATAAAATATGTCCAATGAGCTCTGATAATCTGAATGTGAAAAGACCTTTTATAAACATGCCACATGGATAACCAAAACATACATACAACATATGCACAAACATATATATACAAACAACCCCGTCAGGGACCAAATCCCTTTTACACAACTGTACAGTCAGGTCTAAACATTTATTATAAAACAGAGACGGAAGGGTGAAACTGAGACACCCCAAAAACAGCCTTAGCTTAATGGACTGGAACCTTGAAATGAGGCACAATGGTTGGCTTGAAAAAACTGGGGCTTAACCTGACGCTCCTAGCATCGATCTGGTGCCTGAACACCTACATATAATTATAAACAATGAGCTAAAGCCCAGTGAATAACAAATGCGTAAAGAGGTTAAGAATGAATGTCCTTTCAGTAATAAATCAGTCATATCAGTTATGTGTGGTACATCCAATAACAAGCAGTACAGTAGGTCTTAACAGACCAAGCAGTCAGTTGATGGCCATCATAACAGTATACAGTATTGGTTCCAAGTATTGGAACTAAGAGAGATCCCTGTGACAGTAGCAGTAAGAGTACAGTAACGGTAAGTTGCTATGGATGCCACGAGTACAATTCATAAATAGGAATCATTCATTCAGTAAACAGTATCACTTCATAAAACAGTACAGTTAATTGTTCAGAAAATAATCATCATTGAACATATCTTTACAACATTATTACTCACAGAGCACTGGGCTATAGGCAAGCTAATGAGCGTCCTCGGATGCCAACCCTACACAGTTGCAGAACGAACACACACTAAGTTACACACTTGGGATTAACATTTTAGCCCCTATCTTGACTTGGTGTGGTTCTATAACATTATCCTCATTAAGATGCCTTAAACTAGGCCTAGGAATGCCTAGGATGGAGTGAGAATGCAAAGATGCACTTTAAAACACTTTCAAAATTTTCACAAAACAGGGGTCTCGCTCGAGCGTGGGTTTCTACGCTAGAGCGAGCTTTCCAAAATAGAGGGGTCACTCGAGCATGGTCATCCTCGCTCAAGCGGTCTATAAAAATACAAAAAGTGCTAGATGTTGAAAATCCCCGCTCGATGCTCGCATGATGCTCGCTCGAGCGTGAGACACATCCTTCGCTCAAGCGTAGGTCTCGTCGCTCGAGCGTGCATCTGCGTGCACCAAGCATCTGAGAACTTTTAATCTACACTCGAGCCAGCATTCCTTCACTCGAGCGGAGCTCTGAACAAAAGATGGTCGCTCGAGCGTGGAAGCCAAAATCTGGAATTTCCAGATTTGCCTCCCAAGCTCAAACCAAGCATTCAACACATCAAAACTCAACCTTTTGGGCCGATTTTCTGGAAAACACTTGGAAACCAACAACATAACATGTTTTGAGGATCAATTTCTAAAATCAAAGCCCAAGGGTGAGTCAATTGAACACCATTTTCAAAGAAGCTTGAAGAACAAGATGTACATTTAACATGCGCGTATTCAATTGAATTCAAAGCTTCTAACACATGATCAAATGAGTCAGTCCTTCTAAAAACATGATGAATTCATGAACTACAACTAGAAAATGGACATGCATGTGGAAATTCATGAAGAACAACCTCAAAATTCAAGAACATGAACATGCATGCATGAACTACTACTCAATTCAACCCTTAAATTAATTCTTGACATCTCCAAATTCCCATGAATTATGCAAGAAACAACTTAAATTTCATAATGAAGAAGGTGAATTATCTACCTTAGGTCTTGAATTCAAAGTATACAAGCTCAATTTTGCAAATTCCCTTCAAGTCTTCTAAGTCTCCAATCAAATCTTCTAGATGAATTCAAGTTCTCCAAATTCACTCTCTCCCACGGTTTGTCTAAGGGAATGGCTGAAGGAATGATGCCTCAAATACATAAATTAAGTCCCAAACAAGTTTTGTAGGAAATGGCCACTCAATGGCAAATTCGTAATAACTCAATCCAAAGTAATTTAACATTATTTAATCTAATTTAATCGTTCTAAATCAAATTTAAATTAAACCTACCATAAAATCACATAAATTCTAATTAGCATATAACACTAATCAATTCCGGAATCGGTCGCTGATAAGGCTTTCAATTCGCAGTCCGAAACTAAAACACGAACAGATCCTTAAATGGCAAACAGATAGAAATGCATTTAAGATAATACACTTATGCAATCAATTTAGAATTTCAGTCTGATCAATTACTTATCATGCTTAATCATAGATTAGCACTAATCAGAGGTGAGGGTTGTCACAGTCTTCCCTCCTTAAAAAGAGTTTGTTCCTCCAAACTCGAATTACCTTCATTTTGGAAGAATACCGGATTCAGTGGGAACAATTCAGGATATCTCTTCATCATATCGTCTTCCTTTTCCCAAGTGGCATAAATGCCACCATGGTTCTGCCAGTCCACTTTCACTAACAGAATTTCTTTATTCCTCAACTTCTTGATTCGTCCGTTTACAACCTGAATAGGTCGTTCTTCATAAGTGTACTCATCACTTAACACTACATGGGTAGGCTCAATCACATGGAAGGGATCCCGAAGATAATCCCTCAACATTGAAATATGGAAGACATTATGCATATGCTCCATTTCAGGAAGAAGTGCTACTTGATACGCCACCGGATTAATCTTCTCAATGATTTCATACGGCCCGACATATCTCGGCACTAGCTTACCCTTAACCCCAAAACGGGTCTGGCCTTTCATTGGTGTTACTTTAACAAAAACATGATCACCTACTTCATATTCCCTGTCTCGCCTTCAGACATCCGCATAACTTTTCTGTCGGCTTTGTGCGGTTTTCAATCTTTGTTGAATCAGTTTCACTTTTTTAGTAGTCTCATATATAATTTCGAGCCCAAGCAAAGGCCCATCTCCAACTTCTGCCTAGCAAATAGGAGATCTGCATTTTCTGCCATACAAAGCCTTGAAAGGCGCCATACCAATGCTCGAGTGAAAGCTATTGTTGTAGGCAAATTTGGCTAAAGGTAAATGGCTTTCCCAATTTCCTTGGAAATCAAGGACACACATTCGCAGTAAATCTTCCAGAGTTTGGATGGTTCTTTCTGACTGGCCATCTGTCTGAGGATGGTATGCACTACTCTGTCTCAGTTCAATACCCAATGCTGTCTGTAGGCTTTGCCAAAATCTCGATGTAAACTTCGACTCCCTATCAGAAACAATGGACACAGGCACTCCATGCAATCTAACAATCTCATCAATATAAATTATAGCCAATTTGTCCGCATTGTAAATTGTTTTGACAGGTAAGAAGTGAGCAAATTTAGTCAATCTATCAACAATAACCCAAATTGAGTCCATACCTTTACTGGAGCAAGGTAAACCAACAATGAAATCCATAGTGATATGTTCCCATTTCCACTCCAGTATTGGTAAGGGCTACAGTAAGCCTGCGGGTCGTTAATGTTCAGCTTTAACTTGTTGGCAATGATGACATTTCGATACAAAGTCAGCAATCTCTTTCTTCATTCCCGACCACCAGAAATTTAGTTTCAAGTCTTGGTACATTTTCGTATTTCCTAGATGGATAGACAGTTTCGAATTGTGGCCCTCTTGCAGAATTCGTCTTTTCAGTTCAGAATTATTCGATACACACAACCTTCCCTGGAATTTCAACACATTGCTCTCAAATTTAAAGTCCGGCCTCGGTTTGGACTCCCGTTCATCAATGACCTTTTTCAAAAAGTCATCATGTTGCTGTTTCTCTTTGATCTCCTCAATCAGTGTCGGTTGAGCAGAAATAACGGCTAAGGTTCCACCTTGTTCACGCAAAACAATCTCAACTTCAAATTTTTCAAGGTCACATAGCAATTCTTTCTGCCCAGTGAGTAAACAGGCTAAATTTCCAACTGATCTCCGACTCAGTGCATCGGCAACGGTGTTAGCTTTCCCCGGATGGTACAAAATTTGCAAGTCATAATCTTTTATCAGTTCTAACCATCTTTGCTGCCTCATGTTCAATTCTTTCTGTGTGAAGAAGTATTTCAAACTCTTGTGGTCTGTGTACACCTCACATGTTGCCCCATAAAGATAGTGACGCCAAATTTTCAATGCAAACACTATTGCAGCAAGTTCTAAGTCGTGGGTCGGATAATTTTTCTCATGCGGTCTCAGTTGTCGGGAAGCATATGCAATAACTTTGCCATTCTGCATTAAGACACATCCCAAACCCTTATAAGAAGCATCACTAAAAACAGTAAATCCATCTGTACCTGAGGGTAAGGTGAGAATCGGTGCAGTCACAAGTCGAGTCTTTAACTCTTAAAAAGCTGATTCTCTCTGGTCAGTCCAGTCAAATGATATCCCTTTTTGAGTCAACTGAGTCAACGGTAGGGCAATTTTGGAGAAGTCCTTCACAAATCTTCTATAGTATCCGGCTAAGCCTAAGAAACTTTGAACTTCAGTAACATTAGACGGTCTAGGCCAATTCACTACAGCTTCAATTTTCTGTGGGTCAACTGTAATGCCATCCTTACTAATCACATGTCCCAAAAACATAACATTATCAAGCCAAAATTCACACTTCGTTAGTTTTGCATACAGTTTCTGTTCTCTTAAGGTCGGTAAGGCAATGTTCAAATGATGTTCATGTTCTTCCGTGCTTTTGGAATAAATCAAAATGTCATCTATGAAAACAACTACAAATTCATCGAGGAATGGTTTGAAAATTCTATCCATAAGGTCCATAAATACAGCAGGTGCATTAGTAACTCCGAAAGGCATAACAAGGAATTCGTAATGTCCATACCTCGTTCGAAAGGCAGTCTTTTCAATGTCCTCTGGTTTGACTTTCAACTAGTGGTATCCGGATCTAAGGTCAATTTTTGAAAAGACTTGAGCACCCTGTAACTAGTCAAATAAATATTAATACGAGGCAGTGGGTACTTGTTTTTCGCTGTTACCTTGTTCAATTCACGATAGTCAATGCAGAGTCTCAATGAGCCATCTTTCTTTTTCACAAACAAAACTGGAGCGCCCCATGGCAAAGTACTAGGCCTAATGAACTTCTTATCCAACAGTTCTTGCAGCTGAATTTTCAATTCTTTCAGTTCAATAGATGCCATTCTGTACGGAGCTTTGGAAACTGGTTGTGTACCCGGAATCACATCAATGGTAAACTCAATGTCCCTGTCAATCAAATCCCTTGGCAAATCATCTAGAAAAACATCTGGGAATTCTCTGACTATAGGAATACTGTCCACATTAGCTTTAGCATCAGTAGGTACAGTCAATATACAACATAGATACCATTTACATCCCTTCTTAATCAGTTTAAAAGCTTTCATAGACGAAATCAGATATGGGGGAGGCACTACACCAACCCCATTAAATACAAATTCATGCAATCCAGTTGGACGGAAAACAACTTATTTTGTTACACAGTCTACGGTAGCATGATACTTTGTTAACCAGTGCATTCCCAATATCATATCGAAATGATCGATATTCAAAGGCAGTAAATCAATATACAAATGCACATCCCCAACAATAATTTCACATGCAAGGTACATATAAGCACAAGTCATGGATCCCCCAATAGGTGAAGATACAGCTAACAAATAATTCATGGGTTCCAGTGGTCTATTTAGTTTTCGCGAAAAAGCATGCGAGACATAAGAATATGTAGACCCCGAATCAATCAGAACATAAGCATTTTGAGTACAGATTGAGAGTATACCTGACAAAATGGTCTCGGTATTCTGCACATCTCCCGGTACAACTGCGAACTCTCGGCCTTGCCTTAGAGACTCCTTTTTGGTAGCTTTGGGATTGGGTTTCGGAACAACAGTTGATGCTGCTGCGCTAGCTGTAGCTTTACTATTTCCTTGAGAAGTGGAAGGACAATCTTTAACCATGTGACCCACTTTGCCACACCTATAACAAGCACCAGAGATTTTATAGCAAACCCCCTTATGCTTTTTCCCACATTCAGAGTAGGGTGGTATGGAATTGTTTCCCTGACTAGAACTGGTTGTTGACCTTGTATTTTGCTTTTTGTTCAATGGACTGCTTCGGCCTTTCTTAAACTTAAAACCCTATCTCTTACCACGCCATTCAGTCGCTTGTGTTTCGGTCTGTTTTAATGCCTCGATGTTTGACTCAGCTATTATCGCCCGGTCAAGAATATCCACATATTTCAGTAACTTCAGCACATTGATTCTGTCAAGTATCTCTACATTAAGGCCGCATCTAAACTTCCTGGCCTTTTTGTAATCAGTGTCCACCATGTGTGGCGCGTATCTGGCGAGTTCAATAAACTTTGATTCATACTCTGCCACTGACATAGTACCTTGTTTCAACTGTTCAACCTCAGTCACTTTGCGATCCCTGACGCACTGAGGAAAGTATTTTTCAAAGAAGGCTTCTTTAAATTGAGCCCAAGTCAAAGCAGTATTGGTGTCACGAAAAAGCATCCACCACCTTCTGGCCTCTTCTTGTAAAGTAAAGGTAGCCAGTAATACCTTATGTGCTTTGGAACACGGAAACACTTTAAATAATTTCTCTGTTTCTAGAACCCATGCTTCGGCCTTTAACGGTTCAAGGCCTCCCTAAAAGGATGGTGGTTTCATTTTACTGAACTTCTGTGTCAAGGCAATTTTATCCTCATTAACATTTTGCTCTGGTTGAACTGGAGGAGGTGGGAGCTGTTGGTTCTATTGTAGCCTCAAGGCCTCAGTCAACAGTTCAACCGTTCTTTCTAATCTTGTCATCCTTGCCTTAGATGATTCGGATTCATCAGCATTTCGTGCATTGTCCATTTCACTATAGGCAATATGGTAATAATAAACATAGGCAGTTACATACTTAAACACATTAGCACATTAGGACATATATTCATGTCATGGCCACACACTTTCTCATGCTCATGCAATGCCCTAATTACTTTTCTAGGACATCCTATAGCTCATTTGGACACGTGTGTGCGGTGTAACTCGTGGTTTGATATCGCTCTGATACCACTCTGTCATGACCCAAACCCGTCCCTATGGGTTTAGCATCGTAACCGGCCAATAATTCGTGATTACCAAAGGCCTGTTTAACAATAATGATAGTAATACAGAGTAAGGGGCTAGCGGAAGCCAAAACAGTAAATAAAATATGTCTAATGAGCTGTGACAATCTGAATGCGAAAAGACCTTTTATAAACATGCCACATGGATAACCAAAACATACATACAAAATATGCACAAACATATATATACAAACAACCCCGTCAGGGACCAAATCCCTTTTACACAACTGTACAGTCAGGTCTAAACATTTATTACAAAACAGAGACGGAAGGGTGAAACTGAGACACCCCAAAAACAGCCTTAACTTAACGGACTGGAACCTCGAAGTGAGGCACAATGGTTGGCTTGACAAAACTGGGGCTTAACCTGACGCTCCTAGCATCGATCCGGTGCCTGAACACCTACATATAATTATAAACAGTGAGCTAAAGCCCAATGAATAACAAATGCGTAAAGAGGTTAAGAATGAATGTCCTTTCAGTAATAAATTAGTCATATCAGTTATATGTGGTACATCTAATAACAAACAGTACTGTAAGTCTTAGCAGATCAAGTAGTCAGTTGATGGCCATCATAACAGTATACAGTATTGGTTCCAAGTATTGGAACCGACAGAGATCTCTGTGACAGTAGCAGTAACAGTACAGTAACGGTAAGTTGCTATGGATGCCACGAGTACAGTTCATAAATAGGACATCATTCATTCAGTAAACAGTATCACTTCATAAAACAGTACAGTTAATTGTTCAGAAAATAATCATCATTGAACATATCTTTACAACACTATTACTCACAGAGCACTGGGCTATAGGCAAGCTAATGAGCGTCCTCGAATGCTAACCCTACACAGTTGCAGAACGAACACACACTAAGTTACACACTTGGGATTAACATCTTAGCCCCTATCTTGACTTGGTGTAGTTCTATAACATTATCCTCATTAAGATGCCTTAAACTAGGCCTAGAATGCCTAGAATGGAATGAGGATGCAAATATGCACCTTAAAATACTTTTCAAAATTTTCAGAAAATAGGGGCCTCGCTGGAGTGTGGCTTTCTACGCTCAAGCGAACTTTCCAAAACAGAGGGGTCGCTCGAGCGTGGACTTCCTCGCTCGAGCAGTCTGTAAAAATGCAAAAAGTGTTAGATGTTGAAAATCCTCGCTCGATGCTCGCTCGAGCGTGAGACACATCCTTTGCTCGAGCATAGGTCTCGTTGCTCGAGCATGCGTCTGCGTACACCAAACATCTAAGAGCTTGCAATCTACGCTCGAGCCAGCATTCCTTCGCTTGAGCGGAGCTCTGAACAAAAAACGGTCGCTCGAGCGTGGAAACCAAAATCTGGAATTTCCAGATTTGCCTCCCAAGCTCAAACCAAGCATTCAACACATCAAAACTCAACCTTTTAGGCCAATTTTCTGGAAAACACTTGGAAACCAACAACATAACATGTTTTGGGGATCAATTTGTAAAATCAAAGCCCAAGGGTGAGTCAATTGAACACCATTTTCAAAGAAACTTGAAGAACAAGATGTACATTTAACTTGCACGTATTCAATTGAATTCAAAGCTTCTAACACATTATCAAATGAGTCAATTCTTCCAAAGACATGGTGAATTCATGAACTACAACTACAAAATGGACATGCATGTGGAAATTCATGAAGAACAACCTCAAAATTCAAGAACATGAACATGCATGCATGAATTACTGCTCAATTCAACCCTTAAATTAATTCTTGACACTAATCTCCAAATTCCCATGAATCATGCAAGAAACAACTTAAATTTCACAATGAAGAAGGTGAATTATCTACCTTAGGTCTTGAATTCAAAGTATACAAGCTCAATTTTGCAAATTCTCTTCAAGTCTTCTAAGTCTCCAAGCAAATCTTCTAGATGAACTCAAGTTCTCCCAATTCACTCTCTCCCAAGGTTTGTCTAAGGGAATGGCTGAAGGAATGATGCCTCAAATACATAAATTAAGTCCCAAACAAGTTTTGTAGGAAATGGCCACTCAATGGCAAATTCGTAATAACTCATCCAAAGTAATTTAACATTATTTAATCTAATTTAATCGTTCTAAATCAAATTTAAATTAAGCCTACCAGAAAATCACATAAATTCTGATTAGTATATAACACTAATCAATTCCAGAATCGGTCGCCAATAAGGCTTTCAATTCGCAGTCCGAAACTAAAACACGAACAGATCCTTAAATGGCAAACAGATAGAAATGCATTTAAGATAATACACTTATGCAATCAATTCAGAATTTTAGTCTGATCAATTACTTATCATGCTTAATCATAGATTTGCACTAATCAGAGGTGAGGGTTGGCACATTTATGTTATAGATTCATGATCTAGGATTTATGAATATATACACGCGTGTGTCATCTTTTGTTTGATTAAGAATTATAAATAGAATAAAAATATAATGTTGCTGATCAATTGTAGGAAATATTATGAGATGGGCTATTGTTATTATTTCGAGACGTTACACTTATGATTCTATTTGGGTATTCATATTTTATTATATTTTTAAACTCGATAGAATGTTAGAGGATTAATAAATAAACAAAATCACGCGTTCAAACACCTAAAAGTTAGCAAGGTAGGAATATACAAGTGTCCGTTGTATACAGGAAAGGCTGCTACATGCACCCAAAAAAAAAAAAAAAAAACATATAATTATAAAAAAAAAAAAAAAAAAACGCATATGGTGTGCACCTACAAAAAATTATAATTGCTACTTCAAAATATATGACTTTTATTACAAAATGTATAATTTTTTCTTATTATAACATATATAACTTTTTAACCCTCACAAAAAATAATGTAACTTTTACTAAAAAAAAACATAACAATGATTATCCATAACTTTAGGAATGTATACCATAATTTCATCATTCATAACTTTCAATACAAAAATTGTAACTTTTGCCATTAAAATAATAATTTTTATTACGAAATGCAAATGCACATTATAGCATTTCCTATTCTTACATAGTCTTCACTATTTGCCTATAAAAGGAAAAAAAATATCAATTTTCTTTATTTATTGAATGATTCATAATTGTGTATTTCCGTAATCACAATAAAACCCTTAACCCCAAATTTTAATGAACTTGTTTCAAAATATTAATGTTATACACAATGCCATACTTACAACGAACTCCATGACATTTTCCTACTAGGCAAAAACTGAAAATAATAATACCACCCTGACTAATGTGTACAAATAAAAACTGAAAATAATTATACTGTCATGACTAATGTGTACTCATTCAAAGTATGGAATTAAAATCAAGTTTTAATTTCATACTTCCTTTTGTAACGTTTTGGAAACAGTTCTGAAATCTTTGATTGGCCTTGATCTTGGATGATCAATCTTGTGCTTGCATCCTGATGTGATAAGGTTGTGTTTGAATATTAGATTTGGATAAAATTTATGGAAGGGAAAAAAAAAAAAGAGATGAAAATGTAAGAAAATATATTTTCTCATCCTTTTATTTTCTGTCACAAATCTATATATTATAGGTACTCTGTTCATAAAATCAAGTTTTATTTTATTTGACTTTAGGTCCAAAGGCTGAAATGCTTTGTCTAAAAATACAAGTTTAGATGAAATGATTAAAATATTCCTCTATATATGTCATATATACGGCATCGGCACACAAATGAATAGGGAGAGAGATCTGTGTTTGGTCTTCTTAGATTTTCCCAATGGTCAAACAGTCACAACATCACATCCTCCTACAAGTATTTTGATGGGATTTTTTCTCGACTTAAGTCAAATTAGCAACTTAATTCTTAAATTAGGTTTAGTTTGGGCAGAATTTTCAAACTAGGTTAAAGCGCTATTACAAACCATGTTTTCACTGTTTCTAAGACCCTTCCGCGAAAAATTTGTGAAATAATAAAAGTGTGGTTTAACAATTTTTTTTTTTTTTTTCCAGAAAACGTGGTTAGAAAGCACGCTTTTAAGCAAAAGTTGTTTTCTTCTGAAAACGTGATTTCAAACCACGCTTTTACTATGCTTATAATTAAATTTTGTTTTCTGAAGAAAACGTGGTTCCAAACAACGCTTTCACTGTACATATGTGTTTTCTTAAGAAAACTTTTAAAATATATTAAAATGTGATCGAAATAAAACTTGAGTTCTCTATAGCTCAAATTGTAGTGCGTTTGTTTTGCTTGGCAGAGGCGTGGGTTCAATCCACCACAACTCCTTTTTCTTTTTCTCTTTTTCTCTTTTTTTTTTTTTTTTTTTTTTTTTTTTTTACTTTTTTTGATTAAAAAAAAAACCACTAAATTTAATTGCTAAAAATTCAAGTCACTAAGATAGTCGTACCTTATCCTTTAATTTGCCACTTTTTAGTTAAAGAAAATTATTGTCTTATTATTATTATTATTTTCAAGTGGATGCATGTGAATTGTATGTCATGTCATAATTTTTACTTACACTAATTCATTTGCACCTCTATGAAAATTACAATTATTTTGAAAGATATTTCTAATTTTCTTTCTTACACTTCTATTTTTTGACAAAATCACCAAAATTCTACTAAACAAAGTAGACCAAAGGATTTCAAAGTAAAAATAAATGACAAGCTCCGTTGACTCCCAAGTCTTTTTCTACAAAACAAAGTAGACCATTATTGGCATCTTGCCCCCAAGTCTTTTTCTACGAACATTGTGGAAAACTTGTGGTGCAACTACAATATAAAAGTTGATCATTCCATGGCTAACAAAACTCAGAAAACCAAAAATTGCAAATCCTTATTTGTTGGTGTATTTGCTACTTCATCTTGATAATAATTCTTGCTGCATCATCATGATCATGATCATGAAAATGATGATGGTTGAAAAATTTCATCAATTTCTCCGTGTGTTTGTCATCGTTGTGCTTTTACTATTCATGAAACCTGCTCTTGGACTCTCCTCAAGAGTTGAAGAAGATGCTTAAACCAATTGCATAAAGAGGGAGAGACAAGTTCTCCTCAAGTTTAAAGATGCTCTTATTGATGATTATGGTATTCTCTCTTCTTGGGGGAGTGAAGCCCTATCTCCTCCCAACAACATCCGGTTTAGAGGTCCATCCCCTATCTTCCCCTAAACCGTGGAGTACATCCCCTATCTCCTCCAACACAACACAATGCATATAAACAACAATTATACACATCATCACACAATACATAAATTTAATGTATTCTTTCAATCGTCAATCTCAATGACACATTCCAGTGATTAGTTTCAGTTTGCCTAATCATCATGCATTGTCTACAACAATCACGACTATCCTCCACCGATAGCCCAAAGCAGTTATCTCTGTACAGAAAATAAATGCGACAATGGATATATAATCAACATTCCAACTAGGTGAGTGATAAATAATCCAACTACACCCTTTTTATCCCATGACTTCCCAAATCAATTCCTCATTTCTCATAATTAATTATGCAAATTAATTAACCAATGTAATTAGGGCATTTTCCATAATTTACATTACAACCCTTAGGTTCCATTTTCATTAATGTCTTAACATTAAATTCACATTTTCCATGCCAAACATGCATCTAGGTTTTATATAGCTAAAACCCCCAACTCTTGTAAATTTACACAAAAGCCCCCAAACTTTCACAAAATTACCAAACCAACCCCAACATCTCAAAATACTAAAATTTAAAGACAAAGCTCATAAAGAGGAATAGGATATCCCTACCTCGAAGTTAGAGCTTGGATGGAGAAGAGACCCAAAACCAATGTGCTCCAAAGACCGAGATTTTCAGATCAAAACGACGCCCTCGACGATCAACACAACTTTTACAAAGGCCGAAGAGAAGGAGGACACTCTAACTAGATCAAACCCTAGAGAGAAGGGAGTATCTACAGAGAGAGGCTCTCAAAAATGGTTTTTAGAAAAAGTAGGACAGAGAAAGAAAAGCAAAAAGTGATTTAAAATCACCCAGCGGATAACTTATATACGTATGACCCACTCGAGCGGAGAACACAACGCTCGAGCGCCAAGAACAAAAATCTGAACACGCTCGAGCGCAATAAGGCCCGCTCGAGCGCCAAGACACAAGAATAAAACACTTCCGCTCGAGCGCAAAAACCAGTCCACTCAAGCGTAGATTTCCACCTCTCAGAACTTACACCCAGAAAGTACTACCCGCTCGAGCACCAACAAACCCGCTCGAGAGCCACCGCTCGAGCGTAAACACACCCGCTCGAGTGCAAAAATCACATCTGCAAAAGTTTTGCAGAAACCCGAAATACTGGAGGTGTGCAATCCCCGCTCGAGCGCAAGAAGGCCCGCTCGAGCGGAATGCCTAAAAACTGAACAACAAGGAATTGAAACCAAGGCCTAACCAACCTGTAACAACCCTGTTCAAAACATCCTAAAACTCAATCAAGTGGAATTAAAGGACGACAAGAAGATAGATACCACTACCAACTTCACGGAACCGAGTCCGAAACACAACAGAATAGTAAAGGGATAACCGGGATCGCTATAACCTCCCCCCTTAAAGAATTTCGTCCCCGAAATTAAACACAAGTTTTTCAAAAACAGGTTTTATCCATTCTCAATAATATTACAACAAAATATTAAACAACCCGACCCATTATCGGTCGATTCCATCTCTTTTCAAGAGGCATTTCACAACAAAAATTACAAGTGCATTATCAACATGCAATTTTCTTCCATTTCCAACCATTTCCAACATACATGGTCCACAGTTCATATCATAATCAATATACATGATACAACTCCAATTCTACAATATAGCCAACATATGCAATATTATAATCAACTTCCATATCAAGGTAAGTTCTACAACATACCTTACATTAAACCAAAACATTACCAATGTTTCACAACTTAAGACATATATAAAGCTCTTAAGTCCAACAATATTACAAAATTTAAATACAAGATTACTCATCAACAAACAAGTCCGGATATTTCTCGCGGACCTCCAACTCACGTTCCCTAGTGGCTTCCTCCACTCCGTGATGTTTCCAAAAAACCTTAACCAAAGGGATGGTCTTGCCACGCAGGACTTGATCCCGCCTATCCAAGACCCGAACCGGTCTCTCCTCATACGAGGCATCCTCATCTACCTCTAAGTCGGTCCAATCTAACACATGGGACGGATCCGGCTCATACTTCCGAAGCATACTAACATGAAAGATGTTATGTACTCCGGACAACTACGGCGGCAGGGCTAAACGATAAGCAACCTCGCCAATCCTCTCAAGGATCTCAAAAGGCCCAATAAACCGAGGGGATATGATTTTGTTTGGGAAGATGATTGGAGCTAAAATAGTTATATAAGATAACAGAAAGACATGATCACCTACCTCAAACGCCAAAGGTCTCCTCCTACGGTCGGCATAACTCTTTTGTCGACTCTGGGCTGTAACAAGCCTCCTACGGATAAGCTCAATTTTCTCCATCGTTTCCCTCACTAACTCCGGGCCCAACAAGGGTGCATCACCCACCTCGGCCCAACAAACTGGAGACCTACACGGTCGGCCATACAAGGCCTCAAACGGTGCTATACCGATACTAGACTAAAAGCTGTTGTTGTAGGCAAACTCTACCAATGGTAAGTGCCTCTCCCACGTCCCACTAAAGTCAAGGACACAACCTCGAAGCATATCCTCAAGGATCTGAATAGTACGCTCGGACTGCCCGTCACTCTGAGGGTGATAAGTCGTACTAAAGGTCAACTAGTGCCCAAGGCACTCTGCAAACTCTGCCACAACCTAGCAGTAAAACGAGGATCTCTATCTGAGACGATCGTCACTAGGACCCCATGCAATCTCACTATGTCCCGAATATACAAGTCGGCGAGATGATCTACCGAATCTCTCTCGCGCATGGGAATGAAGTGCGCCGACTTAGTCAACCAGTCTACAGCCACCCAAATAGCATCACTACTCCGCTGAGTCCTCGGAAGACCTACAACGAAGTCCATAGTGACATGCTCCCACTTCCACTCGGCAACAGGCAAGGGTTGCAACAAACCCGCTGGCCTCTGATGCTCGGCCTTCACTTGCTGGCAAGTAAGGCACTTCGATACGAAAACAGCCACATCTCTCTTCATACCCCGCCACCAAAACTGGCGACCCAAATCCCAATACATCTTAGTGCCTCCCGGATGCACCGCAAGACGTAAATGGTGAAACTCTCGGAGTACTTCCTCTCGGCAAGACTCCGGCACAAACAAACGGTCTCGGTATCTCACACTCAGGTCGGGATACACCGTCAAACCCTTCTCAACTTTTCCACTGGAGATCTTCTCTCGGAAGGACTCTACCTCAAGGTCACCTCTCTGTGCCTCTAACACTCTAGTCACAAGTGTGGGCTATGCAACAACAGAAAACAAGGCCGCAGCCTCAATAGATTCGCCCAGATGCAAGTCGAACTCGCCAAGTACACCCAACATCTCCCATTCCCGGATGGCTATACAAGCTACATCACTAATGGATTTCCTACTAAGGGCATCGGCCACAATATTGGCTTTCCCTGGGTGATAATGCAACTCAAAATCATAGTCCTCAATGAACTCCATCCATCTCCTCTGCCTCAAATTCAAGTCTCTCTGTGTAAACAGATACTTCAAACTCTTGCGGTCCGAGAACACCTCGAACCTCTCACCATAAAGGTAGTGCCTCCAGATCTTCAAGGCAAAGATCACTGATGCTAACTCTAGGTTGTGTGTAGGGTAATTCTTCTCGTGAATTTTCAATTGACGTGAGCCATAAGCTACCACTTTCCCCTCTTGCATCAATACACAACCCAAACCCTCTCGTGAGGCATCACAATAAACCGCATAACCCAACCCTCTCTCCGAAATAATCAAAACCGGAGCGGTGGTCAATCTAACCTTCAGCTCTTGGAACGACTTTTCACAAGTCTCACTCCACACAAACTTGACCCCTTTCCGCGTCAATCTAGTCAACGGCGAAGCTAGTCTGGAAAAATCCTTCACAAACCGTCGGTAATACCCAGCTAATCCCAGAAAACTACGGATCTCAAACACACTCTTAGTCTGTGCCCAATCTTGCACTGCCTCAACCTTGGATGTATCAACAAACACCCCTTCCCTAGATACCACATGGCCTAAGAATTTCACCTCTCCTAGACAGAACTCACACTTCCCAAACTTGGCATACGGCCTATGGGCTCTAAGTAACTCAAGCACCACTCTCAAGTGTGCCTCGTGCTCCTCCTCTGAAGGCGAATAAACAAGAATGTCGTCCACGAAAATGACTACAAATCGATCCAAGAATTCCCGGAAGATCCGGTTCATCAAGTCCATAAAGACTGCCGGTGCATTGGTAAGCCCGAATGGCATCACCAGAAACTCATAATGGCCATACCGTGTACGGAATGCCGTCTTAAGAATATCCTCGTCTCTGACCCTCAACTGGTGGTAACCCGATCTCAAGTCTATCTTAGAGAAACAACGGGAACCCTTCAACTGGTCAAACAGATCATCTATACGGGGCATAGGGTACTTATTCTTGACCGTAGCCCGATTCAACTTCCAGTAATCTATACACAGTCTCAAGGCACCATCCTTCTTTTTAGCAAAGAGGGTCGGTGCTCCCCACGGTGAAACACTAGGGCGAACAAAGCCCTTATCTAGCAATTCCTGGAGCTGAATTTTCAACTCACTCAACTCGGCTGGGGCAAAACGATAAGGTGCCATAGAAATCGGCGCTGTGTAACAATTCCCATATCATATTCAATCGCATGATATATACAACCCATTCAACAATGTACTCAACAGATGCAATGTTACACTAAACTTCTACAATGAAGCAAGTTTCAAGATACACCCATTTACCAAAACATACTCAATGTTTTACAACTTAAGACATATGTAAGGCTCTTAAGTTCAACAATATAACAGAATCTAATTATAAGATTACAAATCAACAAACATGTCCGGATATTTCTCGCGGACTTCCAATTCACGTTCCCAAGTGGCTTCCTCCACTCCGTGGTGTTTCCACAAAACTTTGACCAAAGGGATGGTCTTGCCTCGCAAAACTTGATCCCGCCTATCCAAGACTCGAATCG
>NW_021025097.1:783248-815553 GCF_004153795.1 Camellia sinensis
ACTACAAGATTACATATCAACAAACAAGTCCGGATATTTCTCACGGACTTCCAACTCACGTTCCCAAGTGGCTTCCTCCACTCCGTGTTGTTTCCATAACAACAACGGATAAGCATACAAGCTATATCATCACTTCCACAGATATGCATATGAGCACTATCACACTTCCAATGACAAGCATATGTGCTCTGTCAACACATTAATAGATAAGCATATGAGCTCTATCTATGGAATCCATCCCCTATCTCCTCCCAACACATCCGGTTTAGAGGTCCATCCCCTATTTTCTCATAAACCGTGGAGTACATCCCATATCTCCTCCAACACAACACAATGCATATAAACAACAATTATACACATCATCACACAATACATAAATTTAATGTATTCTTTCAATCGTCAATCTCAATGACACATTCCAGTGATTAGTTTCAGTTTGCCTAATCATCATGCATTGTCTACAACAATCAAGACTATCCTCCACCGATAGCCCAAAGCAGTTATTTCTATACAGAAAATAAATGCAACAATGGATATATAATCAACATTCCAACTAGGTGAGTGATAAATAATCCAACTACACCCTTTTATCCCATAACTTTCCAAATCAATTCCTCATTTCTCATAATTAATTATGCAAATTAATTAACCAATGTAATTAGGGCATTTTCCACAATTTACATTACAACCCTTAGGTTCCATATTCATTAATGTCTTAACATTAATTTCACATTTTCCATGCCAAACATGCATCTAGGTTTTATATAGCTAAAACCCCCAACTCTTGTAAATTACACAAAAGCCCCAAACTTTACACAAAATTACCAAACCAACCCCAACATCTCAAAATACTAAAATTTAAAGACAAAGCTCATAGAGAGGAGTAGGATATCCCTACCTCGAAGTTAGAGCTCGGATGAAGAAGAGACCCAAAACCAACGTGCTCCAAAGACCGAGATTTCATATCAAAACGACGCCCTCGGACGATCAACACAACTTTTACAAAGGCCGAAGAGAAGGAGGACACTTCTAACTAGATCAAACCTAGAGAGAAGAGAGTATCTAGAGAGAGAGGCTCTCAAAAATGGTTTCTAGAAAAAAGTATGAGAGAAGAAAAAAACAAAAAGTGATTGAAATCACCCAGCGGATAACTCAATATACGTATGACCCCGCTCAAGCGGAGAACACGAACGCCTCGAGCCGCCAAGAACAAAAATCTGGACACGCTCGAGCGCAATAAGGCCCGCTCGAGCGCCAAGACACAAGAATAAAGCACTTCCGCTCGAGCGCGAAAACTAGTCTGCTCGAGCATAGATTTCCACCTCCCAGAACTTACACCCAGAAAGTACTACCCGCTCTAGCGCCAACAAACCCGCTCGAGCGCCACCGCTCGAGCGTAAACACACCCGCTCGAGCGCAAAAATCACATCTACAGAAGTTTTGCAGAAACTCGAAATACTAGAGGTGTGCAATCCCCGCTCGAGCGCAAGAAGGCCCGCTCGAGCGGAACGCCTAAAAACTGAACAACAAGGAATTGAAACCAAGGCCTAACCAACCTGTAACAACCCTGTTCAAAACATCCTAAAACTCAATCAAGTGAAATTAAAGGACGACAAGAAGATAGATACCACTACCAACTTCACGGAACCGAGTCCGAAACACAACAGAATAGTAAAGGGATAACCGGGATCGCTATAGGATTAGACTGGACTAGATCGGATTACGAATTTTACGGATTTCTTGCTCAGCCCTAGCATCAGCACACAAATGAATAGAGAGAGAGAGAGAGATCTGTGTTTGGTCTTCTTAGATATTCCCAATGGTCAAACAGTCACAACATCACATCCTCCTACAAGTATTTTGATGGGGTTTTTTCTCAAATTAAGTTAAATTAGCAACTTAATTCTCAAATTAGACCTAGTTTGGACAGAATTCTCAAACTAGGCTAAAGCGCTATTACAAACCATGTTTTCACTGTTTCTAGGACCCTTCCGCGAAAAAATTGTGAAATAGTAAAAGCGTGGTTATAAACCACGTTTTTAACAAAAAAAAAAATTCCAGAAAACATGGTTAGAAAGCACGCTTTTCAACAAAAGTTGTTTTCTTCAGAAAACGTGATTTCAAACCACGCTTTTATTGTGCTTATAATTAAATTTTATTTTCTAAAGAAAATGTGGTTCCAAACAACGCTTTCACTGTGCATATGTGTTTTCTTAAGAAAACTTTTAAAATTTATTAAAATGTGATCGAAATAAAACTTGAGTTCTCTGTAGCTCAAATTGTAGTGCGTTTGTTTTGCTTGGCAGAGGCGTGGGTTCAATCCACCACAACTTCAAACGATTGCTACCTTTCAAATTAAATTAACTCTTTTTTTTTTTTCCTTCCACTCACTCTATACTTTATATATTTGTTATGTAATTTTTTATCAAAAAAAAGTAAAATGTTTGTTTGGTTAACTAAAAAAAATTTCTATAAAATACAATTTTCTTCAAAATGTCAACATAATTGGTTAACAAGTATTCAGTGTATTTGGTTTGAATTTTTTGAATTTAGTTATTTGAAAACTTAGTTTTTTGATTTTCGTATTTTTTTGTTTTTAGTGAATATTTTAAAATTTTTAAACATGTTTTTTTTTACTTTTTTAGATGCACCTTAGTTAGATGTATCTAAAAAGTAAAAAAATTGTGAAAAAATATTTTAAAAAATTAATAAATACATAAAAATACAAAAAATGTACTGAAAAAATGTTTTTATATTCTTAGTTTTTTTTCAGTAAAATATTAATTTTTCAGCAAAATGTACTCAAAAAAATATGCATAGTGAAAGTGTACTCAAAAAATATTTTTTCAGCAAAATGTACGCTTTTAAAATATACTAAAATATTTTAAAAGCATACATTTTTTAATTTTTTCATAAATATATAAAGTATAGAGTGAGTGGAAAAATAAAAAAAAATGCAAAAATACAAAAAGTGTACTGAAAAAATTAATACAAAATATTAATTTTTTTAGCAAAATGTACTCAAAAAATGTACGTTTTTAAAATGTTTTAGTACATTTCAAAAGCATACATTTTTCTGAAAAAATATTTTTTGAGTACTTTTTTTGAGTACGCTTTCACTGTACATATTTTTTTGAGTGCATTTTGCTGAAAAAAATGATAATTTGCTGAAAAAATACTAAAAATACAAAAATATTTTTTCAGTACATTTTTTGTATTTTTATGTATTTATTAATTTTTTAAAATATTTTTTCACAAATTTTTTACTTTTTAGATACATCTAACTAAGATGCATCTAAAAAAGTTTTAAAAAAATGTTTAAAATTTTAAAAATATTCACTAAAAACAAAAAAATACGAAAATCAAAAAATCTCAGTTTTCAAATAACTAAATCCAAAAAACTCAAACCAAATACACTAAATACTTTTTAAACAATTATGTTGACATTTTGAAAAAATATATATTTTACAGAAAAAAATTTTTGTTAACCAAACAAATGTTTTACTTTTTTTTGATAAAAACATTACATAATAAATATATAAAGTATAGAGTGAGTGAAAAGAAAAAAAAAAAAAGAGTTGAATTTAATTTGAAAGGTAGCAACCGTTTGGAGTTGTCGTGGATTGAACATGCACCTCTGCGGTGCAAAACAAAGGCAGTATCCATTTGAGCTACAGAGAACTCAAGTTTTATTTTTTATCACGTTTTAATATATTTTAAAATTTTTCTTAAGGAAACAAATATGCACAGTGAAAGCGTGATTTGGAACCACGTTTTTTTTCAGAAAACAAAATTTAATTATAAGCACAGTAAAAGCGTGGTTTAAAACCACGTTTTCTGAATAAAATAAATTTTTCTCTAAAGCGTGCTTTCTAACCACGTTTTCTGAAGAAAAAAAAAATTTGTTAAAAGCGTGGTTTGTAACCACGCTTTTACTATTTCACAAATTTTCCCCGCGAGGGTCCTAGAATGTAACGCCCTCAAAATAAATCCATAAATCATGCATTCATTACATCCATAAACTTAAGAGAGTAAGACATAATGCCATTCATCAGAGTATTCTTACAAAAGATATTGCATGTTGACAACAAAAGTAAATGCCCTATAGACTTACAACTTTCCAAGTCAACACTTGGGTTCAACAAAAGTAGAGTTCTAACTCTTTACACAAAATAAGTCCATGGCTTGATATACATGTAATATACAAAAAAGACAACAAAAAGAGCTATCAGCCTCAAGCCTCCCAAGCTACTTCCTTGGAGGTGGCATATCAACTGAACCTGAAAATGATGTCCTATATAGGGTGAGCCAACGCCCAGTAGAGATATGCTAAACATAATATGAGCAATAACTAAAACATTAGCATTTAATAAATGTTTAACCAGTATAAACCAACATACAGCGCAACCCAATTTCATAACAGGTATGTTCATGTCTTATACCATTTTTCCTTTACTTAACAATTTCGATTTATAAACATGGCTCAGAACCTGCCCAAACAATTCCCGTGAGGCTACGGCTCATGTAAAAACCTTTCCAATATCAACAATTTAAATGAGATCATAACTCATAATAAAACACTTCCATAATTCACAATTCACATGAGATAACAACTCATATTAAACACTTCCATACTTCACAAATGATACACAGATTTGTTGTATCAATGGAGTCCATCCCCTATCTTCTCCCAAATAATATCCGATTTAGGAGTCCATTCCCTATCTCCTCCCAAACCGTGGAGTACATCCCCTATATCCTCCCATACAATACAATGTATATAAACAATTATCATATACACAATCAATTAATACACATATTCGATGTATTATTCCAACCGTCACATTCAATGACATATTCAACTGATTAGTTTTAATTCACCTAATCATCATGCAATGTCTACAACAATCAAGACTATCCTCCACCGATAACTCAAAGCAATTATTTCTAAACAGATAATAAATGGCTCAACTAATAAATTACCAACATTTTCAAAGGTGAGTGAGTAATAAATCTAACTCCACCATTTCATCTCATAATAAGTCAATTTCATTATTTTCAACTCAAATTCATATTTCCATGACTTTCCAAATTAATTATACAAATTAATTCATATCATAAAATTAGGGTTTTCCTCCCTATTTTCTGAATATTGACCCAAAGGCTCAAATATTAACAACAACATAAATAAGCTCATTTTAAGACCCAAGATATACATATATTGGTCAAATAGCAAAACCCCTCTTTATTCATGTTGAAACCCTAACACCCAAAATTACCCAACTTCAACATTAAATCAAAATGACCAAAAGTTCATGTCAAGGGTCATAAAAATGAGTAGTTATCCCTGCCTCAAAAGATGAGACCAAATGGAGGAAGATGATGAATTTTGAAATGCTCCAAAACCCCAGATTTTCGGATGGAAATGTAGCCCAAGCCAAGCTCTACATTTTATAAAAGGGACCAAGGTAGGGGATCACTCAAACTAGATCAAACCGTAGAGAGAAGTTGAAGTTTAGAGTGAGGAGCTCTCCAATGGAGGTTTTGAAAAGTTAGAGAGAGAAAGAGTCAAAGAAAAGTGATCCAAAAAGTCACTTTTTAGACTGATATAAAAGTCGCCTTGCTCGAGCGTGGAACTCCCCGCTCGAGCGTCAGACACAGACTCACGCTCGAGCATGAAAAATGCCGTTCGAGCGTTGATTGCACGCTTCCAGAAGTTTTGCAGACCATGGTCCCCGCTCGAGCGTCAGGATCCCCGCTCGAGCGGAGGAACAAAATCAAAGGGGCCCGCTCGAGCGTCAAAATCCCCGCTCGAGCGTCCGATGACTTGCAGAGAAAATACTGGGAGATGGAAAATCACACTCGAGCGTCAAAACCCTTGCTCGAGCGGAGAAGCAAAAACAAAAGGCCCGCTCAAGCGTCAAGGCCAAAATCTAAGCATCAACCTTGGGTTTTTAAACACAACCAACCTGTTTCAAACCTGCCCAATACAACCCAAGACTCAAATACAGAGACAAAATGAGGGAAATGAGAATACGACAACCACACACTCATGGAACCAAGTCCGAAATACAATAAATAAAGAAAGGGAAAATCGGGATCGCTATATAGAAACAGTGAAAGCGTGGTTTGTAATAGCGTTTTAGCCTAGTTTGGGAATTTCGTCCAAACTAGGCCTAGTTTGAAAATTAAGTTGCTAATTTGGCTTAATTTGGAAAAATCCCCTATTTTGATGGGTTCTTCTGGAAGTACGAAGGCCTTATTTGGTAAGTGATTTTTTTAATTAAAAAGTTAAAAAAATTATTTAAAAAGTTAAAAAATTATTAATTTATACTAAAAAGTTAAAGATTTTCTTTTCTTTTTATTTTTTGTACATCTTTTCTTAAAAAGCTAAAAAGTCATCACAAACATACTGATTTTTTTACATCATATTTTAGCTAAAAAGTCAAAAAGTTACTAAAAAAACATATTTCCAAATGAGGCCTAAGATTAAAAATGGCTCTTGTATTAGCAAATCTAATTTTTAATTAGAAAAGAATAACCTGTAAATAAATTTTTTATAAAATGTGATCATGATGGTTTTGAATGGTGTTATATATATAATATATAATACAATATAAAGTAATTGTGTATGTGGTGTTGTGATGTTGCAAGGTAACAAAGATGAAGATGTAAGGTTCAAAGTCAGATGTGAGGCTCTGAAGAAAATTTGGACAGATAAAAAATTTCACAGATAAAATTTGGATAGATAAAAAATTTATACTGAAAAAATTGAATAATTAGGCAAAAAAAATATTGAACAGATAGAAAATAATTTGAACAAATACATGAAAAATTTGAACAGATAGTCAAAAAAAAAGTCTAAAGATAAATTAAGGGATAAAATTAGAAACAAAATATCTTTCAAAACAAGTAAAGGCACCTCTCACCAAACTGTTTCACAAATGGTACACCTCTCACTAATAAAAGAAAATAAAATACACTGAATCTAATGCCTTAGACACTCTCTAAATTGGATTTATCACTAATTTGCTCTATATTATATAAGTAAAGGGGAATTTTTAGTGAGAAAATCTAACAAAACTCTAAGTGCTAAATCTAAATTTATTGATTTTTCAATTTAAAAAAATAATTAATAAATCACATACTAACATTTCCTTTTTTTAAACAAAGAATGTATTTTTTATTCCTAAAATCATTCCTTCCTTACTATCTAACAAGGAAGGAGTTTTCCAATTAAGAAAAAATAATTAATAAATCACACACTCAAAAAGGAGTTTTTCAATTAAAAAAATTAATAAATCACACACTTAAAAATATTTCATCATAAAATATTTTCTAATCAACTATTTCAAATTCTTCACCATAAAACATAAAATAATTTATATAATTAAATTTCATAACATTTTTTTTTCTCTCACCATGACCACTACTACTTAATGTATATATCAAATCTCATTATTTTTATGCACAGTAAATGTTAATGGGGTTTTCTTTAAGGTTCAAACTCTTGACTCATTTCTTTTTAAATTTCTTTAATAATGAAAATACTAAGTGTCATTATGTGTTGCATTTTAATTAATTCATAATTAAATACATAGAGTTTTATTAAGGGTGATGCACCAATAAATCCCAATTTATCAACTTATACACTGTTTAGTCCCAAATGTTATCTTATGAACCGAACGGTCCTATTATATTGGAAATGACTATTGAGGGCATATACGTCGTGGACGGCACTGGTAAGGCTAATGGGCAACATTGGTAATTTAGTAATGTGAAATTATGGAGATAGGCAAGCAGTTTGGTATGCTATTACATTAGATGTTCCTGATTCGGCGGTGCTGCGGTATGATTTGAAGGAAAGATTTGGGGTTTTCAAAAGGAAATCAACATCAGAAAACGGAAGGCGAATCTGTTTGGGCCAAGGTTTCTACATTACAGAAACCATAAAATTGAAATAAGATGTGAACGTTGTGGTTGTGACGGTCAGTGGGAAGCCATTGTTGTTGAAGCGTAGGGACGTCGTATAATTCGATATCAGTCTGTGCTTGCGATAAAGATTGGAAGACGGTGTTACGTGAGGGGACGGTTGAGAATGACCAAAAAAAGTGGAGGTCTGTTATTTTTGGCTGTTTTGTTTTGGATTTTTTGATGTTGTTTTCTTTGATACGGAGAACATTGCTGTAGGGTTGTAATGTTGCTGCCGTTGTTTTGTTTTATGAGAGGAGTTGTGGTTGATGATAGGGTTTAAGTTCGATATTTATGTTTGGAATTAGGTGTGGGTCCATGGTTGTGGGGATGTTATGTTGGGTTTCATGACCTCGTTGGGTACGATGTTGGGGATGATATTATGCCGGGGTGGCCAATGTCTCTATGTTCATGATGTTGTTCATTATTGCAATGTCATATTGTAGTATGTACGTTTTTGGTGTGCCATTAATGGCTGTTGAACTGAGATGTTTAATGTTTCTGGGTTTGAGATGTTATTTGTCGTAGCAATGTGATGTTGTGTAATGTTAATATGTTTATTATGTTTTCACGATGTTGGTGGTCACATTGGGTGAACAGATGTCACTGATGTTAATGTTTTAATTATGTGTCTATGATGTTGCTGTTTGTTGTAGGGGCACAATGTAGAATGTTAATGTTTCAATGTTGTTGCAATGATATTGTTGATTGTATTGGTTGCCAATGTTAACGTGTATGTATTCATGATGTTGTTGGTTGAGGCAATGTCATATCGTTGTGCTTTTTTTTTTTGGTTCTACAATTCTGGGTTTTTTGGCGCGATGTGTAATGTCTCTGTTTCGTTGATGCTCTGCACTTTAGCACTGTGCCTTTGTAATGCTAAGGTTTCAATTATGTGTTGGTGATGTTGTTTGGTAAATTGGGCCTATGATGTTAATGTCTCCAATGTCATGATGTTGTTGATGGAGGCAGTGTGACTTTGGGATGGTCAATACGTTGTTGGGTATGTTATTATGTTTGGTGAACATTGTTAATGTGTAACTGGTCATACTGTTGTAGATTATATGTATGTCGTAGTGTGGAATGTACGTGCTACGTTATGAGACACTGGTGTGTTTATTTTTCTGATTGGTGTTTATTATGTGTGAAAGGGTGATTTTAAGGCAGTCACCACGGAAAAGAAGTGCTGGTGTGTCGCGTGACGTGGGCGATTCTGATTTCACGTCAGAACCAGTTGTTGTGATAAAACAAGGGAATATACCATTCAAGGGGAAAAAAGAAGATGCCCATGTTAAGGAAAAAGTGGTAGTCAACACTTCCCGCCTGGCGTATCGTTCGAATATAAACGGGGTTATCAAAACAGTGCTAGAAATACATTTCACAGCAGGCCATGAACGACAACTGCAAAGAACACCGTTTTGGTCGATGATTAATTCCATCTACAAACACAACTTGTCGCCGAATGCTTACAAGAAATGCGATGAGACAGTGTTCCGCATACTGCAGACGTACAATCCTAAAGATGAAAAATTCTATATCAGGGGGAAAGGCGTTCCATTGTGTCGAAGTGATATCCGACTTGTTTTTGGCATTCGGTGCGGCGTGGACCAGCTTGATTTAGCTCATGGGTCGAGGCCACCATCAGATTTCATTCAGCATCGTTGCAACATTGTGGGGAGGATATCATGCAAAAAAATTAAAGAACTATTGGATGTTGCACTTCAGGGAAATAGTCTTCATAACGAGGAAGATGTCGCGAAGCTGCTGTCGTTATATATTTGTGCGAAACTGTTTTTTACAATGACCGGAGAGTCTATCGGGTGGGCGTTCGTCCGAGTTATTGACAAACTAAGTACGATACAGTTGTATGATTGGGCTGCTGCAATACGGGGCGCGTTAATTGCATCACTAAACGAGTTTCATGATATGCCGAAAAGGGTAACCGGATGTGTTGTCGTATTACTCGTAAGTGTTATTTTTGTAATGTACTATTTGTATAGGAACTGGCATGTTTGGATTTGTTTGTTAGCATGTAATGTTAATGAATGTGTTTGCAAATGTCCTGCAGTTTTTTATTTGTGAACACACCAACCTGATCGAGGCAGAACGGCACAGTGTGCAACCAAGGTTTTGTAGATGGAACATTGCGAATTTGACGACGAAAATGAAAGGGGTCGACTTGAGTAGCGGAAGACAGTTTGAGGTATGACATGGGAGGCTGAGTTGTATGGTTTTAGTGGGTGGTGCGTGTTGGAGTCGCTAACAATTTTGTAATGTGTTTTGGCAGGTAAGGTGCGGTAAACTGGAGGCCGCAATTCTTGAATGGTACAAAATAGGTAAAACATTGTTAAGTGGTGAATGTATGAGGGCAGAAGGCAAAGTGCTCGACGTACAGCCAGTGTCGGTGCATGTCGGTGTGCCACGTGACGTTGTCGGTGCTGAAGTTGTAGAGCCAAGTTTGAACTGTTGGCAAATGAACTCATCTGCAGTGGTCCACGTTGAGAAAGGCAGAATTACTGACGAGGCAGACACATACGATGGAGGCAGCAAGTGTGTTACGAAGCGTGGATTGGGGGCGGTTGTAGAAGGTGAAGGGTGGCCAGTATTGTTCCCAGGTCTGTTGGATTTGTCAACTACACAACCAGCTAAGGATGCAGATACAGCAGGAGGCAGTGGTAGCAATAAAAAAAATGAAGCGCTTGACAGAGTAACAGAGTTGAAGGAAGAATTGAGGCTGAAATCGGAACGTGTGCATGAACTTGAATGTAAGGTTACGAGCATGGAACGCGCACTTGGTTCACAAGCTGCGAATTTGTGTATGGGGTTCGAAACTGCCATCAGTGTAAAGGATGCCGAAATTGCACGTTTGAATGCCCTAATGTCGGAGATGAAAACAACATTAGCACGGTTGGAGGACCAGGTTGATGAGTACGAGGCGCACGAGGTAACACAGCTGGTTAGGAACACAACTAAAAGTCATAGGACGTCGACAGACCAACAAGGTGGAAATCAAACGGATGGTCCGGTGAATAACATGGGCAATGTCGTAGGCAACAGTTCCGAATTGAACGATGCAAGCGTAGTTGATGTTGATGTAGGTAATACCTTAGGTGGTAGACAGAACATAATAGTGGGGAGCAAGGATGGAGTTGTAAACCAGGGGTCGACGTTATGTGCCGGGGTATGGACTATAGTGGAGTTAAAAAGTAAATGCAATTCTGCTAGCACAGGTAATGCAGCAACATCAGAGAACAATTCGAACAGTAAACATGTTCTTGATCGGCCAGGTAGTGAGGTGGTGGACAGGGTAATAGACTTTGTGAATCTGGAGGAACAGAACATCACATAATTGGTGCGGCGTGCGAAGAGCAAAGCAAGGCGGAAGTGGAAGCTACAGGATTACGAGTATCCTGGGTTGGTGAAGCGTTGCAAACAGACAAATGATGAGGGCAACATAGCCAGAATCACAAATGAGGATGTACTTCACATTGAAGATGATGATGGAGAGCGTAAAACATGGGCTGGATTTGGAACGAAAAATCGGTATCCGGTTTGGAAATTGTTGGCTGAAGATGAATAGAAACTATTGCAGGTGGTGTACACATTTGAAGGGGACGAGTAACGTACTAATTTTGTATTTTAGTTGTTCTGTTTTTATGTAACATTAAAAAATTACATTTGAATTGTACTTATGTGATTATGATTTGGTGTAGGGCTATCATATGGAGTGCAGCAGAGTATGGTGTGCACGTTAATTTCAAAGACATCCAGTAGCTCGTACAAGGGGGGCGACTGTCGGTAATGTAAGTATGAGTGATATTGTCGATGTGAGGACGTCATCAGTGAAGTCATTTTGTTGGCTTAATTGTTTTTTTAAAAAAGGGTTAGGAGGATCGTTTTGTATGGCTAATGTGTTTGGAACATGTGAATAATTTGTGTTGGTAGGTTATTGACGCATATGCTGAAATTTTAAAAAGTGCATAGAACGTAGCAGCTGTTAATTATGCTAATTTCAGTAAATCGTACTTCCACAGCAGTGTGTGTTCAGTATATATATGGTATTATGAGTAGTGTCACGTTGTCAGATAGTGTGGATTTATTTTTTCCCCACAGCTGGGCAGTCAAGTTGTGGGTTTGTAATTGGTTTGCTTTTTTTTTGGTAGGGTATGATGAGGAATCGAAGCATAACGTCGAAAGACAGTTACCTGAACGTGCACGTGACTGCTGCATCTGGATGCAGATACGTCCATTACCCTATATACCATGTGAATCATTGGACAACCATGTTGTACGATTCAGATTCGGGGACATGGACACACTACAATTCAATCAAAACACGTAAAGGAAGCCGAGATGATCATTTTGCTGAGGCGGTGAAAGTGGTAAGTACGAGTGAGTGGTTATTACATGTATGTGTTTGGTTGCGCGTGTGTTGCATATAGGGTGATAGGGTGTATGTAGTGTGACTGATTGGGTGTGTTACCTAACATAGAAACAGTGGGTCATCGATTACACAAAGCGGATACAAGGGAAAGTGCAAACCATTGTGGGTGTCACAGCGGAGAATATCGACGGGCCATTGGAGGCTTTGGGTGATTGTCCCCAACAACAACCAAAATCGTAATTTTAAATTTGAACTCCGGCTTAAATTTGTTCCAGGTTCTGTTAAGTTATGTTTTTGGTTTGATCGTGTTGATTAAACTGTTAACTTATTTGTAATTGGCAGTCCGGATTGCGCTGTTATGGTATGCTTCATCATGCGGCAGTATGCGAATAAGTGGAGGTCAAAGGTTCGATGGATGGGATGGCAGCCACTGCGTTCAGAGCAGAAATGGTTAAGGCATTCATCAACGATCCACATAGAGGGCTCCGGAATCGGCCTCTGCCCTGACAGATTTGCTGGAACACATATATTAGCTTTGATTTTTGTTTTTTTTTTTTTTTGTTGAACATAGAAATGTCTTGTTCATATGGTACTGATTTTTTGATGTTCCATTAGATGCGTGTCTGTGACTGGATAAACACAAAATACCTTACATCAACATTGAAAAACATGGGCAAAACTGGGAGTGTTTTTTTGGCTGGGTTAGTAAATGTTAATGATTTTTGGACGTGTCGTTTAATTGTGTTTGTGAATGATGTTAGTTACGGGTTTGACATATTGTAATGTGTAGGTGTGTATTGTGTTTATGTACGGGATGTTGTTAAACCCAGAAATTTACCAAGAGCAAGGTACATTCAAGTTGAAACATTTGTTTTGGAAAATGTGTAAAATGTTTGTCCTAGGTTACTTCCGGGTTCGCAGCGTTGTCATTGTGTTTAGGTAGGGTGTTAGTGTTAAACGCAACAATTGAACTACAGGATGGGACATTGTAGTTGAAACGTTTGTGTTTGAAAATGTGTGTAATTGTCTGCTGTCAAAATTTATTTGGGAAACATGTTAATTGTTACCTTAATGCATAATACATTAAATTTATGTTTCTAACATATTCATGTATTAGAATTGGGTGTAGTAGGAAATGCACATCAGACAGCGTTGGTAGTGCTGAGGAAAGAAAATTGATTTGGATAATGTGGTTTTTGAAAATTTAATTGAAATGTTAAATGTAGTGGCAGGTGGTAGGGCAGAATACGTTTGTGAAAATGGGGTGAAATGTGAAAGTAAACCCACATGTGCGACCCATATGCAGTTATAACGTAATGGAAAACGTTGTGAAGTCTGAACTTAAATCAACGGAAAGTAAAATGTTGAATTAAAAAGACACATTGTTCGAAGTTCAATGAATTGGGAAAAATCGAAAAAAAAAACTGGAAATAAATTTGCTGTAACATGATCAAATAGGTTCCTTGCATGTTTTCCTATTGTGGTTGCCTATTTTCCCACACCGACCACAACGGATCCGTTGCACAACCTCGCCCTTTGATGGAATTCGTTTACGTTTCGGCCTGCCAGGCGGACGTTTCACCTTTGGGGGCGCTATCATAAAATCATTGGGCGAAAATGCCGGCTTCTCAACAGTTGGAATGAGGCAAATTGTTCTGCTGTACGAAGCTTGAAATTTGTCAATACGATAGTACGTTTCAATAGAATCGTATATATTCTGTCCACTATTACGGAAAGCGACAACAACATGAGAACACGGAAACCCATTCAGCTGCCACTGGAAACATGAACATGATCGCCTTGCCACATCAATCAAAACAGAGGGTTGACTATGCACCTCATAAACATTGTCATCAGCCTGACTAACACTCCACCCCGTGCTGTCATTATACGCCATTACCAATTTCTTCTCCATTTTTGGGAATAACACGCTGGTCCACTCCCTTGCCTTGACTCTACGCTCCGCCATTTGTTCCATTATTTGACCCCTAACCATGTCGACCAACCTAGTAATCGGAAGATGACGCGCCTCCCGTATCTAGTTGTTAAAAGATTCAGCTGCACTCGACCACATCTCACCGTAACGTTGCCCCCTGCAAGAGAATAATAACATTAAACACAAAGTTTTTAGTAAAACAACAAACTAGTAAGCATGTTAGCGTATGTAAGAAATTGGGAAAAAATGAACCCAGTAACGTAATACGTAGAACGGGTGCAATCAAGCTTACATGAAATATGCATTAGCCCAGTGGGATGGATGCAAGTCTTTCAAGAAGTTGTCAACCACAGCCGGGCTACACTCTCTTAACACCTCTATTTTTTGATTAAAAGATGGTATAGTAGGCGCATAAGCACATTCTCGGAGCTTCCGCATCAACCCAACTTTGCGAGATGCGTTAACATATTTCATTCGGTCTCTCAAATTCATTTGAAGATGTAGCAAACAAAATGTGTGATGTGCTGAAGGGAAAATAATTGGCATAGATTGTAAAAGACCCGCGTGACGATCAGATACGAAAGTCAACGTACGCTCGTCACCCACGACTTCTTTAAGATTCCATAAAAACCACTCCCAATTTTGTTGATTTTCGGAGTCAACAATTGCAAAGGCCACCGGAAACAACCCTACAAAAAAATAGAAGACAAAGCCATATCTGGAGTACACATCATGGAATACATATCTTAAATCTTTGGTGCAGTACATATATGTGTATAAGTTTCATAAAATATAATAGGAACTGAAATGTGCCAATTTTTTATAAGTACAAAGTAATGGCAAAAATTTAATACGTCACCTTTATTGCCATCTTTCGCGGTAGCAGCTAATAAATTCCCCTTGAATTTGCCTTTCAGAAACGTGTCGTCCAAGAAAAGTAACGGCCGACACTGGTTGAACCCATCTATACATGCACGGAAGGATATAAAATACCGAACGAACCTCCCACTATGTTTCATTTGGATTTATCTACTTTAGATCTTGAACTGTTTAATTTCGAGGACAAAACTTCCTAAGGTGGGGAGATTGTAACACCTGTACTTATTAGACTAGTGGGTTTTCTCTTGACACTATTTATTGTACTTGAAGTCTCTTTGGTTCATTTTGGAATATTGATTGAGGTGGTATCATGATGGTAGAGTAAGATTGGACCAAAAATATTGATTCGAATAATTGTCCCATGAGTAGTCTTCACTCTTTTGCCCTTTTTTCTTTTCACACTTTGAATTTGAATGTGAGGCTAGAATCATTGGAAAGCTTGTTTCCGGGGCTTCGATTTGGACATAAGAACGACCTAAAACAGAGTCTGAACGAGAGAGTTATGCCTGTTTGAAATTTGAGTATCTGTACTAGAACCAAGTCTGCTCGAGTGAACTTTTGACCGCTCGAGTGATCTGGGCTAGAGATTCTACGAGCTTCTTTTCACTGCTCGAGCGATCTGTTCGATATCAAGTACTTTAAAATGAGTTTTTGGCCAAAAATCTTTATTCTTTCTTCATCTTTTCTCTCCTCTCCTCCATGCCCGAAACCCTTGACCTCCAAACCTTGATTTCATCCATTTTTCGCCAACGATCCACCATGGATCTTGCATTAAAGGTGAAGAACAAGTGAAGATCAACATTTTGGCCGATTGGATTTTTGGATTTTTGAAATAATCCTCTTGATCTAGCTTTTTTCATTTCATCTTGGAGGTACTATTACTTTTAATTGTGTATCTCTTTACTTTGAGGATGTTTATTGGTATCATTGTGACATTGATTTTGTGATTGATGTTTGAGTTTACGAAAATTGGGTTTTGTTTCAAAAATGAATTTTTCTTTACATTTTCTTAAAATTTATATTAATGGCTCTGAATTATAGAGATTTTAGTTGAGAAATAGCATTTAATATGATGGAGGGGCAAACGCCCCAAATTTAATGAAAACCCTAATTCTTGAAATTGAACAATGACATGCTCAAATGGAATTAACTTTCAATTCTTTAAATTTATGATTGAATTATGAGATTGAGATGTATTTTGATTTGAGACTCGTGAAATTGAAAACTTTTGAGATTTTTCTTTGGAAATATGAAGATTATGTCTCCATAATAGTTCAATTATTTGAATGGTGATATTTACCTTTGTTCTCATAGATGTATAAATTCTTGGAATTTGTAAAAATCTTGAAAAGATTGTTTAAGAGGGGGGTACATAGCATGTGAATCCGGGTAGGGAATTGGTTTTTTAAAAGAGTTATGTATTGTTGGTACCTGCGCGGGGAGTAAAGGTGCCCAATTGCCTTGTATACACATATCGCCGAACGAATATGAGAAAATATTTTTGGATGTCCGCTGGTCCTGTCGTATAATAGTTGGCAAAAGTGAAAAAATGGATAATTTTGGGTGCCCACGTCTTGCAGTATTGTAGTCGGTAAATGTAGCGATAGTTTCTTTACAAACTTGTATATGTATGTATTGGAACTCTCTTTAGGGACTTCATGGTGTATTTACCCTCCGGTATTGAAATGTGATTTTCATGAAAATTAAAATATCTAAGTTTTGTTGCCTAAACTCCTAACATGATTTGAACAAGAAAATGATTTGGTTGTGATAATGCCATATGAATTTTCAAATAATTATATACTTTATTAAAAGTATTTCTACTGAGCATGAAACTCATTCCTATCTAACAATTTCAAGAATTGATGATGTGCTATCACCCTATGAGAAGGAGGTAGACTTCCTTGTTTTGTTAGGACACGACAGCTCATGAATGTG
Source organism: Camellia sinensis (assembly GCF_004153795.1). NCBI lineage: Eukaryota > Viridiplantae > Streptophyta > Magnoliopsida > Ericales > Theaceae > Camellia > Camellia sinensis. The sequence goes on from NW_021025097.1 coordinate 800,357, forward strand.
TTATGTGGAATCTTCGAGCATATATGTTTGAGACCGCATGCCCATTTTGTTGTAACAAAGCCTTGGCTTGATGTTTGTACACCATTAAGGCATTATTATTTTTATTCTTTAGTTTCTTTAACTTTGTAAACGTTATTATTACTAAGACAAGAATATGAAAATTGAAATATTTGATATGTAATTCAATGGAAAAAGAGGACTTTTGATATTAATGTTATTGTTTAGTTTGGAAAGATTTCAGATTAATCAGGTTATGAGAAATGTTTTAATTTAATTAATTTGGAGGCGTTACACCTAAGGTTGCATTAATGCGTGATTTTGATACATTCATATATATATATATGGAAAATAATTAATTCTTTAATTTAAAATTTAAACATTATTGATTATTTAACATGGCATGGAATTCTCTCCAGTCCTCTATCGGATTGGAGAGGTGTTATTGGGCCTTGTGGAGTTCACTTTTGGGCCCCATTTTGATAATATGACCATTCATATTTTTAATATTCATCGAATACATCGTCCCTGTAAATAATAAAGTTGATCAGATAATGGTAACCATGTATTTGTATCAATTTTGTATGAAAAAAAATGATGGTGAGAAAATAAATGATTTATACAAAATTGATTAAACACGTGATTTACATATCTGATCGACTTGATTTTTTGCGGGGATAATGTACTCGATGAACCCTAAATTATGAACAGTTCGGATCATAAAATGGGGACCCAAAAATTGGCCCATTAAATGTTCCAATATTAAAACCCCCAAACTAACTCATAACGGTCACAAATCGATAAATTATGATACAGTTTATACATAATGTTTAAATTTATTATTATCAAATATTTTTTTCTAAGATTAAAGTTAAAATATGACATAATTTAGGGCGGCTCTATCGTAGATAACATTTTAATATATGAACATATGTAACTATTTATTTCATAGTGTTAACAAAAATATATAATTTTTTACCTAAGTTCAATTTTTTTTAATAGATATGCATAAAATATGTTCATATTTCTTATTTAAAAAATAAAAAATACATATAGATATTTATTTACCAGTTTAATAAATAATAGGTCAAATGATTCATAAGTTGGGGTATAGACCAAAATAATTTTTAATGATTAGGTGAAGATTACGTTAGCATAAATATACAAGTCATTTATGTGTAACTCTGATAAAAATGAATAAAATTTAATTGATTATAAGTAACTTTTACTAAATATTTTAGATAAATTTTATATTATTATTTAATTTTAAAACTAATTTTTGAATAGTTATTTATTTATACTCATGCATAGTACTACGAAGACCACTTTACTGACTCTTAACACAAAATAAAAATAAAACTAACTAAAATTTTAGAAAGAAAAGTGATGTTTTATTTTTTATTTAGTAGCTTCAGAATACAAAAATTACTAAAATTTATAGGTTATTAACACAAAACAAAATTAAAATAAAGCTGACTAAAATTTTAAAAAGAAAAGTGATGCTATTTTTTTTTTAATTATTTAGTAGCTTCTAAAAACAAAAATTGTTGAAATTTATAGGTTATTGACACAAAATAAAATTAAGAAATAAAAAGGTGATCCCTTGAATTTTTTTTAATTAAGTAGCTTTAGAATACAAAAATTATTTAAAATTATTAGTAGTAGACACAAAATAGAGTCAAAATTTGTATAATAAGATATCATAAATGCTTATTTTTTAACTACACAAAATTTAAATTTTTAAAAATTATAATTGTCATTTAACTCTTATCTAATTTTAACTTACTACATCTCAGTTCTTATTTTTGAGATTTTTTTTTTTTTACAAATTTTAAAAATTTATAGGTAAAATTTCACACTTATCCAATTTTTAAACTACTACCATGTTATGTTCTTCTAGTATTAGAGTTATGTGTTTGGTTTGAGTTTTCTACATTAAGTTTTTTGGTTTTCGTATTTTTTTGTTTTTAGTCAATATTTTTAAAATTTTAAACATTTTTTTTCAAATAAATAGAAAATAGTTGTTAAAATAAAATAAACCTTAATAAAATTAATAAAACTTACAATTGTTTAATAGAAATAGCTGTAGAGAATTGCTTTGAAATACATAGCAAATAAATTACAGAGCTAACTGATTTTTTAGGAAGGAATGCTTTCTCAAATTTTTTCTCACACTGCCTAACAATTTACTAGAATCACAAATTTATAAGCAAAATAAAATAACTATACAGCATGTGACTAGTGGCTGGAATGATGGAGCACATGGGTGCTGTCTCCTTTTGGTATCAGAGCCAAGTTATGTTGCATTCTGTTTCTACTTGATTTATTATTTTTGTGTCTACTCATTCTCCTATATTGAAATTGTTTACAGTCTTTTGTCTCAATCTGTCCAATTTTTACCCGTGTTTTCCACTCTGTTATTAGCCACCCATCCTTCGTCCCAAGTCCTAGGTATGTCCTTTGGTTAGGCAGTGTTGGATCTTAGGGGTTCTCCGATTTAGGTATGTGTGAACACATAGTATGTGAAAACATGATAAAATTAGACAATGTATTGAGCTCACTGTAAACTATTTCAAGATAAAATGAGTCGATTATTTAGAAGTAATTCTTCGGTTAGTTCTAGGTCAACAACTTTGCCCTCTATACCTAATCAAGGTTTAGTAATCAATGAAGAAGATGTAGAAATAAAAAATGATAAAATTGATTTAAGTTGGAATATACCACGTTTACCAATTAAAGAAATTTATAAAACTAGTTTTATACAGAATGCATTTAATGTTAATCTCCATGTTAAAACTTTAGAACAAGTCTATGCTCTAGAAAAACCTAGAGAAACATGTCAAATATTTGATACTAATACTATTAAACGTCATTTGAAAACTGGTCATAATTTTATTCATTTAGGGTTAATTCAAGTTGGAATCAAACCATTGACACAACAAGGCAAAAATACTTCTGTTTTACTATGTTTAAGAGATGCTCGTTTTCTTGATTATAATGATAGCTTAATGGGTATGATGGAAACTGGTCTTCACAAAGGACCCGTCCATTTTAATTGTTTTCCTGATTTTGCTCTTAATCTTAGAGACCCTCATATGTTAGATGCTTTAACTTTAAATATCCAATTACATGGCTCATTTACAAATATGAAAGAAAAAGTTCATAATATTGCTTTAATTTATCGTGTTCATTACAAATGTATTAAAACCAATTTGAATGTTCAAGCCTTACACAAAATTCCTAAAGACAAAACCTTACTAATCCAAAGTAGTAATAATGATACTAATATAAATATTTCTCAAATGATTGAATGGAAAAATATTACTCTCCCTGACCAATGGATTACAGTTAATGAAAATTACAAACATAATCAAAGACAATCTACTTATCAAGATGTTCAAGATATTCAACAATTTATTGATGGATCTGTTAGGATTAAATTTAATCGGTCTCAATCTTCTCGTCATAGTACTTCTAGCATACCTACTGATGTTGAAACTGAAGATGAAATATTTAATACACCTTTATTCAGAAAAAATAGTCAAATTTATATTGGTCAAACTTCCCACAGTAAAATGAAAGGCGTAGATAACTCCACCACTTCTCAAATTAGTAAACTTGTTTATTCAACACACACGCATTTACCTGAAGATGACACTGAATCTTAAGATTCCCCAACCCAAACTGATTTCGAAGTCATACCTCCAATCAATCCTCAACTAATGACCATTAGTAAACCGTTTGCTCCTAATTTAGATAAATTACATACTGAATTTAGATCTAAAAATAATAAAACCAAACGTCATAATTACCGACTTAAATATGATTCTAATCAACAATCTAAAATTACCCACAAATGGTATAAATTTATGATTGAACATAAAATTGAAATTTCTTTCTTTGAATATTTAGAAGACCATTATAAAGAAGTTCAAACAATTACTAAACATAAATGGAAAACTTCCCCTAGCACTACTGTTAGTTCTAGTCATCCTTCCTTATCTATCATAATTATAGAACATCAAGGATCAACTATTCAGGCTTCTCCCTTTAAATTAACTGGCTCTGACCCTGAAATCAAAAAAGTTATTGCGCAAAATAATTATACCAATCAATGCCTAAAAACTATTGGTAAACAATTAGATAAGATAGAAACCAACTTAGAAGATTATTCGGCTAATCACACCTCTTCGAGTAAACACATTTTAGACTAACCAATATTAAATTTACCTAGTAATCGGTCTAAACGAGATAGTCTAATAACTCAAGATAATTCTACTGTTAAAGTTATAGAACAATTATTTTCTAAATTAACTATTGAAACGGCTTCTCCTTCTATTGAAAAATGTCTTACTATTTTAAATCAACAACCTACTCTAGAACCTATTTCTACTCAATCAAAAACTGATACCACTGATAATGAAATTAATATCTTAGCTCAACAATTTCAATCGACTAATCTTAATAAACTTCATTATCTTAAACCTACTCCAACCACTCTTACCAAAAATTGGTATTCTCGACCCACACCACCTGATCTCTAATATGAAGAAACTAATCTTAGTAATCAATTTTCTGTATCTGCTAAAAAGTTATACGAATGGAATATAGATGGTCTTAGTGAAGATCAAATGCTCCAAAAATTAAATCATTTATCCATGGTTGCAAATAGTTATCTTGGTAATTACCCTGATTATACTCAACCTGAAATTGTCTCATTAATCACCTCTGGTTTTACTAGCATGCTCAAATCTTGGTGGGAAAAATATCTTACTGAAGAACAACGCGAATCTATTTTACATGCAAGTCAAAAAGATGAAAATGATTTACCTATATTTGATGAAAATATTGGCTACTATCACTACAAAAAATTTCACTTTTAACAGCGGCCAAAACTGTCGCTAAAAGTAGAAAAAAGCGTCGCTAAAAACTAGAAAACCTTTACCCGCGGTTGAAATAGTGGCAGCCAAACCGCCGCAATAGCCCCGTCGGCATATCCTTATAGTGACGTTTTCCTCAAACGCTGGTATAGTTATTTTTATTGCGACGGTCGATGTAGTGACAGTTATAAATGTCGCTATATCTTAAATTTACCCATTACTCGTTAACTTTATAGCGACAGGTCGACTGCTGCTATATCCTTCACTTTTGCGACATTTTGTGAACTGCTGCTATATTTTGACTTTATTCCATCAGTTTTACACTGTCGCTATAGCCATAGAATTCTTTTTGAATTTTATTTGCAGCAACAGTTATTAACCGTGGTTGTAAGCTACGTTTACTATTCAATTACCAATAATATATAACTTGAAATTTTTAATGATTTGCTAACCATTAATGGTTGTCTCTCACTTATCCCTACTCACATTATATATCTATAAAAACACTTTTTTTATTCTAATAGCTCAATATTCAATAATTGTAAAAGGTAAAAGAGTCTGCATTTTCATAATTCCAAAATATCCAAAACACCTTAATTAAGAGGTTCATTACATAAGCCTGTAATACAAAATAGATCCAATATTTCTAACAAACTAATAGGTCACGCCATAATCTAAAAGGTATATATAAACTTGTCACATTACAATAGTACTCAAAAGTATTACTCATGACACCATTTTATAAAGACCTCCATAAAAAATGTTCAAATCGAGAAATGACGCCCATTGTTTGATGCTTCATATTGTCTTCTTTCCTGCAATAAAAATGATTGAATGAGCATAAGTATCATTTTCAATTTCAAAATCTATAAAGAAAATTTAGACTACAAATATTTCTTGACAAGTCTTATTTTTTTGGTAAGTACGTGGTTTACATATCAAAACTGGCATACGGTAAATAATAAATAAATAAATAAATTCAATGGCCAAAAATAAAAAGCAACTCCAATTAAACTATTAGCAATTTGATCAATATAATGTCCACAAATTACTTTCTAAAAAAAAGACACAACAACAACAACAACAACAATAACAATAGCAAGAGATCAAACAGGGTTGAGCAATTAGAGAATTAACAATTGAATCAGCTAAGAGGGCTTTTCAATAACAATCGAACAACAGTAGGCTCCATTTGTTTCCAATTAAATAATAAAAAAAAAACAACATTAAAAAAGCATCTAAAATCCAACTTTAAAAAAAATAGACTATTTGAGTTTTTAAAGCTGAAAATCCAAAAAGAAGAACCAAACAGTTATGTTAGGAACTTGATAAAACATGTTGGTTAGCATGCAAAAAAGCTTGCTGCCAACAAGTTCTGCCCAAGAATTGCTCCTGCCAACCTCTATAAGAACCTTGCCCACCTTCAGGTAGATGAAAAAAAAAAGAAAGTTAAACCCAAAACTCAATGGAGATGTTGATGTACACGGAGTTCAATAGAAGCATAGAACAAAAAAATTTACTGGCTATGTAGAAACTATTGCACAATACAAAACAAACAAGCTCAAACAATGATAAATAGCCAATAAAAATACATGATTAGAAACTGTAGTAGATTCTCATTAGAGTCACTAGAGGGAGATCAGTTGTGGCAGTACAATGGTAAAATATCAAACTTGTCCTCATTCTTTATTTCACTTTTCTTAAGATTTCATTAAGAAAACATAAAAAGTAATCATTACCTGAATATAAGTCAACTAAATTCCCTGAATTGTCAAAATAAAAAACTTTGTTCAGGTTCAAATTCCTAAAGCTGCAATTAAAACAAAAGTCCGATGACAAGCCACTCCCCATGCTCAAATGTGGCTAATAATAGAGATCCCAACAGCAAGTAGGAAAACCAAGCAAACATTTTCAGTTCTATAAAACTACATTAAAAATATTTGATAAGCTACTCATATAAAACCTTTTGTTCCATCATTTATCTAAAAATGGGCATCTGTGTGATACACAAGCTTGTAGCATCCATCAACAGCCAAAAACATGAATAAATTATGAAATAATAATAATTTTTATTTATGTTTTCAATAGTTGGCACCTAGAGAAAACATCATCAAAAGCGATTTCTCATCAATCTGAAGCTCCTCATAATAAAGAACATACAAAATTGTACTTGCACAGAAAATACAATACTGAGCAGGGGAAAATGAATTACCCTTATGCCAAGTCCTTCTAGCTTCTTCCTCCGGATTTTGCCTCTATCGCAGACAAAATAAACAGTTTAGGACTGAAGCCCAGACAGATTGTTCCTTCTCTTGTATCTATGATATAACAAAATGGCAAAGAAGCCTTAACAATGATACATGAAGTACTAAAAAGACAGTAACCAATTAATGATAGTTTTATGGGTCAAGGTGACCAATCCATAACCAATTGAAAGTTTAGACTACATTCAACCTAAGACAATCTGGAAAAGGTTTAGAGTCCATCACAAAAATAACTTGGAAGAAATTAAATACAATGTTAGTGCCAATTCAACATCAGTCAAGAAGGCACTTTAGCTTCTCTACCTTGAACTACAACTTGTACAAAATAAAATTAGCAGAAGAAAATCAAATAAAGAAAAGGAATTATCCTCGGCCCCTGTAATGTATGAAGAATTCTTATGTAATAAAGAAAAAGATTGGAAAGTAGCAAGGAAACTTTTGGTGACCATTATTTTTAAAAGCTTTAACAAGCCAATTTTAATACAAAATATGATAATCAGTGGTACGTTACGTCACTGTTACTATTAGATCCCACAACAACACTAAAACCGTGAATGATCAACGGCCATTAATAAGGTGGTTTGCAAATGATGTGTGTGTTTGTGTCACCATCTTCAATCATAATCCCTGATAGGCACACATATCTACGTTGCATAGACAGAGAATGGGACACAAACATGACACGACACAAACACAAGGACACGATAAATTCCAGAAAACTTGCATCTTTGCTTATTTATCTCGTGGTGTAATGCATGAACACTTTCATAAACAAGAAGCAATGACAATAAAAAGAGGCAACAATTTTCTATAATTACATTATTAAGCCAACAAAACATTACAAACTGCATTAAATTCATAGACAACAATTTTCTCAACCAAAAAAGAAAAAGAAAAAGAAAAAAAGAGAGAGAGAAACAGAACAAACCAATAAACAAAAAGATAGGAACTATTATTCCATTGTGGCATTTTATCAAACACCTAGCATACATAATGATTCCACAAGCATGAGATTTTATTGTGTAGCATCAACAACAATCCATTCACTTCACTAATTATATTGGTTAAAATATGAATATTATAGATGATCAGATATATATATGTGTGTGTGTGTGTGTATATCATAATCAAAATATAGAACGTGTTAATCAATCTATTTTCTAAATTATTTTCCCAAATCAAAATCATTCAAGATGTTCATGAAATCCTTCAAAGTAGAGAAGTTTTGGAGATATTAGAGGCAATGAATGGAATGGCAAGTCTCATCTTAACAATGAATTACATTGACCCAAACTTGTCCGAAGACAGTAAGGGAAAAAGAAAAACCAAGACAGTAGAAGAAAGAGAGAAGGGGAGGGAGAGAAACCGAGAGACCAGAAAAAAGAGAGGAATAGAGAAAGACAAACAGAGACAGCAAACTGACCTTGAAATCACAGTGATGCTGTAGCTTGACGTCGTCAATACGCTGCGGGGGAGGATGAACGAATGCTCTGATATTTCGCAAAAGAAGTGTTGATAAACTAGGGCACAAATTGTGAGTTGAACGGTTTTTTTGTTTGGACTGAAATTCTGATATGTAATTCACCCACAAATTCTAATATGTTATTCCGCGCGAAATCAGATTTGTTTTGGCGGGCCTTTTTATTTTTCTTGGCTTTTTGTAACGGTTGCGTACAAACCGCTACTGTAAAAAAATTTATGGCAGCGTTTTAAGAAAAAAATGTTACTAAAAATTTTATTTTTAGCTGTGGTCAATAACCGTTACAATAGCCTATTTATAGCAGCATTTTTCAGACCGCTGCAATAAAAAACGCTGCTAAAACTTGATTTTCTTGTAGTGTATAAACCTGATGGTATTAATACTTTAATTTATACTATAGTTCAACATTTTATAGGAACTCCTACTAATATTTACTCTCGTATACATGATCAACTTAGTAATCTTACTTGTCCTACATTAAGTGATTTCAGATGGTATAAAGATGTCTTTACCTCTAGAGTTATGTTAAGAGAAGATTGTACTAAATCATTTTGGAAAGAAAAATTTATTAATGGATTACCTAGTCTCTTTGCCCACAAAATTAGGGATGTACTTAGTCAACCTACCGATGTTATTGAATATGATAATTTAACTTATGGTGATATTATTAGTACTATTCAAAAAGAAGGTTTAAAAATGTGTATTGATCTTAAACTTAGTCAAAAAGCTGCTAAAGATAAACATAGAGCGAAATATGAATTAGGTAACTTTTGCGAACAACATGGTTTACCTCCAGTAGCCCCTTGTCGCCGTAAAAAACATAAATACAATAAACATAAGTCTTCTTCAAAATAATCTACTAAATATAGAAAGAATTATTCACCTTCCAAATCAACTAATAAATTTTCTATTAAACCCAAAAAGAAATATTATAAGAAATCACATCCAAAATCTAAATCTCCTACGGATATTACTTGTTATAATTGTGGAAAAAAGGGTCATTATTCTAATAAATGTAAAGAGAAAAAAAAATTAAAAGATAAAGTTAATCAACTCCAAATCACTAATGAATCAAAAAATCAATTATTTAAAATCTTCCAATTAAACCAATCTGCTAGTAATTCTGATAATAATTCTAGTAATCCTCAGGATACATCTTCTGATTACCATTCCCCTAGTAATGATTCTGATAATAATATTGAATTAGGATGTAATGATATTTGTTGTAAATCAGTTAAACAAATTACTGTTCTTGCTAAACAGAGTCAAGAAGAAGCTGCTCTTATTGAATTAATTAGTAGATTAATCAAGAAGAAACTGCCCTTATTGAATTAATTAGTCGATTAGAAGATCCTGAATTAAAACAGAAATATACTGCTAAATTAAAATCTTTATTAACTGATAAGAAATTGAAACCTGACAAACCAATTATTAGTTTATCTAAAACTTTAGAAAGATTTAAAAATAAATCAAAAGACATTACTCTTCAAGATTTACAACAAGAAATTAATCAAATCAAACGTTTAATCAAAGATTTACAGAATAAAGATAAATTATTAGAAGATGAAATCACTGTTTTAAAAATTAATAAAAGTTTAGATAATTTTCAAGCTAATGATGACATTTCCTCAGAAGAATCTGATAATGAATCTGAACATACTAATCCTAATAATCTTTCATTTGATAATCGATCCCCTCATTCCTCTGATCATGAAAACAAAAGATTAAATCTTCTCAATAAAATACATATTCAAAAATGGTACTCCAAAATTAAATTAGTAATTAATGATTTTGAATTAGAAGTTATTGCTCTTATTGATTCCGGTGCTGATCTTAATTGTGTTCAAGAAGGATTAATTCCTACTAAATATTATGAGAAAACTAGTGAAAAATTAACTTATGCTAATGGTAGTCAAATGCATATTAAATATAAATTACCACAAGTTCATATTTGCTAGAATAATGTTTGTTTTAAAACATCTTTTGTTTTAGTCCGAAATATGACTAACAAAGTTATTTTAGGAGCACCATTTATATTTTTGCTATATCCATTTACTACTTCCACTCAAGGAATAACTACTCAAGCCCTTGGCCAAATAATTACTTTTAAATTTTTATTTCCTCCTGAATCTCTTAAATTACATCAATTAAAATATTATTCTATTTCCCAAACTATTAATAGATTAACTCGTCAACTAAGATTTTTTAAAGAAGAAATTAATTACAAAAGAATTGACCAATAATTAGCTGACCCAATTCTTATATCTCAAATTGAAGAATTTAAATTAAAATTAGAGACAACTGTTTGTTCAACTCTACCCACTGCCTTTTGGGATAGGAAAAAACATGTAGTTACACTTCCATATATTAAAAGTTTTAATGAACGACAAATTCCTACTAAATCTATACTTATTCAAATGAATCATGAATTAGTTGAAATGTGTAAAAAAGAAATCAATGAATTATTAAAAAATAAGATTATTAGTCATAGTAAATCACCATGGTCTTGTCCTGCTTTTTATGTTAATAAGAATGTTGAATTAGAAAGAGGTATCCCCGTTTAGTTATTAATTATAAACCATTAAATAAAGTTTTAGAATGGATTAAATATCCAATTCCTAATAAAAAAGACTTAATCAAGCGACTTAGTCAAGCTGTTATTTTTAGTAAATTTGATTTAAAAAGTGGTTTTTGGCAAATTCAAATTCATCCTAAAGATAGATATAAAACTGTTTTTACTACACCTTTTGGTCACTATGAATGGAATGTCATGCCTTTTGGATTAAAAAATGCACCTAGTGAATTTCAAAATATAATGAATGATATTTTTAATCCATTTAGTCATTTTTCCATAGTTTATATAGATGATATTCTCATTTTTTCAAAATCAATTAGTGAACATTGGAAACATCTTACCGCTTTCTTTTATACTATTAAAGGTCATGGTCTCGTCATATCTGCTCCTAAGATTAAATTGTTCCAAACTAAAGTCAGATTTTTAGGATATGATATACACCAAAATACAATTTTACCAATTAGTTGCTCTATTGAATTTGCTCCTAAATTTTCTGATGAAATTCTAGACAAAACCTAGTTACAACGTTTTCTAGGATCACTTAATTATATTGCTGAATTTTATAAAGACCTTAGAAAAACTTGTCAACCCTTATTTGATAGGTTAAAGGATAATCCTCCCCCTTGGTCTCCTACTCATACTGCTATTGTCAAACAAATCAAACAATATGCCCAGTCTCTTCGTTGTCTTGGTATCCTACTGAAAATTACTTTAAAATTATTCAAACCGATGCCTCTGATATTGGTTATGGTGGCATCCTTCTCCAGAAGATCACTCCTCAATCATCTGAACAAATTGTTCAATTTCATTCTGGTGTTTGGAATAAAGCACAAAAGAATTATAGTACTATTAAACAAGAAATTTTATCTACTGTTTTATGTATTAGTAAGTTTCAAGACGATATTTTAAATCAAAAATTTTTACTTCGTGTTGATTGTAAATCTACTAAATTTGTTTTAGAAAAAGATGTTCAAAATCTTGCTAGTAAGCAAATTTTTACCCGATGGCAATCTATATTAAGTATTTTTTATTTTGATATTGAATATATTCCTGGTTATAAAAATTATATTCCTGATTTTCTTACTCGAGAATTTTTACATGGTGGATAATGCCTATTCCCTCTATTTCATACCATAAACAGAAAATTAAACACTATAAATCCCTGATTAAGCATATTGCTTCCCACCTTGCTTTTCTCAAATCAACCCACTCACCTACTAAACGTGCTCAATATATTTAGTTCCATCGGATTAAAGCTCAACGTCAGCAACTTTCTCATTATATTAACTGTTTACATTCACATACTAATCAATTAGATATCCTCTCTGGATGCTAATTCCATTTCTTTATTTCACAGATGTCTCGTCCCAAGCCTCCTTCTAAAGCCTTGGTCCCATCTAGTCAACCTTTTGTTCCTTCTCCTTTGGAGTTAGTCACCAAATATCACCCTGCTAAATTGGTTAACCGTTACCAAATTCTTGGTAACATTCCTAAGCCTAGTTATACATCTGCTTTGGCCACTGATCCCTTTGCTTTATCTAGTCAAACAGTTACTCCTTATCCTCCTAACCCTATTAAATCAGCTCGGTCTGATTATGTTAAATCTACTACTATTAATCTCTTTTTCAAAGAACCTAGTTACCCAAAGAGTCATACTGTCCATGACCTAGTAAAATCTTATTTCCCTCCTGGATGGCATTTTGTTCCTCTCCATTCAGAAAAGACAATTACCTTCTATAAAGATATCTTGTTCAACCATCAGTCTATTGTGATTAAACCCATTTACGATCGTACTTACACAAGTAAAATTGTGTATCATTCACTCTATATTCACAATATTGTTTCTTTGAATGATTGGGGATCTCCTTTTCAACTAAGTGATTTGCTTGGTCATACCATTCAATACAGTTACTATGATTACATTGATGCTCGGTTCAAAGTTCTCTTGTATCAAAATGAATCAAATAGTCACTCCTAGTTTCTCCATTTTGATCAAAAGTTCAAATCTGAATTACCTACTTGGTTTCTGCGATGGTGGACTCAGTATGACGCCGTTTCAGAAATCTTCCCAGCTGTAATCATGGAACAAGTCAACTATTTCTCCAGCGTTTTCTCATTCACTCCACAGCAAAGGAAATTCCCTCCATTGCTTATTTTTATATCCAAATATAAAATCCCTTGGATATTCAAATGGTAATATGGTATTTCTGATGATGTTATTTATCGACAACACATAGTTAAATGGTGGGATAATTTCAAGATTCAACGCATTGTTGAAATTGTTCAAACTGAATTTCCAATCAACATTCATGCCCTTACACCTGCCATGATTAAAGCTCAGCAGAACCCAACTGCTTTATTAGCCCAAGGAAGCCAACTTTCTCCAGTTAATCTTGGAAGCCCAACATCCAGTTCTTCCAAGCCCAAGTCATCCAAATCAAAGATTAAATCCAAGTCAGCAAAGCCCAGTACTGATCAGCCCAAGTCAAAGGATAAGTCTAAATCCAAGGTTAAGGCCCAAGTCCAAGTCATCTAAAGATGAGCTCCTCCAAATGGCTCGTCTCCTTATGGCCCAAGCCAAGTTAGACTCGGATAACAGCAGTTCAGAAGATGGTTCAGACAGTTCAAACTCTTCTGAAGGATCAACTACTCAAAATCCATATGGACCCAAATTTCAAGATACTCAAGATCCATATGCCTGGTCAATTGTTCAACCAGTCAACATTGGATTCTATATATATGCATTATAGCTTCACTCTCTACTCATTTTTTGAGAAAAGCTGCTATTTTGTCTATATATTGATTTCCATCAGCCACATGCCACCGAAAGTTGTGAATAGTAAAAGCCAAAGTCATTACAGTCAAAGCTTCAATCAACTTTAATCATTTGGCCGAAAGTAGCAGACAGCACCCATGTGCTCCATCATGCTCTTCCAGCCACTAGTTACACGCTGTATAGTTATTTTATTTTGCTTATAAATTTGTGATTCTAGTAAATTGTTAGGCAGAGTGAGAAAAAATTTGAGAAAGCATTCCTTCCTCAAAAATCAGTTAGCTCTGTAATTTATTTGCTATGTATTTGAAAGTATAGCGACCCCGGTCTTTTCCCATTTGATTATTGTATCCGGACTTAGGTTCCGTAGATTTTGTCATTGTATAATGGTTGTTGTTGTTGTTCTTTTTTTTCTCTTTTGGAATTATAGGATGTGTTAGGCAGGTTTGTTCAGGTTGGTTGGGTTTAGAAACCAAGTGTTGCTATCCAGGTTTTTGGTTCTTCGCTCGAGCGAGGAGTTGTTCGCTCGAGCGAGAGGTAGTGTTTGATTTGGACCTGTAGCTGTGCATTCTTGGCTCGAGCGAGCTTTTCTTCGCTCGAGCGAGTTAGTTCATCCTTCGCTCGAGCTATAGTTCCTTCGCTCGAGCGTGTGTCTGGGTTCAGACCTGAGGGTATGAGTTCTTCGCTCGACCGAGCTTTCTTTCGCTCGAGCGAGCATTTGAGTTGTTGGCTCGAGCAAGGCTTCCTTGGCTCGAGCGTAGTTTCTCTGTGTCTGGTCGCTCGAGCGACCAAGTCTTCGCTCGAGCGAGCCTGTCCAGTTTATATACACAGCAGTGGGATTTGATCAGTCTTTTTCATTTTCTTTTGATTCCAAACCCTAGGTCCGACTTCTCTCTCTCCCTACTCACCTTCTTTCTTAGATTTGATCCACTTAGGGTGTGTTTCTACCCTAGATCCTTCATTAAAAAGATAGAGTGAGGCAAGGGCTACCATTTAATCTGAGCATTTGACGATTTGGAGCACTTTGGTATTTTGGGCACTCATCTCTTTCTTCACCTTTTGGGTTGTTTTCTTTGAGGTAGGGATTTCCTACTCCATTTTATAGGTTTTGTTTTACTTCCAATTAATTTGAAAATAAAATAAAATTTTATTTAAACAAATTAAACCAAAACTTCATAAATAAATTCTGTTAAAATAAAAGAAACAAAACAAAATGTAACTTTTATTT
>NW_021025097.1:840902-852728 GCF_004153795.1 Camellia sinensis
TTTTTTTTTTTTTTTTTTAATATTAGACCCAAATGTCTTATTCTAGTATAAATTATATAGAAAGCCCAGTATAAGCGTGTGCTATGTGTTGAGGGACAAATATGAATGGAAAATCTAAAAACTCGGAGATATAGATTTGTGATTATATATCAATTTTAAACAATAAATAGCAATCCCAATCAAACAATCAAAGACAAATCAACACAACGATTTAACGTGGAAAAATCAAAATTGAAGCGCCTCCAATTGTGATAAAAAATCATGGACGAAAGCCACAAAATAATCCACTAAGAAGACATAAAGGAATTACACAAGTGTATTCTCAATTACCTAGCGAATCCACGCCCGAATCGAACCGACCCCTATGTGTCTCTTCCAGTCCTGTCTTCATCTCGAAATTGTCTTGTCCAACGTTGAATCCACAACGCCGATGTCGAATCCATGATGATGAGCCACTCCAAAATCTACCAAAGCTTCAGACTCAAATCCCACGAAATCTACCGAAGAACAATTCTCTCATTTATGAATAAAACAAAATAAACAAATCATTTGATATAATCCACTCAATTCATGATATAATTTCTCACAGATATCAAAGGAAACAAGTAAAGAAGCTTTAGATGAAAATCCTAACACTCAAGAAGAAGATTTGGAAGCCGTACCCTAGAAAATGAATTAATCGTAGATTTATAGAAAATCAAATAGCGATCTCCACTCGAGTGGACTTACTAAAACATGTGTTTCAGAACATGGATCTACGCTCGAGCGCAGAAAGTGCCGCTCGAGCGCAAAAACACAACTCCCAACTCGATCCCCAACATAGTTAGCGAAGTGACAAACATGATCGGATTAAGAAAACAAACTCCTATGCATAGGCATAATTCGGGTTGGATTCGTATCTAATTACTCAAAGCCTCACTGAAATTAAAGAACGAATAAAATTACAACTGAAAGGAGTTTTGTCAAACGGGATTGCCAATAACAAAAACTTAACAATGACTTTTCTCATAATGTTGAAATTACTAAACATAACACTTCAAAAAAATTCCTTAGTGTACTTTTTTTCAAACATAATACTCTAATGTAACACACTAAAAAACTCCTTAGTGTATTTTTTTTAAACATAGCATTCCAAAAAAATTTATTAGTGTGTTTTTTCTAAACGTAACACTCCAATCAATGTAACACACAAAAACTCATTAGTGTGTTTTTTTAAACGTAACATTCCAATCAATGTAACACACAAAAACTCCTTAGTATGTTTTTTCAAAATGTAATATTCCAATATAATACACTAAAAAATTTATTAGTATACTTTTCTCAAACGTAACAACATAACATTAAAAAAAAAACTCCTCAATATACTTTTCTCAAATGTAACACTCCAATCAATGTAACATACAAAAACTCTTTAATGTAATTTTTCCAAATGCAACACTCCAATGTAACACTAAAAAACTCATTAGTGTATCTTTCTCAAACGTAACAATATAACATTAAAAAAAAAAAACTCCTTAACCTATTTTTCCTAAAACATAACACTCCAATCAATATAACATGCAAAAATTTCTTAGTGTACTTTTTTCAAATGTAGCGTTCTAGTGTAACACTCCAATGTAATATTAGAAAACCACACTAACAGAAATATAGATTTTCACACTCGACAATCAATACTTCAGCCACCAATCCCCTCAAAAAAAATCTTCCACACCTCACATTTCCATTCCAATCCTAAAAACAAATCAGAAAATTGAAAAAATGAATCACAAAAGGGCATTCATTTAAATTCAAGTGGCAATAAATCAAATAAATACAACTTTTCAAAACAAAAAAGGCTAGTTGGTTTATAAGAAAACTCTTAGGACTAAATGAATCAACATTCCCCCATATGAGATTTATAGATAAATTTTTTTATTATTATTCTCCTTGCAATGTTTTTGTGTTTTTTTTTCTTCTATCAAAGAATTAAACTTTGTTGAGCAAACACAAAAGTATTTGAGTCATGAAATGTCATGAATTAATAGACTGTTTGAAGCTAGATCAAATTATATCGATAATTCTATATAGTTTTTGTAATTTTAATTAGCTTGATTTAACATTGATATTATGATTTTGTCTTCATTTAATCTAATTAATTACCATTGTTTTTTTGATAGAAAATGTGTATATGAGTGGCATATGTTATATTTTTATGGATAAAACTATAAATTTATTTAATTCAATGAGTTAACATCAATCAATTCAGTAATTATTTTCCTTCAAAAATCCTAGTTATCAATTGGGCCAAATTAATATAAAATTTAAAATTAATAGTTAAAAATGAAACTAATTGAAATTACAATGATCACTTTGCTGAATTATTTATTTGGCACGAAAAATAAAAACTTAAAAACAAATGTATATTGAAATTTTCAAACATAAAATAAAATAATACCAATTAAAAGATTTCAATTTTTAAAAATAAAATAAAATAAACATAAAAATACATTATTTTTAAGTAGTTATTTTTTGTACCAGACAAATAATTCTAAACATGAATAGTATGATTTATATAGTCATATCCAAACCTGGCTCTTGCATAGGGTAGTGTGGATGCTGATTACTCAAGAGCTTATTTGATTAGATGAATTATAACATAACATTGAAATTATTAAGTCATTAGACTTACATTCTATTATTTTGTTGTAAATTTTATTATTCAGATTGGATTTTAATGGCCAAGCTATTCAACAAAATTGATAGACTTTTCAATCTTACAACTAATAATGTAAAATATAAATATAATTGTGATTATATATTTCCATATCTATTACAAAACAAACGTGGATGAGAGAAAATTATGTATCTCACTGTTAGTTGACCAATCCAATACTAATCTCATAGATTATTAATTTTCTCACTATTAATCTTACTGATCAAGCATGCTACAAAGGATTAGGGCGTTATAGATATACTATCTCTTTGTTGTTATTACTTACTGAATAATTCTATGTATCCCACCTGATGATACAGCGAGTTCTAGGTGCAACGGGTCGGTTTGATCCACGCTTTCTAAACTGATGCCTGAGATACCAAACCCTCGGAGAGATTTGCACAAGAGTTCAACGGGGAACGGGGAGTCCCCCAGCGAACCCTCCGGTGAGCAAGTTAGAAAGAGAGAGATGGAATGTAGAGATGAATTAGTGATAGAGAAGCTTAACCTTCGCCTTGTCTTTCAAACCCGTTTATATCCTCTACTAATCATTTCCTTATCCCTTCCGACCTGTCCCGTTGGTCGAAAGTCTATGTTCTAGCTTGTCTTGTTCATGGTGAGGCTGTTCTGTTCCGACGGGGAGGGGTTATCGCAATAAATGCTGCAGGGAACCTCATTAATGGATGATGTGTGGTGCAATAACTTTGCAGGATCTTTGTCTGCCGATGTGGCTGGTTCTACTCTTGACAGCTATCTTGGTGTTATTGGTTCTTAATGCCACGTTGAGCTCCATCACTGTTGGGCTTTAGTGTTTGAATTATGTATTGGGCTCTAAGTGATGGGCCAAATGCTTCTATAGGCCCACCTATGTTAGTAGTCTCCCATTCCCAAGTGCAACTTCAACCCAACGAAGGAAATAATAAAGAAGATGGAGGTTGTGAGATGTCGATTGGAGAGGATACCGACGGGGAGGGCCGACCGCAAAGGGTGACCGAGTGGACGGACCGATCATGGGGAGGATCGACCGCAAAGGGTGGCCAAGTGGACGGACCGATCGTGGGGAGGGCCGACCGCAAAGGGTGACTGAGTAGATGGACCGATCGTTGGGAGGACTGACTGCAAAGGGTGGCAGAGTGGACAGGGGAAGTGGCGATGCGTAGGGCTCAATGAGCGGCGGGTCACATGGTGAAGTGAAGTGGAATAAACAGGGAAGGGGAACGGAGTAGTGGATCGTGGTCGTACACGTGGCAGAATCCCGTAAATGGGGGAGGTTAGGCGTTGGGCAAGAAACGAAGGGATAGGTTAATAGAGGGCGTTGAAAAGGCAGTTTTGGAAAAATGTTTGAAAATTTTCAAACTGGCAAAATTTAATCTTGACCCTTGGAATACAGGGAAGCCTTGGACGTTTGGGGTTATCCGCTTTACCTATCTTATTGCAAAGAACCAAATCGTCTCAGAAGTAAATTCGTTTGTGTCAAGTGATACACCTTTGTAACACTTTGCGAACTTCCTTGTATCAGCGTCTGAAGCTATACGCAGGCGTACAGAAGAGATGGCGCGAGATGATGTGCCCGCCATGAGATTGGATTCGTTAGGGGACGACGACGCGGAGGAGTTGGCAGAGCAATACAGGACGGAGAAGTGAGTAGAGAGTGAGGAGGAGCCGGCGGGGCGACCCCGCTCGTCCACACTGATGGTGGCTGCGAAGCCAATCAGTCAGGTGGAGCCAAATCACTGGCACATAAAGGCCGACAAATCGACCTTTACTGCGGAGGAGCTGGAGGATATGCTCGAGAAGTATTAGATTCCCGCGAAAATAGAGTTAAAATTGCTGACATCAAAGGAGAGGCCATCTGACGCCTGATCGGGGGAATTTGCCTTCTACAAAGAGGCGTTAAAGGGGGGGTTGAGGTTGCCGCTCCCCCGGATAGTAGTGGACGTGCTAAATTGGCTGGGGGTGGCTCCAGGTCAACTGATGCCCAACGCGTGGAAGATTTTATTGGCCTGCGCAAGTGCGTGGCCGCGGGCGAATGATGGAGCTGGAATGACGGTGGATGAGTTTTTTGCTTGCTACAAGGCTTCGGGCCAGCAAGAAACTTGGGTGACCCTACAGACGGCGGCGGGTAAGGGTCTGGTGGCGGGGTTGCCATCGTCAGTGAAGGAGTGGAGGCCACGGTGGTTTTATGTGTCAGCGAATGCAGGAGTGGGAGCGCGCGCAGTGTGGAGTGTGCCGACCAAGTCGGTGGAGCCAAGGTTGGAGGCAGGGGCAGATGAGAGGGTGAAAAAGGTGAAGGCGTGGAGGGAGAAGGAAGGCATCAAGTGGGACGACCTCGTTCAATCCTCAGCCTTATTTGCCTCGGGGCTGGGACCGCAGCCGATCGGTGGGGACCTCGCTCTAGCAGAATTACAGGCGAGGAGGAGGGCGCAGGAGACGGAGGATAGGACGATCGTTGCCAAGGCTGATAAATACAAAGAGTCACAGTTAGGCCGTCCGCCGAAACCGATCATGAGGGAACGAATTCGACCGCGCCCCAAGCCGCTGGGGGTAAAGGACTTGGGCGGTTTTGAGCCACTACCACCTCTAGCGGACCCACTGAAGGAAAAAGGGCAAAAAGGAGGTGGAGGCTGTACTAAACAAGAAGAAGAAGAAGAAGAAGAAGAAGAAGAAGAAGAAGAAGAAGAAGAAGAAGAGGGTAGGAAAAGAGGAGGAGGAGCCGGCGTTGAAGAGGATGAAGGAGGGAATGGCAGAGGTGACCTCTAAGGTGGGGTTGGAGAGTGCCATGGGCTCTGGAACACAAGTGGAAAGTGGGGTGGCTGGGCCTGAGCAGGGGACGGAGCAACCACCCAAGGGGACTTCTGTGCCTCTAGGAGAAGGAGGGGAGGCTAGGTTGAAGACCGCCATCTACCATGTGCAGGCAGTGTCTGGGCGGTTGGTAGGAGGAGGTGAAGCCAGGACTGTCGCAGACCGGCTCTTAGGAGTAGTGGAGGACGCGGCCGTGTGTTCGATGGCAAGTTTTACAGAGGCCGAACTGCTAAGGGGGCTTTGCTCGGCCCAGATGGAGGCGACGACCTTAGCAGGAGCCTTACTGAGCAAAGCGGCGCGCGCAAAAGGCGGAGTAGAGCCACTACAGAAAAAGTTGGAGGAGGTGAAGGCACAGCTGGAAAGTTTGAGGATGGAAACTGGGGGCTGGAGGAAAGCCGCGTAGAGTGCGTGTGCTAGGGGGCTAGATCATGCCTAGAAAGCCAAAAAGATGGAAGTGTTGGCGATGGTGCAGGGCTATTCAGCAGACCGTGCTAATGCTGAGCTGCTCGCGACCAAGTTAGAGCTGGAGACGGAACGCCGCAAGGTGGTATCGCTCGAGTTCCAGTTGGCTGGCGAGCAGAAGAAGCTTGAGGAGGCCCAGAAAGTCTGCATCGTCGCCAACGAAAAGTGGGATGAGGCCATGGTCTGCAATGAAGATCTACCCGCTCAGTCGATCAAGGAAAAGGAAGAAGCAGATCAGAAAATTGCTGAGTTGGAGAAAGCGCTGGTGGACGAGCAGACTAGACCGGCGGCTGAGAGGGCAGGGTATCCCGACCTGTGCAAGGCGGCGGTGGAACAATTCAAGGAGTTTGCTGACTTTTAGATAGCCATCGATGCCACAGTCGCCAGGAGCATGGCGAGGGAGGGGGATGGGAGGGCTAGGCCGTCAAGAACGGCCGCTGGAAGTAGGAGTGAAGAGGAAGTGATCCAGAGCTTCCAGCGGTCGGACTTCTACAAGCATGAAATGGCTGAGTTCTAGGATAGCGGCTGGAAGACCTTCAAACGCAAAGTGGAAAAGCTGTTCCCAGACTTGGACTTTAGCCAAGTGAAAATTGATGAAGATGACATTGCCCAGACCCCCCTAGACGAAGGGATCGAGGAGGAGGACTTGGCCCCTAGCGAGGATGAGTGATTGATGTAAATTTTTTGTATTTTGTGTGTTCTTGTTTGTAAATAAAATTTTTGTTGTTATTATTTTTTGTGTGTAATTTCTGTAGTGAATTATGTGTAAGTTTGTAAATAAAATAATGAGTTGTGCTTTTCGTACTGTTGTCTTTATTTCTTATATATTTGAAAATAATGAGAATGGGCATGAGAATAAGGCTTGTGCATAAATCTTTGTAAAAGTTGAGAAGTGGGAAGCCAGTCTAACTTGGGAGAAAACCATGATGCAAAGAATGTTAACAATGAAAACGTTGAAATGTAAAAGTCTTATAGTGTGAAACTTTGAATCATGGTGTAAAAGTGTTGAGAAATGAAAGATTAGTTTGGACCTGGATTAAACGTGTGGATTGTAACTGAATTAAAAATGTAAAGTTAAAAGTGTAAAGAATGTTAAGAGATGTTAATAGTATGGACCTGGGTTTTTAATTAAGTATGGCTACTATGCTATAATTATGAAATTACGAAAGCGGCCCGGCCGAACTCTCCGTTCGTGTTCAGTGCTAGGTCTATAAGTAACTCAGTCTGGCTGAGCCCTTCGTGCTCAGTCTGGCTGAGGCTTTAAGTGACTCAGTCTGGCTGAGCCCTTCGTGCTCAGTCTGGCTGAGGCTTTAAGTAACTTAGTCTGGCTGAGCACTTCGTACTCAGTCTGACTGAGGCTTTGAGTGACTTAATTTAGCAAGGTGTTGTTGAAATACCACGCAGATAACTGAGATATGAGATCGTTGTCATTTAAGGCGTAGCCCATTGATCACAAATTTACACCATGTATGAAAAGTACGAAAACAACCACGTGTGTAGTGCAAAAAGAACATACAACAATTGATTAATACAGAAATGGAACATGGCATTTTACTGAAAGTAACGCTTCAAGTGCTCGGCTCGGTGTTCCACGGGTGTGGGAGGTCTCGACCTTCTATGTCCTGAAGTCGGTAAGTGCCCGATCGAGGCCTGGCCTTAACAACGTAAGATCCTTCCCACTTGGCTGCAAGCTTGCCCTCGACTGGATTTTTGGTGGCAAGAGTAGCTTCGCGCAAAACTAGGTCCCCCACATCGAATTCCCTCGGTTAGACTTTGCGGTTGTAGTGCATTCGCATTTTCTGTTGATATGAGGCTCGTCTAATGGCAGAGGACTCTCGGAGCTCTTCGATCAGATCTAAGTCAGCTCGACGCAATTCTTCGGTTAGTTCTGGACTCGGGAGCAAAACCCTTAGGGTGGGTAGGCCGATTTCCACTGGGATAACCGCTTCAGCACCGTATGTTAAGCGAAAGGGGGTCTCTCCAGTTGGAGTTCGGGCTGTAGTGCAGTAGGCCCAGAGTACGTTTGGTAATTCCTCAGCCTAGAGTCCCTTAGCGGCTTCCAACTTAGTTTTGATGATCTTCAGAAGAGAACAGTTGGTAACCTCAACTTGGCCATTGGCTTAGGGATGACCTAGAGAAGAGAAACATGGCTGGATTTGGAGTTCTGCGCAGAATTTCCTGAACTTGGCATTGTCGAATTGCCTACCGTTGTCGGAGACGATGGCTTGAGGGATGCCAAATCGGCATACGATTGACTGCCAGATGAATCTGGTTGTGTTCCGCTCGGCAATTGAGGTGAAGGGTTCTGCCTCCACCCATTTAGTGAAGTAATCGATGGCGACGATTGTAAACTTGGTTTGGCCTCGATCGGTGGGCAATGGGCCAACTAGGTCGATCCCTCATTTGGCAAATGGGTAGGGACTGTAAAGTGTGATCAGTTCTGTAGGAGGAGCGTGAGGGATGTTAGCAAAACGTTGGCACTCACACTTACGCACGAATTCAGTGGAATCTTGGTTGAGAGTAGGCCAAAAGTAACCAGTGCGAAGTATTTTATGGGCTAGTGACTTGGCACTCGAATGATTACCATATACACCTTTGTGGACTTCTCTCATCACGTAGGTCGCTTGAGCAGGATTGAGGCATCTCAGGTATGGGCACGAAAAGCCACGTTTTTACAAGAGGCTGCTGATAAGAATGTAGTTAGACGATTGGGCCCTGACTTTGGCGGCCTGCTGTTTGTCGTCTGGTAATTCCCTATTTGTCAAAAATAGAAGGATGTCTGTCGCCCATGAAATAGGTTTATTTTGGAGGAAGTGGACTTGCTGCTGGTTTGGGGAAATGGCAGGATGGGCCAGGTATTCAAGGCGGACGCCATGGCTGAGGTCTGACTGGTCGGCGGAAGCTAATTGAGCCATTTCATCTGCCTTGGAGTTTTTCATCCGAGGGAAGTGCTTAATGTGGAAAGTGTTGAAGAGGCGAACAAGGGGGAGTGCGATATCTTTGTAAACCCGCATTGTGTCTTCCTTGGCCTCGAATTCCCCCGTAATTTGTCCGACGATAAGCTGGGAATCATTGAACACCTGGATATGGCTTACGCCAATGTCTCTGGCTAGGCGGAGACCTGCTATCAATGTCTCATATTCAGCCTCATTATTGCTTGCGTCGAACAAGAAACGGAGAGCACACTTGAAATAACCACCCTTGGGGGTGGTGAGGATGAGACCAGCCCCACTGTCTTCTTTGCGGGATGATCCATTGACATTGAGGGTCTAAGAGTGGGGGTCTTCGGCCTCAGTGTTGAATTGCATGGGCGGGAGGGCTGTGGCTGGAGTGGGATTAGTGAATTCCAAGATAAAATCGGCGACAGCCTGTCCTTTGATCGCTGTTCGAGGTCTGTAGGAGATGTCAAATTGGCTGAGCTCGACTGACCATTGCATAAGTCGGCCGGATAACTCTGGTTGTTGCATTATCTTCTTCAAAGGTTGGTCAGTGAGGACGACAATGGCGTGGGCCTAGAAGTAAGGTCGGAGTCGTCTTGAGGCTATGACCAAGGCCAGGGCCATTTTTTCGAGCAGTGGGTAGTTCTGTTCTTCTCCCCTGAGAGCCCCGACTAATGTAGTAGACCGATCGCTGGACAGAGCCGTCCTCCCTGATGAGGGCTGCACTGACTGCGGTGTTTGATACGGCTAAGTAGAGAAAAAGGGGCTCACCCGTGATCGCTTGAGAAAGAGGAGGGTGTTGGCCATGCACTGCTTCAATTGCTGAAAGGCTTTTTCGGATTCTGCCGTCCACTCAAAAGCCTGCCGAAGGACTTTGAAAAAGGGGAGGCACTTATTTGTTGCGCGGGAAATAAAACGGTTGAGGGCGGCGACTCTGCTCGTAAGCCTTTGAACCTCTCTAACTGTTCTGGGTGACTGCATTTCTATCAGAGCCTTGATCTTTTCGGGGTTAGCCTCAATACCCCGTTGACTGACCGTGAAACCCAGGAATTTCCCAGATCCGACACCGAAAGCGCATTTCTCTGGATTCAGCCTCATTCGATACTTACGTAGAGTGTCAAAGGTCTCCCGCAGGTCTGCCAGATGATCAGAGGAGAGTTTGCTCTTGAAAAGCATGTCGTCGGCGTACACTTCCTCTGGTGATGAAAAACGGCATTGACTAACCGTTGGTAAGTTGCTCCGGCATTTTTCAACCCGAATGGCATGACATGATAGTGGTAAGTCCCCCGGTCAGTTATGAAGGAGGTGTGTTCCTGGTTCGACGGGTGCATCAAAATTTGGTTGTAGCTAGATAAAGCGTCCATGAAGCTGAGCATTTGATGTTTGGCCATGGCATCGACAAGTAGATCTATGCGAGGAAGGGGATAACTATCTTTGGGGCAAGCATGGTTGAGGTCAGAGTAGTCGACACAAAGTCGCCATTTACCATTGTTTTTACGGACCAGGACCACATTTGACAGCCATCTGGGGTAGTCCACGTTTTTGATAAACTGTACCTCCAGGAGCTTATCTACTTCAGAAGCAATAAGAGTATTGTGTTCCAGGTGAAAGATGCGTTGCTTCTGGTGGAAGGGTCGGAAATGGGGCTTAATGCTGAGATGATGAATGATGAAAGAGGGATTAATACCCAGCATGTCGGAGTGGGTCCAGGCAAACACGTCATTGTTCTTAATTAGGAGGGCTGTAAGGTCGGCCTTGGCTTGGGAGGGTCGGCCTTGGCTTGGGAAGATAGTTGGTTGCCGATCTTGGCAATTTTTGTTAGGTTGGTAGGATCGATGAGGACCTCAACAAGCTCTTCCACTGGTTCCCCTCTGACCAGCTCATCTTCATCTCTGACGTCAAGTCCTTCAATGATCATAGCCTCCTTCAGCTTGACCTCTTTAAGTGAAGTGATGTAACATTCTCTGGCCACGGTCTGTTCTCCCCTCACAGTGCCAACCCCAAGGTCGGTAGGGAATTTTACGGCTAGGTGGAAAGTGGATGTGATAGCTTGAAAAGCATTTAGGGTGGTGCGGCTGAGGATAATGTTGTAAGCAGAGGGGCAGTCGACGACGAGGACAGTGAGCAACTTTGTGGTCTGCCGCAGGTATTCTCCAATGGTGATGGGAAGATCGATGGAGCCTATGGAGGTCACCCGCTCTCCGGTGAAGCCAACCAGTGGGGTTTGGAGAGGGGACAAACTCTCTTTGCCGATCTTGAGTTGGCGATAGGCATTTAGGAAGATGATGTCTGAAGAGCTACCGTTGTCGACGAGAACCCGTTTGACTTTGTAATTAGAGAGGAGGGCAGAGATGACAAGGGGGTCGTCATGGGGGTAACGGATGCCTGTACAGTCGGCCTCCGTAAAGTTGATGGGCTCCATCCACTGCTTGGGGTGTTTGAAAGGGCGGTCCAATGTGGTGACTTCTTTATCTGAGCCCCACCTTATTTTTCTGAGTTCTGCCCGTTGAGCCGAACGGGATGGTCCTCCACAAGCAAACCCGCCAGCAATAACTCTGATTTCTCCAAGGGGGGGGGCAGGGTTACCCTGTGCCTGGGGTTGTTGTGGGGGTCTATCATGACCTTGGTTAGGTTGTGCGAGTTGTCGAGGAGGGGTGCGCCGGTAGTTGCTTCTGGTAGGTTCAGTCCTTTGCCTTTGCTAAGGACGGGCTGTCTTAAAATGACTGAGACGCCCCTGACGTATCAAGCCCTCAACCTGGTCTCACCGGTTGGAAGGAGACCGCGACGGTTAGGGCCATTTCAGGGGATAATCTCGTTGGATTTGGTTCAGGACTTGTTCTATGGGGGAATTGAGGGGCGTGTATCGTTCGAATCGGCCGGGCGGTCGGGTAGGTGTCGGTCGGTCGGTCGGCTCGGGCAGGTCGGTCGGTA
>NW_021025098.1:0-10607 GCF_004153795.1 Camellia sinensis
ACTGTGCCCCACCAATATCTGTGTTTTGGCTCTCTCCCAGTATTGTACTGTGGGAATCGATGGAACGGATTAGCTCTTATATGGTATTGAGGGAATCTTTCTTAACGTATCAGGGTTTCCAGAATCAATAAGGAAGAGTTATCACTTCGCTTACCTCACTGAAGCTGATTGATGAACGGAAAAATATTGAACAAGGGCCTTATTATGATACTGACGTGGTGGGTTCATGAGCGTTGATAGCTGAAGATGCGAAGTTGATTGCCGAGACACTGTGAATCAGACCGTTTGAGATTTTTATTATGCCTGCATTAGTGTCGTGAGACATAGACCAATGTTATCTTTCTGCATTATGTTGCATAGGTTCTACAGTCTACCGGATTCCAGAAGAGGAGATGACGACAACCAGAAGAAGATCCACCTAAAGAAATTTAAAATATGAACAGAAGCAAGGACAAGATGGAACCCACACCTGATGAAGAAACTGAAAAGAACAGATATAGTTACTAGGGCTGTTGCCAAAATGTCCTCAATTCACGTAAATCGAATTGATCCGTCAGCAATTCAGCCCCGTTCTACCAGCTGAATCGCGCGCTAACTTTCAATTATATAATCCGGCCAACTAAACCGTCACCATCTCCGCATCTTATAGAATACTAATATTTTTCAACCTCTAAATGAAATGTCAATGTAAAAATAAGTGACGCGTAGACAAGAAGAAAAGAAGACGTCGAAACAAGCAAGAAAGAATGAGAAGAGTCGAGAGAGCAGCGCTGTACATATGAGTGACACGGCAGCACGAGTGACGAAATGACGATCGGCACGGTCAGGACGGGATGACCGACGAGAAGCCGGCATTTCACGGAACATACGAAGGACGAATCGACTCGGCCGGTCTCTCTTCTCACCCTTCTCTCCTGTTTTTGTTCTAATCGGAAGTCGTTTAGGGCAGCATAGTTGATCTCATTTCTTACTGTTATTTACAAATCGACACCAAATTTTTTTTGTTAGATTATTCTAAAATACCTCCGAAACATGTCCCGGGAAAGTTTTCTACAACGCCCTTGACGGGGGAGCTGTTCTTGGCTAGGCATCAGGTTCACGGACCAGTAACGCTTTGCCGTCCTAGAACGTGTGCCCGATGTAAAAAAACAAAATAAGAATAAAATTGGGACACGTCTCTGGTGTCATGTCGGACCACTGTCCCTCTCCGCCGTGCCACCCTGTCCGAGTCGGCTCCTTATATAATACTATTTCTCTGCCGACCTTCTCATGGCTGCCCCAAAACCGTGTCATCTGACTGTAGGTTGCTCCTTGTCCAAACACGTGTCTACACTGCGTACAGAGCCCTCGGAATATGGTGTCGTGCTTTCATAGTTGCTAGTGCAACACTCCTGATAGCATAGATAGTATCTTGAACCAGAATAGACGCGAATTGATGGAGAGATACTCAATTCAGTGAGAAAGAACTTAGGGCTGCTGCAAATTAAACGAACTAGGGGTTTGATGCAAAATGGCACTCACTCAGTGAACATCGACGATTTGACCGTAGCACATTCACACCGCCTTCCATACCACTTTATCCGCGCTTAACTTTAAATTCTATATCCGTGCCAACTGCAACCGCGTCCATTCCCAATAGTTAATGCTCGTATATATTTTTTTAACTCTAATGAAATATCAATGTGAAAATTAAGTGACGAACGAAGACAGAAGGAAGAATGAAGATCGAAGTAAGAGCAGCAATGTGCCTTTCAATGAGCGTACGACCAGACACGGTACAGTTGACGGTGTACCAGTGCTGGCACGATCGACGGGAACGATCAGTCAGGGTCATCATCAACGACCGACAAGAAGCCTGAAGCGACACGTGAACGCATAACGTAATGACGAATCGACACCCAGCGTCCTCTCTTTCTCCCCCTTTCCTCCCCCCTCCTCTATTGTCTCCATATAGCTCGATTCGGGCAGATATTGATATGTTTTTTTATTGTTTCGTAAACGAACGCAAATTTTATTTTTTATTAGATTTTTGAAATTACCGCGCGTCCTAAACATTGTCCTGAAAGAGGACATGAATGGGAGATACTCAGCTGCTGAATGAAAGTTGGTTTAAGGAAATGCTTTCCGCTTTGGTAGTTGTAATGTTGCTTGTGGGTGGAGTATAAAGCCAAAAAGCTTTGGAAAGAAACAGGCTTTGTTAGGTAATCCGATTCCATTGGCAACCAGATATCTGTTATTTTGGCTCTCTAACAGTTTGTACTGATGGGATCATCGGACAGATTAGCTCTTTAATGGTATTGAGGATTTGTTTAAGTATGCAGGTTTCAGAGTCAATAAGGAAGAGGTATGCACTCGTACTCAATGAAGCTGTGATTGGATGGGAAAAAATAGTGAACATAGGGTTTATTATGATATTAGACGTGGTGGTCATCAAGTTGAGAGCTGAAGATGGAAGTAGGATTGCAGACACTGTGAATCAGAGCCGTTTGGATCTTTTTTATGCCGCATTAGTGGTCGTGAGCATAGCCAATCTGTTAATCTTTGCAAATGTTGCTAGGTTCTATAGTTACCGCGATTTTCCAAAAGAGGAAGATGACGATGAAGAAGAAGATCCACATAAAGAAATTAAAACTGGAAAGAAGCAAGACAAGATGGAACCCACACCTGATGAAGAAACTGAAAGAACAATAAGAACTAGGGCTGTGCAAAATGTCACTCAATTCAGTGAAATCGAATTGATCCGTAGCAATTCACACCGTTCTAACCACTATCCGCGTAAACTTTAAAATTTATAATCCGCCAACTGAACTGCTCCATTCCGTTATAGTTAATATATATATATATATATATATTTTAACCTCTAATGTAATATCAATGTAAAAATAAGTGACGACAAGACAAGAAGAAGAATAAAGATCGAACAAGAAGAAGAATGAAGATGGAAAAAGAATAGCGTGTACCATAATGAGGGACGACGAGACACGAGTGACGAGTGACGATCGTCGAGGAACGACGACCGACGAGAAGCGAAGACGAACGACAAACGACGAATCGACCCGGTCCTCTCTTTCTCACCCTTTCTCTTCTGTTTGTGTTCTAATCGAAGTTGATTAGGGCAGATATTGATCTATTTTTACTTATTTACAAATCGACCCCAAAATTTTTTGTAATTTCCGCAATTACCCCCGAACGTGTCCCAAAATTTTCTATAACGTGTCTTGAACGTGTCCGGATGTGAAAAAAGTATGAATAAAAATGGGACACTCTCTGGTGCGTGTCGGACGCGTGCTCTCCGCGTGTCTGACGCGTGTCCGTGTCCGACACGTGTCTAACACTGGTACGGAGCCCTCGGAGAGGTGGTCGTACTTCATAGTGTGCAGTTTTGGCTTGTTGTAATGTTGCTTGATGGGTGGAGTATGAAAGGCTAAAAGCTTTGAAAGAACTTGACTTGTTAGGTAATCCCGATGCCATTGCACCAATATCTGTATTTTGGCTCTCTCCACAGTTTGTACTGATGGGAATCATGGACGGATTAGCTCTTTATGGTATTGAGGATTTTTTTAAGTATCAGGTTCCAAAGTCAATAAGGAAGAGGTATGCACTCGTACTCACTGAAGCTGTGATTGGATGGGGAAAAATAGTGAACATAGGGTTTATTATGATATTAGACGTGGTGGTCATGAAGATGAGAGCTGAAGATGGAAGTTGGATTACAGACACTGTGAATCAGAGCCGTTTGGATCTTTTTTATGCTGCATTAGTGGTCGTGAGCATAGCGAATCTGTTAATCTTTGCATATGTTGCTAGGTTCTACCGTTGCTGTGATTTTCCTGAAGGGAAAGATGACGATGAAGAAGAAGATCCACAAAAAGAAATTAACACTTGAAAGAAGCAAGACAAGATAGAACCCACACGTGATGAAGAAACTGAAAGACAATAAGAACTAGGGCTGTGTAAAATGTCACTCAATTCAGTGAAATCGAATTGATCCGTAGCAATTCACACCGTTCTAACCACTATCCGCGTAAACTTTAAAATTTATAATCCGCCAACTGAACTGCTCCATTCCGTTATAGTTAATATATATATATATATATATATATTTTATCCTCTAATGTAATATCAATGTAAAAATAAGTGACGACGAGACAAGAAGAGGAATAAGGATCGAACAAGAAGAAGAATGAAGATGGAAGAAGAATAGCGTGTACCATAATGAGGGACGACGAAACACAAGTGACGAGTGACGATCGTCGAGGGACAACGACCGACTAGAAGCGAAGACGAACGACGAACGACGAATCGACCCGGTCCTCTCTTTCTCACCCTTTCTCCTCTGTTTCTGTTCTAATCGAGGTAGATTCGGGCAGATATTGATCTATTTTACTTATTTACAAATCAACCCCAAATTTTTTTTGTAATTTCTGAAATTACCCCCGAACGTGTCCCGAATGTTTCTATAACGTGTCCTGAACATGTCCAGATGTAAAAAAAATAAGAATAAAAATGGGACACTCTCTGGTGCATATCGGACACGTGCTCTCCGCGTGTCTGACGCGTGTCCGTGTCCGACACGTGTCTAACACTGGTACGGAGCCATCGGAGAGGTGGCCGCGCTTCATAGCGTGCAGTGCAACCTCTGTATAGGATAGTATTTGAACGACGAATAGAGCGAATGAATGGGAGACACTCAGCTGGAATGAAGGTTAGTTTAGAAATGCTTTCCGCTTTGGCTTGTTGTAATGTTGCTTGGTGGGTGGTGTATAAAAGGCTAAAAGCTTGGAAAGAACATGACTTGTTAGGTAATCCCGATGCCATTGCACCAATATCTGTATTTTGGCTCTCTCCACAGTTTGTACTGATGGGAATCATGGACGGATTAGCTCTTTATGGTATTGAGGATTTTTTTAAGTATCAGGTTCCAGAGTCAATAAGGAAGAGGTATGCACTCGTACTCACAGAAGCTGTGATTGGATGGGGAAAAATAGTGAACATAGGGTTTGTTATGATATTAGACGTGGTGGTCATGAAGTTGAGAGCTGAAGATGGAAGTTGCATTGCAGACACTGTGAATCAGAGCCGTTTGGTTCTTTTTTATGATGCATTAGTGGTCGTGAGCATAGCCAATCCGTTAATCTTTGCATATGTTGCTAGGTTCTACAGTTACCGTGATTTTCCAGAAGAGGAAGATGACGACGAAGAAGAAGGTCCACATAAAAAAATTAAAACTGGAAAAAAGCAAGACAAGATGGAACCCACACCAGATGAAGAAACTGAAAGAACAATAAGAGCTAGGGCTGTGCAAAATGTCACTCAATTCAGTGAAATCGAATTGATCCGTAGCAATTCACACCGTTCTAACCACTATCCGCGTAAACTTTAAAATTTATAATCCGCCAACTGAAGCGCTCCATTCCGCTACAGTTAATACATATATATTTTTTAACCTCTAATGAAATATCAATGTAAAAATAAGTGACGACGAGACAAGCAAAAGAATGAAGACCGAACAAGAAGAAGAATGAAGATCGAAGTAGAGCAGCATGTACCTTAATGAGGGACGACGAGACACGAGTGACGAGTGACGATCGACGAGGAACGACGACCGACTAGAAGCGAAGACGAACGACAAACGACGAATCGACCCGGTCCTCTTTTTCTCACCCTTTCTCTTCTGTTTCTGTTCTAATCTGAGTCGCTTAGGGCAGATATTGATATAATTTTACTTATTTACAAATCGACCCCAAATTTTTTTTGTAATTTCTGAAATTACCCCCGAACGTGTCCCGAAAGTTTCTATAACGTACCCTGAACGTGTCCGGATGTAAAAAAAATAAGAATAGAAATGGGACACTCTCTGGTGCATGTCGGACACGTGCTCTCCGCGTGTCTGACGCGTGTCCGTGTCCGACTCGTGTCAAACACTGGTACGGAGCCCTCGGAGAGGTGGTCGTGCTTCATATTGTGCAGTGCAACCTCTGTATGGGATAGTATTTGAACAACGAATTGAGCGAATGAATGGAGGATACTCAGCTGGAATGAAGGTTGGTTTAGGAATGCTTTCCGCTTTGGCTTGTTGTAATGCTGCTTGGTGGGTGGAGTATAAAAGGCTAAAAGCGTTGAAAGAACACGACTTGTTAGGTAATCCCGATGCCATTGCACCAATATCTGTATTTTGGCTCTCTCCACAGTTTGTACTGATGGGAATCATGGACGGATTAGCTCTTTATGGTATTGAGGATTTTTTTAAGTATCAGGTTCCAAAGTCAATAAGGAAGAGGTATGCACTCGTACTCACTGAAGCTGTGATTGGATGGGAAAAAATAGTGAACATAGGGTTTATTATGATATTAGACGCGGTGGTCACGAAGTTGAGAGCTGAAGATGGAAGTTGGATTGCAGACACTGTGAATCAGAGCCGTTTGGGTCTATTTTATGCTGCATTAGTGGTCGTGAGCATAGCCAATTTGTTAATCTTTGCATATGTTGCTAGGTTCTATAGTTACTGTGATTTTCCAAAAGAGGAAGATGACGACGAAGAAGAAGATCCACATAAAGAAATTAAAACTGGAAAGAAGCAAGACAAGATGGAACCCACACCTGATAAAGAAACTGAAAGAAGAATAAGAACTAGGGCTGTGCCAAATGTCACTCAATTCAGTGAAATCGAATTGATCCGTAGCAATTCACATCGTTCTAACCACTATCCGCGTAAACTTTAAAATTTGTAATCTGCCAACGAACCGCTTCATTCTACTATAGTTAATACATATATTATTTTTTAACCTCTAGTGAAATATCAATGTAAAAATAAGTGACGACGAGACAAGAAGAAGAATGAAGATCGAAGAAGAGCAGCATGTACCTTAATGAGGGACGACGAGACACGAGTGACGAGTGACGGTCGACGAGGAACAACGACCGACTAGAAGCGAAGACGAACGACGAACGACGAACGACGAATCAACCCGGTCCTCTCTTTCTCACCTTTTCTCCTCTGTTTCTGTTCTAATCGAAGTAGATTCGGGCAGATAATGATTTGTTTTTACTTATTTACAAATCGACCCCAAATTTTTTTTGTAATTTCTGAAATTACCCCCGAACGTGTCCCGAAAGTTTCTATAACGTGTCCTGAACGTGTCCGGATGTAAAAAAAAAATAAGAATAAAAATGGGACACTCTCTGGTGCGTGTCGGACACGTGTTCTCCGCGTGTCTGACGCGTGTCCGTGTTCGACACGTGTCTAACACTGGTATGGAAACCACGAAGAGGTGGTCGTGCTTCATAGTGTGCAGTGCAACCTCTGTATTGGATAGTATTTGAACGACGAATAGAGCGAATGAATGGGAGATACTCAGCTGGAATGAAGGTTGGTTTAGGAATGCTTGCCGCTTTGGCTTGTTGTAATGTTGTTTCGTGGGTGAAGTATAAATGGCTAAAATCTTTGAAAGAACACGACTTGTTAGGTAATCTCGAAGCCATTGGACCAATATCTGTATTTTGGCTCTCTCCACAGTTTGTACTGATGGGAATCGTGGACGGATTAGGTCTCTATGGTATTGAGGATTTTTTTAAGTATCAGGTTCCAGAGTCAATAAGGAAGAGGTATGCACTCATACTCACTGAAGCTGTGATTGTATGGGGAAAAATAGTGAACATAGGGTTTATTATGATATTAGACGTGGTGGTCACGAAGTTGAGAGCTGAAGATGGAAGTTGCATTGCTGACACTGTGAATCAGAGCCGTTTGGATCTTTTTTACGCTGCATTAGTGGTCGTGAGCATAGCCAATCTGTTAATCTTTGCATATGTTGCTAGGTTCTAGAGTTACCGTGATTTTCCTGAAGAGAAAGATGACGATGAAGAAGAAGATCCACATAAAGAAATTAAAACTGGAAAGAAGCAAGACAAGATGGAACCCACACCTGATGAAGAACCTGAAAGACAATAAGAACTAGGGCTGTGCAAAATGTCACTCAATTCAGTGAAATCGAATTGATCCGTAGCAATTCACACCGTTCTAACCACTATCCGCGTAAACTTTAAAATTTATAATCCGCCAACTGAACCGCCCCATTCCGCTATAGTTAATATATATATATATATATATATATTTTAACCTCTAATGTAATATCAATCTAAAAATAAGTGACGACGAGACAAGAAGAAGAATAAAGATCGAACAAGAAGAAGAATGAAGATGGAAGAAGAATAGCGTGTGCCATAATGAGGGACGACGAGACACGAATGACGAGTGACGATCGTCGAGGAACGACGACCAACGAGAAGCGAAGACGAACGACAAACGACGAATCGACCCGGTCCTCTCTTTCTCACCCTTTCTCTTCTGTTTCTGTTCTAATTGAAGTAGATTAGGGCAGATACTGATCTATTTTTACTTATTTACAAATCGACCCCAAATTTTTTTTGTAATTTCTGAAATTACCCCGAACGCGTCCCAAAAGTTTCTATAACGTGTCCTGAACGTGTCCGGATGTGAAAAAAGTATGAATAAAAATGGGACACTCTCTGGTGCGTGTCGGACACGTGCTCTCCGCGTGTCTGACGCGTGTCCGTGTCAGACATGTGTCTAACACAGGTACGGAGCCCTCGGAGAGGTGGTCGTGCTTCATAGTGTGCAGTGTAACCTCTGTATGAGATAGTATTTGAACGACGAATTGAGCGAATGAATGGGAGATACTCAGCTGGAATGAAGGTTGGTTTAGGAATGCTTTCCGCTTTGGCTTGTTGTAATGTTGCTTGGTGGGTGGAGTATAAAAGGTTAAAAGCTTTGAAAGAACACGACTTGTTAGGTAATCCCGTTGCCATTGCACCAATATCTGTATTTTGGCTCTCTCCACAGTTTGTACTGATGGGAATCATCGACGGATTAGCTCTTTATGGTATTGAGGATTTTTTTAAGTATCAGGTTCCAGATTCAATAAGGAAGAGGTATGCACTCGTACTGACTGAAGCTGTGATTGGATGGGAAAAAATAGTGAACATAGGGTTTAATATGATATTAGACGTGGTGGTGTTGAAGTTGAGAGCTGAAGATGGAAGTTGGATTGCAGACACTGTGAATCAGAGCCGTTTGGATCTTTTTTATGCTGCATTAGTGGTCGTGAGCATAGCCAATCTGTTAATCTTTGCATATGTCGCTAGGTTCTACAGTTACCGTGATTTTCCAGAAGAGGAAGATGACGACGAAGAAGAAGACCCACATAAAGAAATTAAAACTGGAAAGAAGCAAGACAAGACAGAACCCACACCTGATGAAGAAACTGAAAGAAGAATAAGAACTAGGGCTGTGCCAAATGTCACTCAATTCAGTGAAATCGAATTGATCCGTAGCAATTCACACCGTTCTAACCACTATCCGCGTAAACTTTAAAATTTATAATCCGCCAACTGAACCACTCCATTTCGCTATAGTTAATACATATATATTTTTTAACCTCTAACGAAATATCAATGTAAAAATATGTGACGACGAGACACGAGTGACGAGTGACGATCGACGAGGAACGACGACCGACTAGAAGCGAAGACGAACGACGAACGACGAATCGACCCGGTCCTCTCTTTCTCACCCTTTCTCCTCTGTTTCTGTTCTAATCGAAGTTAATTCAGGTAGATATTGATCTATTTTTACTTATTTACAAATCGACCCCAATTTTTTTTTGTAATTTCTGAAATTACCCCCGAACGTGTTTCGAAAGTTTCTATAATGTGTCCTGAACGTGTCCGGATGTAAAAAAAATAAGAATAAAAATGGGACACTCTCTGGTGCATGTCGGACACGTGCTCTCCGCGTGTCTGATGCGTGTCCGTGTCCGACACGTGTCTAACATTGGTACGGAACCCTCGGAGAGGTGGTCGTGCTTCATAGTGTGCAGTGCAACCTCTGTATAGGATAGTATTTGAACAACGAATAGAGCGAATGAATGAGAGATACTCAGCTGGAATAAAGGTTGGTTTACGAATGCTTGCCGCATTGTCTTGGTATAATGTTTCTTGGTGGGTGGAGTATAAAAGGCTAAAAGCTTTGAAAGAACATGACTTGTTTGGTAATCCCGATGCCATTGCACCAATATCTATATTTTGGCTCTCTCCACAGTTTCTACTGATGGGAATCATGGACGGATTAGCTCTTTATGGTATTGAGGATTTTTTTAAGTATCAGGTTCCAAAGTCAATAAGGAAGAGGTATGCACTCGTACTCACTGAAGCTATGATTGGATGGGGAAAAACAGTGAACATAGGGTTTATTATGATATTAGACGTGGCGGTCATGAAGTTGAGAGCTGAAGATGGAAGTTGCATTGTAGACACTGTGAATCAGAGCCGTTTGGATCTTTTTTATACTGCATTAGTGGTCGTGAGCATAGCCAATCTGTTAATCTTTGCATATGTTGCTAGGTTCTACAGTTACCGTGATTTTCCGGAAGAGGAAGATGACGACGAAAAAGAAGATCCACATAAAGAAATTAAAACTGGAAAGAAGCAAGACAAGATGGAACCCACACCTGATGAAGAAACTGAAAGAACAATAAGAACTAGGGCTGTGCAAAATGTCACTCAATTCAGTGAAATCGAATTGATCC
>NW_021025098.1:38662-61759 GCF_004153795.1 Camellia sinensis
CCTTAAGATTTCAGTGGTGAAGAGACCTCAACACCAAAATCCCGGAGCTAGCACAAAATGGCTCAAAATGAGGCCTTTCAAGGCCTAAGGGAGGTCAACAACCCTCAAACAACAAAACACTCTTAATAAAAAATAAAGAGGGCCTAAAAATAGAACTTTTTTATGTTATACAATAAGCACAAAAACAGCTCTAAGATAGGTATAAAATTGATGCAAGAATGGGGGAAAAAAAGGACTAGAATCTCACCCTTGAAGACTCCTTCACAAATGGTGCTCCAATGGCCTCCTTGAGCTTGAATCCAACACCAAAATCTCAAGACACACTCTTTAGAACCTCAGCTCCAAGAGGAAGGTGAAACACTAGGTGTTTGTGTGCAATAGTGAGACACAAAACACCTAGTGTACAAATAAGAAGGAAAGAGAGATAGAGTGTGTATCTCACACTAACCCTAGAACAAGAGCTCAACAATGGTTGTCTTTGCTCTCAAAATATCCTAACTCTCTAACCTTTGTCTCTCCTTTTTTGCCTTAGAGAGAGCTCCTCTCTATATGGTCTTGTAAAGCTTACAAGACAAGCTTTACAAGAGGGGGATCCCTCCATACACGTGTATGGAGGGATGCAAAATCAAGACAGCTGTCTAAAAATATCTGCAAAAGCAGATGAACAGCAATCGGCCGGCCGAAAATACCATCTTGGCCAAAAGAAGTGCCGGCCGGCACTAAAAAGTGCTGACCGGCAACAAAGAGTGCCGGCCGGCAAACTATATTGCCGGTGGCAGCAAACACCAGCCGGTGGCCTCTAGCCACTGCCGGTGGTGGGTGGGGATGGTCTACAAGCCCTACCCTGCCTCTCAAAGGCAAGATACAAGTGTTTGGTGCAAAACCAGACACTAAACGGTCGAGTTCAGGGATCCTGAAGCAACGCGCGCGAGCCGAGACCTCCGGGAACTCCAAACGAACACAAACATGGATAATCACCGAGTGTTCAAATGGTGACGTCCAAGTCTTGAGGACGGTCAAAAATGGGGTGTCTACATCTGCGTGCCTGACGCGTGTCCGTGTCCGACACGTGTCTAACACTAGTTCGGAGCCCTCGGAGAGGTGGTCGTGCTTCATAGTGTGCAGTGCAACCTCTGTATGGGATAGTATTTGAACGACGAATAGAGCGAATGAATCGGAGATACTCAGCTGGAATGAAGGTTGGTTTAGGAATGCTTGCCGCTTTGGCTTGTTGTAATGTTGCTTGGTGGGTGGAGTATAAAAGGCTAAAAGCTTTGAAAGAACACGACTTGTTAGGTAATCCCGATGCCATTGCACCAATATCTGTATTTAGGCTCTTTCCACAGTTTACACTGATGGGAATCATAGATGGATTACCTCTTTACGATATTGAGGATTTTTGTAAGTATCAGGTTCCAGAGCCAATGAGGAAGAGGTTAGCACTCGTGCTCACTGAAGCTGTGATTGGATGGGGAAAAATAGTGAACATAGGGTTTATTATGACATTAGACGTGGTGGTCATGAAGTTGAGAGCTAAAGATGGAAGTTGGATTGCAGACACTGTGAATTAGAGCCGTTTGGATCTTTTTTATGCTGCATTAGTGGTCGTGAGCATAGCCAATCTGTTAATCTTCGCAAATGTTGCTAGGTTCTACAGTTACCGTGATTTTCCCGAAGAGAAAGATAACGACGACGAAGAAGATCCACTTAAATATATTAAAACTGGAAAGAAGCAAGACAAGATGGAACCCACACCTAATGAAGAAACTGAAAGAACAATAAGAACTAGGGCTGTGCAAAATGTCACACAATTCAGTGAAATCGAATTGATCCGTAGCAATTCACACCGTTCTAACCACTATCCGCGTAAACCTTAAAATTTATAATCCGCCAACTGAACCGCTTCATTCCGCTATAGTTAATACATATATATTTTTTAACCTCTAATGAAATATCAATGTAAAAATAAGTGACGACGAGACAAGAAGAGGAATGAAGATCGAAGAAGAGCAGCGTGTACCTTAATGAGGGACGACAAGACACGAGGGACGCGTGACGATCGACG
Source organism: Camellia sinensis (assembly GCF_004153795.1). Taxonomy (NCBI): domain Eukaryota; kingdom Viridiplantae; phylum Streptophyta; class Magnoliopsida; order Ericales; family Theaceae; genus Camellia; species Camellia sinensis. The sequence goes on from NW_021025098.1 coordinate 40,728, forward strand.
AGGAACGACGACCGACGAGAAGCGAAGACGAACGGCGAACGAGGAATCAACCCGGTCCTCTCTTTCTCACCCTTTCTCCTTTGTTTCTGTTCTAATCGAAGTAGATTAGGGCAGATATTGATCTATTTTTACTTATTTACAAATTGACCCCAAATTTTTCTTGTAATTTCTGAAATTACCCCCGAACGTGTCCCGAATGTCTCTATAACGTGTCCTGAACGTGTCCGGATGTAAAAAAAAATAAGAATAAAAATGGGACACTCTCTAGTGCGTGTCGGACACGTGCTCTCCACGTGTCTGACGCGTGTCCGTGTCCGACACGTGTCTAACACTGATACGGAACCCTCGGAGAGGTGGTCGTGCTTCATAGTGTGCAGTGCATCCTCTGTATAGGATAGTATTTGAACGACGAAATAGAGCGAATGAATGGGAGATACTCAGCTGGAATGAAGGTTGGTTTAGGAATGCTTGCCGCTTTGGCTTGTTGTAATGTTGCTTGGTGGATGGAGTATAAAAGGCTAAAAGCTTTGTAAGAACACGACTTGTTAGGTAATCCCGATGCCATTGCACCAATATCTGTATTTTGGCTCTCTCCACACTTTGTACTGATGGGAATCATGGACGGATTAGCTCTTTATGGTATTGAGGATTTTTTTTTAAGTATCAGGTGCCAGAGTCAATAAGGAAGAGGTATGCACTCGTACTCGCTGAAGCTGTGATTGGATGGGGAAAAATAGTGAACATAGGGTTTATTATGATATTAGACGTGGTGGTCATGAAGTTGAGAGCTGAAGATGGAAGTTGGATTGCAGACACTGTGAATCAGAGCCGTTTGGATCTTTTTTATGCTGCATTAGTGGTCGTGAGCATAGCCAATCTGTTTAATCTTTGCATATGTTGCTAGGTTCTACCGTTACCGTGATTTTCCAGAAGAGGAAGATGACGACGAAGAAAAAGATCCACATAAAGAAATTAAAACTGGAAAGAAGCAAGACAAGATGGAACCCACACCTGATGAAGAAACTGAAAGAACAATAAGAACTAGGGCTGTGCAAAATGTCACTCAATTCAGTGAAATCGAATTGATCCGTAGCAATTCACACCGTTCTAACCACTATCCGCCTAAAATTTTAAATTTATAATCCGCCAACTGAACTGCTCCGTTCCGCTATAGTTAATACGTATATATTTATTAACCTCTAATGAAATATCAATGTCCTAGCTGGCCGGCTAGAACCGCTCCATTCCGCTATAGTTAATACATATATATTTTTTAACCTCTAATGAAATATCAATGTAAAAATAAGTGACGACGAGACAAGAAGAAGAATGAAGATCGAACAAAAAGAAGAATGAAGATCGAAGAAAAGCAGCGTGTACCTTAATGAGGGACGACGAGACACGTGTGACGAGTGACGATCGACGAGGAACAACGACCGACGAGAAGCGAAGACGAATGACGAACGACAAATTGACCCGGCCCTCTCTTTCTCACTCTTTCTCTGAGTTTCTATTCTAATCGAAGTAGATTAGGGCAGATATTGATCTATTTTTACTTATTTACAAATCGATCCCAAAATTTTTTTCTAATTTTTGAAATTACCCCCGAACGTGTCCCGAAAGTTTCTATAACGTGTCCTGAACGTGTCCGGATGTAAAAAAAATAAAAATAAAAAAGGGACACTCTCTGGTGCGTGTCGGACACGTGCTCTCCGCGTGTCTGACGCGTGTCCGTGTCCGACACGTGGCTAACACTGGTACGGAGCCCTCGGAGAGGTGGTCGTGCTTCATAGTGTGCAGTGCAACCTCTGTATAGGATAGTATTTGAACGACGAATTGAGCGAATGAATGGGGGATACTCAGCTGGAATGAAGGTTGGTTTAGGAATGCTTGCCACTTTGGCTTGTTGTAATGTTGCTTGGTGGGTGTAGTATAAAAGGCTAAAAGCTTTGAAAGAACACGACTTGTTAGGTAATCCCGATGCCATTGCACCAATATTTGTATTTTGCCTCTCTCCACAGTTCGTACTGATGGGAATCATTGATGGATTAGCTCTTTATGGTATTGAGGATTTTTTTAAGTATCAGGTTCCAGAGTCAATAAGGAAGAGGTATGCACCCGTACTCACTGAAGCTGTGATTGGATGGGGAAAAATAGTGAACATAGGGTTTACTATGATATTAGACGTGGTGGTTCTGAAGTTGAAAGCTGAAGATGGAAGTTAGATTGCAAACACTGTGAATCAGAGCCGTTTGGATCTATTTTATGCTGCATTAGTGGTCATGAGAATAGCCAATCTATTAATCTTTGCATATGTTGCTAGGTTCTACAGTTACCGTGATTTTCCAGAAGAGGAAGATGACGACGAAGAATAAGATCCACATAAAGAAATTAAAACTGGAAAGAAGCAAGACAAGATGGAACCCACACCGGATGAAGAAACTGAAAGAACAATAAGAACTAGGGCTGTGCAAATTGTCACTCAATTTAGTGAAATCGAATTGATCCGTTGCAATTCACACCGTTCTAACCGCTATCCGCGTAAAACTTAAAATTTATAATCCACCAACTGAAACCGCTCCATTCCGCTATAGTTAATACATATATATTTTAAACCTCTAATGAAATATCAATGTAAAAATAAGTGACGATGAGACAAGAAAAAGAATGAAGATCGAACAAGAAGAAGAATGAAGATCGAAGAAGAGCAGCGTGTACCTTAACGAGGGACGACGAGACACGAGTGTCGAGTGATGACCAATGAGGAACGACGACCGACGAGAAGCGAAGACGAACGACGAACGACGAATAGAGCCGGTCCTCTCTTTCACACCCTTTCTCTTCTGTTTCTGTTCTACTCGAAGTAGATTAGGGCAGATATTGATCTATTTTTACTTATTTACAAATCGACGCCAATTTTTTTTTGTAATTTCTGAAATTACCCCAGAACGTGTCCCGAAAGTTTCTATAACGTGTCCTGAACGTGTCTAGATGTAAAAAAAATAAAAATGAAAATGGGACACTCTTTGTTGCATGTCGGACACGTGTCTAACACTGGTACGGAGCCCTTGGAGACGTGGTCGTGCTTCATAGTGTGCAGTGCAACCTCTGTATGGGATAGTATTTGAACGACGAATAGAGCGAATGAATGGGAGATACTCAGCTGGAATGAAGGTTGGTTTAGGAATGCTTGCCGCTTTGGCTTGTTGTTATGTTGCTTGGTGGGTGGAGTATAAAAGGCTAAAAGCTTTGAAAGAACACGACTTGTTAGGAAATCCCGATGCCATTGCACCAATATCTGTATTTTGGCTCTCTCCACAGTTTGTACTGATGGGAATCATGGACGAATTAGCTCTTTATGGTATTGAGGATTGTTTTTTAAGTATCAGGTGCCAGAGTCAATAAGGAAGAGGTATGCACTCGTACTCGCTGAAGCTGTGATTGGATGGGGAAAAATAGTGAACATAGGGTTTATTATGATATTAGACGTGGTCGTCATGAAGTTGAGAGCTAAAGATGGAAGTTGGATTGCAGACACTGTGAATCAGAGCCGTTTGGATCTTTTTTATGCTGCATTAGTGGTCGTGAGCATAGCCAATCTATTAATCTTTGCATATGTTGCTAGGTTCTACAGTTATCGTGATTTCCCCGAATAGGACGATAACGACGAAGAAGAAGATCCACTTAAATAAATTAAAACTGGAAAGAAGCAAGACAAGATGGAACCCACGCCTAATGAAGAAACAGAAAGAACAATAAGAACTAGGGTTCTGCAAAATGTCACTCAATTCAGTGAAATCGAATTGATCCATAGCAATTCACACCGTTCTAACCACTATCCGCGTAAACTTTAAAATTTATAATCCGCCAACTAAACTTCTCCATTCCGTTATAGTTAATACATATATATTTTTTAACCTCTAATGAAATATCAATGTAAAAATAAGTGACGACGAGACAAGAAGAAGAATGAAGATCGAACAAAAAGAAGAATGAAGATCGAAGAAGAGCAGCGTGTACCTTAATGAGGGACGACGAGACACGTGTGACGAGTGACGATCGACGAGGAACGACGACCGACGAGAAGCGAAGACGAATGACGAACGACAAATCGACCCGGTCCTCTTTTTCTCAATCTTTCTCTTCTGTTTCTGTTCTAATCGAAGTAGATTAAGTCAGATATTGATCGATTTTTACTTATTTTCAAATCGACCCCAAATTTTTTTTGTAATTTTTGGAATTACCCCCGAACGTGTCCCGAAAGTTTCTATAACGTGTCCTGAACGTGTCTGGATGTAAAAAAAATAAAAATAAAAATGGGACACTCTCTGGTGCGTGTCGGACACGTGCTCTACGCGTGTCTGACGCGTGTCCATGTCCGACACGTGTCTAACACTGGTACGGAGCCCTCGGAGAGGTGGTCGTGCTTCATAGTGTGCAGTGCAACCTCTATATAGGATAGTATTTGAACGACGAATAGAGCGAATGAATGGGAGATACTCAGCTGGAATGAAGGTTGGTTTAGGAATTCTTGCCGCTTTGGCTTGTTGTAATGTTGCTTGGTGGGTGGAGTATAAAAGGCTAAAAGCTTTGAAAGAACACGACTTGTTAGGTAATCCCGATGCCATTGCACCAATATCTGTATTTTGTCCCTCTCCACAGTTTGTACTGATGGGAATCATGGATGGATTAGCTCTTTATGGTATTGACGATTTTTTTAAGTATCAGGTTCTAGAGTCAATAAAGAAGAGGTATGCACTCGTACTCACTGAAGCTGTGATTGGATGGGGAAAAATGGTGAACATAGGGTTTACAATGATATTGGACGTGGTGGTCACGAAGTTGAGAGCTGAAGACGGAAGTTAAATTGCAGACACTGTGAATCAGAGCCGTTTGGATCTTTTTTATGCTGCATTAGTGGTCGTGAGCGTAGCCCATCTATTAATCTTTGCATATGTTGGTAGGTTCTACAGTTACCGTGATTTTCTAGAAAACGAAGATGATGACGAAGCAGAAGATCCATATAAAGAAATTAAAACTGGAAAGAACAAGACAAGATGGAACCCACACCTGATGAAGAAACTTAAAGAACAATAAGAACTAGGGCTGTGCAAAATGTCACTCAATTTAGTGAAATCGAATTGATCCGTAGCAATTCACACCGTTCTAACCGCTATCCGCGTAAAACTTAAAATTTATAATCCGCCAACTGAACCACTCCATTCCGCTATAGTTAATACATATATATTTTTTAACCTCTAATGAAATATCAATGTAAAAATAAGTGACGACGAGACAAGAAGAAGAATGAAAATCGAACAAGAAGAAGAATGTAGATCGAAGAAGAGCAGCGTGTACCTTAATGAGGGACGACGAGACATGAGTGACGAGTGATGACCAACGAGGAACGACGACCGAAAAGTAGCAAAGATGAATAACGAACGACGAATCGACCCGGTCCTCTTTTTCTCACCCTTTCTCTTCTGTTTCTGTACTAATCGAAGTAGATTAGGGCAGATATTGATCTATTTTTACTTATTTACAAATCGACACCAATTTTTTTTTGTAATTTCTGAAATTACCACCAAACGTGTCCCGAAAGTTTCTATTACGTGTCCTTAACATGTCCGGATGTAAAAAAATAAGAATAAAAATGGGACACTCTCTGGGGCGTGTCGGACACGTGCTCTACGCGTGTCTGACGCGTGTTCGTGTCCGACACGTGTCTAACACTGGTACGGAGCCCTCGGAGAGGTGGTCGTGCTTCATGGCAGATATTGATCTATTTTTACTTATTTACAAATCGACACCAATTTTTTTTTTTAATTTCTGAAATTACCACCGAACGTGTCTCGAAAGTTTCTATTACGTGTCCTTAACATGTTCGGATGTAAAAAAATAAGAATAAAAATGGGACACTCTCTGGGGCGTGTCGGACACGTGCTCTACGCGTGTCTGACGTGTGTTCGTGTCCGACACGTGTCTAACACTGGTACGGAGCCCTCGGAGAGGTGGTCGTGCTTCATAGTGTGCAGTGCAACCTCTGTATAGGATAGCATTTGAACGACGAAATAGAGTGAATGAATGGGAGATACTCAGCTGGAATGAAGGTTGGTTTAGGAATGCTTGCCGCTTTGGCTTGTTGTAATGTTGCTTGGTGGGTGGAGTATAAAAGGCTAAAGGCTTTGAAAGAACACGACTTGTTAGGTAATCCCGATGGCATTGCACCAATATCTGTATTTTGGCTCTCATCACAGTTTGTACTGATGGGAATCATGGACGGATTAGCTCTTTATGGTATTGAGGATTTTTTTTTAAGTATCAGGTGCCAGAGTCAATAAGGAAGAGGAATGCACTCGTACTCGCTGAAGCTGGGATTGGATGGGGAAAAATAGTGAACATAGGGTTTATTATGATATTAGACGTGGTGGTCATGAAGTTGAGAGCTGAAGATGGAAGTTGGATTTTATTAGATAGTTGAATCAAACTAATAAGTTGAAGGACAAAAATGTTTAATCCCATTTTTTTTTATCAGTTAGTGAAACAATTATCTGTAATATTATTATGCAAAATTGATAATATTTTTAATTTTAAAAAATGAGAAAAACTGATAATATTCTCAGTTTTATTAAATATGATTTATTGGTTCAAAAAATCTTAGATAGAACCTGAACTACTATAACATTTGTAAATATAAGAATTTTTAGGTAACTAACTCATTAAAAAATTATTTTTTTTATTTTATCTAATACTTTTATATATACACTTCTATTTAGTGCTGTGTAAAATATAGCACAATTAGCTAAAACTGTATCGATTCGCATCAATCTGCACTGCTCTATTCATTAATCGCGGTTTAAACTTTAAAATTTATAATCTACCTTCGGAACCGCTCCGTTCCGCTATAGTTTATACATATATATATTTTAACCTCTAATGAAATATCAATGTAAAAATAAGTGACGACGAGACAAGAAGAAGAATGAAGATCAAACAAGAAGAAGAATGAAGATCGAAGTAGAGCAGCGTGTACCTTAATGAGGGAAGACGAGACACGAGTGACGAGTGACGATCGACGAGGAACGACGACCGACGAGAAGCGAAGACGAATGACGAATGACGAATCGACCCGGTCCTCTCTTTCTCACCCTTTCTCTTCTATTTCCGTTCTAATCGAAGTAGATTAGGGCAGATATTGATCTATTTTTACTTATTTACAAATTGACCACAATTTTTTTTTGTAATTTCTGAAATTACCCCTGAACGTGTCCCGAAAGTCTCCATAACGTGTCCTGAACGTGTCTGGATGTAAAAAAATTAAGAATAAAAATGGGACACTGTCTGGTGCGTGTCGGACACGTGCTCTCCGCGTGTCTGACGCGTGTCCGTGTCCGACACATGTCTAACACTGGTACGGAGCCCTCGAAGAGGTGGTCGTGCTTCATAGTGTGCAGTGCAACCTCTGTATAGGATAGTATTTGAACGACGAATAGAGGGAATGAATGGGAGATACTCAGCTGGAATGAAGGTTGGTTTAGGAATGCTTGCCGCTTTGGCTTGTTGTAATGTTGCTTGGTGGGTGGAGTATAAAAGGCTAAAAGCTTTGAAAGAACACGACTTGTTAGGTAATCCCGATGCCATTGCACCAATATCTGTATTTTGGCTCTCTCCACAGTTTGTACTGATGGGAATCATGGATGCATTAGCTCTTTATGGTATTGAGGATTTTTTTAAGTATCAGGTTCCAGAGTCAATAAGGAAAAGGTATGCACTCGTACTCACTGAAGCTGTGATTGGATGGGGAAAAATAGTGAACATAGGGTTTATTATGATATTAGACGTGGTGGTCATGAAGTTGAGAGCTGAAGATGGAAGTTGTATTGCAGACACTGTGAATCAGAGCCGTTTGGATCTTTTTTATGCTGCATTAGTGATCGTGTGCATAGCCAATCTGTTAATCTTTGCATATGTTGCTAGGTTCTACAGTTACCGTGATTTTCCAGAAGAGGAAGATGACGACGAAGAAGAAGATCTACATAAAGAAATTAAAACTGGAAAGAAGCAAGACAAGATGGAACCCACACCTGATGAAGAAACTGAAAGAACAATAAGAACTAGGGGTGTGAAAAATGTCACTCAATTCAGTGAAATCGAATTGATCCATAGCATTTCACACCGTTCTAACCACTATCCGCGTAAACTTTAAAATTTATAATCCGCCAACTGAACCCCTCCATTCCGCTATAGTTAATACATATATATTTTTTAACCTCTAATGAAATATCAATGTAAAAATAAGTGTGAGAGATATTTAAGATATGAAATTTATTACAAATTAGTTGTTCTATGTACATGAAACATTTTATATAAAATTGCTCTGTGTTATATATTTAAAATATATTATACAAATTAGTGTTATATATTATGCAAATGTATGATATTTAGTTAAAATATTATTTAATCTGTCAATCCGTTAAAAACCACTCAAATCGCAATTTGTCAATCTGTCAATCCGTCATTCGATTTGTAATTTTACTCTCAAACCGTCTGAACCGTATTGCATACACCCCTAATAAGAACTACCTGATGCTGAAGAAAACTTGGAGAAGAGAACAGTAGTGGTAGACTTGGTCTAAGCAGCAATTTGATTTCTTGTGAATGTTCTTTTGAGTTGTTTAGGTTATTGATTCTTTTGGGTAGGGTTAAATCGTTAATTCGTTGCAGGATTATATTATACAAATTTTGTATTATATGGTAAATTGTATGAGCACTTTTGAAATTTATTCTTGTATTATTATCATTATTACTATGTTGATTAATACGATGTTTGATTACATGTGTATAGATGTGAGTATTTATTTTTTTGAAGGAAAAAAAATTAAGACTCATAAAAAGTTTTAATTTAACTTTACTTACAATGATATGATAGATTATGTATTAATATTTTTTATTTATTATAAATTTAAAATGAATTTACTCTGGATCATTGGTCTCAAAAACCTAGTACACACACATGACAAACACAACACCACTATCCATGGCGATTGAAAGCGATTCAAATGAGCGAGAACTTGAAAGATCGTGAAGTCCCAGAAAAGCGCAGTGTCAGCCGAAGAACATTCGCAACCATGGCTACCGAACCTCCCTAAGGAAATCATCGCAGATGATATACTCTCGAGACTGCCCGTTAAATCTCTGCTGCAATTCAGATCCGTTTCCAAATCATGACGTTCATCAATTTCAAATCCCCAATTCGTGAAAACCCATCTCGGTATGTCATCTAGAACCGATAATGATTATATATAGCAGAGACTGATACTGAAATATATTCATGAATCTGATTTGAAGTCATGATCTTTTTACTATGTATTCAATAATAAGCAACCTGAACCTGATGATGAAGAAATAGCCGTTGAGCTTGATTGAATGGTAATGCAGTTTTTATTTTAGGTTCATGTAATGGGTTGGTGTGGGATGGTAGTCGACATTTTATACTTCTATGGAACCCATCTACTAGGACACACAAGATATTGCCAAATTTGGATGCTAAAAATGGGTTTACAAGAGCATGTGGGTTTGGTTATGATAAGTCTACCAATGGCTACAAGGCGATGAGGATCTTTAGTCAAGATCAAAACTAGAGTGGGGTGGGGGGTGGTTTATTCATTAAAGAGGAATTCATGGAGGAGGATCGGAGACTTTCCTTATGGTATTCCTTCGCGTACATTTATTTCAGGGAAATTTTGAAATCAAGCTCTCCATTGGGCCACCTGTGTTGATACAAATTTGAGCTACTCTTATTGGGTAATTGTTTCTCTTGATTTGGAGAAGGAACTTTGTGGGAATCCGAAATGGGTTTGTCCCACATTGATTTGAGAGACATCCACAACCCACTTAATAAGTTGACTAACTCTTCCTAACTAGCATGAGGCCTTTTCTAAAGAAGAACAAAACCGTGGGGCTCCAGCCAAAGCAGACAATATTGTGCTAGTGGGGTTGGGTTGGTTGCTTCATTTTAGCACCGTCTGTGGATGCCTCTAGCATTCTAAAGAAGAACAAAATCGTAAGACTCTGACCAAAGTAGATAATATTGTGCTAGTGGGGTTGGGTTGATGTAGACGTCCCTGAACGTCCCGAGAGGAAATCCCCCGTTTTGTTCATTGGGGCTCACTACATTTCGGACTCAAATTGTCACGGTTCTTAATCTAATCTTGCAAAGTGCAATGCAAGACTGATAAATCACCAAAGAGTCCAAATCCGGCAAATCATTTTGAAAAACTGATTTTTAGAAAGAAGTGCCAAACATGGATTGCTTTGCCAGATATAGAGTCGCCACCTAAATATTTTATTTTGGAAAATTTAGGAAACCCTGACTCGTTTGCCTAAGGCCACGTGTCCGTCATCACCAAAGTTGCCTCGGCTCGGGAACTTGGGTACGATTGGGGAAGGTCACTTCGTGAGTACCCCCGCTCGCCCGATCAAAGATCGGCCACTACTAAACATGATATCTCGTTTTTGAAAACACATGCATTCTTATTCCGATTAATTAGCTAGAATTACTATGTGATGCGCACAGCAAAACAAGTATAGACTAGATCGCCTAATTTGGAACAAAGCATTGCATATCCGTTTGTTCGGAAAAATGGTTTCAGTTTTGCTATTCGCAAGTAGGCTAAAATACGGATTTCAATGAATTGTCCCAATTCAAGCAATCCAACCTTCACCCACGGGCATTCAGGCAGTTACATCACATACGCAAATAGCCTCATGGTAAGCATACTGTCATGGCAACACTCACACACATGCAAGGATGCTAAAGCGTAAATGCTTACCTAGTACTCCAAGCCAAAACAGAAACTAGTTAGTAATCAAATGCATGATCCTAGTTCATGTTAAGATGGCTAATGCAACACATGAAAAATGTAACTAGAAATAGGCTCGGCTATTCTAAGATGTCATGTGAAATGCAACTTGATACATGTATTCAAATTGGAATCAAAATACAATGCAGTTAGCATGATGCGCCGAGCCCGGTGCGTGCAATACGAATGAATGTATGCAAACATGCTATCATAAGTATGCTAATTGAAATTTTCCCTAAGACTAACCATTGAAAGCATGTAAGTAAAAGGGGGGTAAGTAAAAGGGAGAAAGACGTGGGGTTGGAAGACATGCATCACACACACGCATGCTTATTACAAATTCGCCCTCTCGAGGGAGGGACCGAAAGAATAATACAAATTTAACTAACTAACAAGCTAATTAAATAATTACAAAACCGCTTAACTAATTAACAAATTGATTAAGCTAAGAAATCAGTGAAGAGGCCTCGGGAAGAGTGATGAATGCATGTGTGCTCGGCTTTGCTCGGAAATCCGTCGCCATGCTCATGTTGCCTCTGTTTGCACTGCTCTGCACATCTGAAGACTGCACAAGTCCCAAGGATGCTTTAGAATCACTCCATGATCACTGTGGGATGTCATCGGCCAAGAGGAATGGTCACCGGCCATGGAAAAGTGGTCATCGACCAGAAGTGTGGCTCTCGGCCAGAGATTTGTAGTCGGCCGGCACTAAATGTGGTCGGTCGACCATTTATTCCTGCAGAACCCTGTTTTGCAGCAGCAGAGGACAGACAAGGCATGGCAATGCATTTTTAAAGCAATGTGTGCACAACCACCCTCCCTATCATGTTATGGACTCAAGGGAGTATGGCTCTCGACCCTTGGACCATCAATCACGCATTTCCATGCATGATGGCCAAAGAAGTCAAGTGTGCATTTAATATCAAATGAAATGCAAACAAACACATAAAGGGGCCCTCAACCTCTATCATGATTGATCAAGAGGCAAGGGATGCATGCACAATGCTATGCAACCTAAGCATGCAAGCAAACTAATGCAACATGAGCATGCAAGCAACAATGCAACCTAAACATGCAAGCATGAAGCAATGTAACAACACTTGAATAACATGTAAAGATGGACTGAAACTAATATGGACAAGCCTCAGCCATGCCCAAAATCAGTGGCCATATGAGATGAGAACAAGGCCCAAGATTCATGCAAACATGCACAATGCAAGGGCTCCAAGCCTAAGGCACAAAATGCAAATCTCCAAGAGCAATGCAAGGATGAAACATGAGGTACAATGGCATACACTCCAGCTCTGAAATAGCATACAAAATGACTCCGAAATGATGCAACGACTCATGCAATGCATGTAGGAAGGCTCAAATACCGAAACTAGTAAAACACATTACACTAGAGGTATGCAAAGCAATGCACAAATTACGAAACCAACTCCTAACAGACCTCATGCAGTCCCTAAACAGTGGCAAAATGAGCTAAAATGAGGGCTTGACATGCACCAAAATGAAGCTCATGCAAAGGTTCATAAACAAGGCATAATGATGCAACTCTCAAACGCATCGAAGGCATGCTAAACATGAGAATATGGCACACATATAAGCTATGAAATAGCATTCCCTATGATACCAAAACATGCAAACACCTCAAGCAACGCACGCAAGGGGCTTCAAAACTCAAAGGTAAGCAAGGCTATTACACTACAACCATGCATGACAAGCACCAATCGACCAAGAGGCCTAAAAATAAAGCTAAGGCAGTCCAAAATATGAACAAAACATGTTTGAAATATGGCCAAAATATGCTAGAATGGAGGGCCAAAACAACATGCAATGTAAGCTAGTGAAGGGGATTTACACTACAAGCCTATGAGGCATTCAAGAGGCCACAAAACCAGCATAAGACAGAGGTATGACATGCCAAATAAAGCCCAAAAACCCACTGAAACATGGTCTATGCATGCAAAAATGAGATGCTCCTTTGAAAGGCCATGCAAGGGGTTGCTCTACACATGCAAGAAAGACATCTAACATGGAAAAACCAACTATGGAAAGGGGTTATGCAGGCCCTAAAACTCACTGAAAAAGGCCTGAACTGAGCTGAAGAAGTGTGCAAATAAGGGCTCCTTTGTAAGGCCAAAAATGCCAACAAACAAGACAACAATGAGAGGGGATGGCCCTCTCCTTCTTAGGACCTCAAAACACCATCCCCACCAATGAAATCCCTGTGGATTTCAGTGGTGAGAAGGCCAATATAAGGTGGTCCCGAAGCTCACAAAAAATGCACAAAAATGAGGCCAAACAAGGCCTAAGAGGGGGTAAACAACCCCAAACACAAAAGTGATCTTAAAAAAAATTCAAAAGAATAAAAATACAAAACTTTTTTCAGTTTATAGCTAAGCTTAAATCAGCATGAAAGATAGGCTAAAAGTGTGTACAAAAATGGGGAATAAAAGAGGGAAAAGGAGTTACCCTTGAAGACCACTTCCAAGAACACCAAACCAGCAGCCTCTTTGGATCAAAACCAGCTCAAAAACCCCTCAAACAACTCCTTAGCACCTTAGTAACCAAAGAGTAGTGTACTCCTGTCACGACCCGAACCCGCCCCTCTGGGTTAAGGCCATAACCGGCCAGTAATCACGAGATTACCTACGGCCTCAAACCAAATAAGACAAAACTCATCAGAGTAAAAGGGGCCAAACGGAAGCAATTTTAAAAATTTTTCCATAGAGCCGTGCGTATATGCACATCATAACATTCCAGACATACATATGTTAATAACTCACAATTATAAAAGTATAGTAACATAAGTACTGTACAGACAGGATCATTCAAATCTAAGTCAACCAAGCAAAACTACATACAGACGTATTCAAACTTTCGCCAACCTGACAAAATGTAAATACATGACAAAAGGGGCGAAGACGGGTCTCATGCGTGAGACACAAGGGCTGACTCTCTCAAAACCTTAGTTATTCCGTACAGACTTTACTGGGGCTGGGTCTGGACTTCTCTTGGCTCACCTACAAACATATGAATGAGCGTGAGCGATAGCCCCGTGAATAATATCGAATCAAATATAGAAGTTACATAACAATGTAGAACAACATGTTCCAAACGGCCTTGGGCCCAATTTACATTTTAACTAGTATATACATACATAGACACATGCAAGTTAAGCAACTGAGGTTCCAAACACATCATACGACCTCAGGCCCAATTCATTCGTTTCATTGTCAAACTATTACTCGTGTCAAACTAGCCTGCAGCCTTTTCAAACTTTCATATCAAACTGGCCCTTAGGCCTATTTACACTTTCGTGTCGAAACGGCCTCTGGCCCATTCATTCATGTCTTGTCAAAACGACCTTCGGTCCATTCATTTATGTCAAAACGACCTTCGGTCTATTCATTTGTGCCAAAACGACCTTCGGTCCATTCATTTGTGTCAAAACGGCCTTCGGCCCAATCATTCATGTCAAAATGGCCTTCGGCCCATTCATTTCTGCCCAAACGGCCTTCGGCCCAATCATTCATGTCAAAACAGCCTTCGGCCCAATCGTTCATGTCAAAACGGCCTTCGGCCCATTCGTTTCTATCGAAATGACCGTCGGTCCATTCATTTCTGTCAAAACGACCTTCGGTCCATTCGCTTACGTCAAAACGGCCTTCGGCCCATACATTCGTGTCAAAACGGCCTTCGGCCCACTCATTCATTTCAAAACAACCTTAGGTCCATTTATTTCTATCAAAATGACCTTAGGTCCATTTATTCATATCGAAATGACCTTTGGTCCATTTATGTTTATCAAAACGACCTTTGGTCCATTTGTGTTTATCAAAACGACCTTTGGTCCATTTATGTTTATCGAAACGATCTTTGGTCCATTTATGTTTATCGAAACAACCTTTGGTCCACAATCCCAATTAGCAACTCATAAAGCTTATAAGGGAATAATAATTGGACATTCACAATCATTCAAATATCGATATTACTCACAGTGATCGGCTTGTGGATTTGCCCTGGAGCTTGACCCTACACATTTCATGAACACAAAAGGGTCACTAACAGTTCAATCCGTTCTTTGATTCACATATTCCTCTTTAGGCTTTATTCTTATCTCATTAACTCATTTACAATGCTTAACATATGCCTAAGAGTGCTTACAAGTGAAAGAGAACGGAAAACGAAACACAGAACGAGCATAGAAAATTTCAGAGAACAGGGTCCCCGCTCGAGCGTCACCTTACCCACTCGAGCGGACCCTTAAGGCCTGCAAAAGTACTGGTTGCATGAAAAATACGCTCGAGCGTGGAATAGAGAGCTTGAGCGGAAGGCCTGTCTACAAAACTCCCCGCTCGAGCGTGAGATATCCCGCTCGAGCGGAAATCCAACTCTGCAAAAAGTGCTGGGAGCACGATTTGCCCGCTCGAGCGGCACTTAACCCGCTCGAGCGGACATAAAAAATCTGGGTTTTCCAGATTGAGTTCATGAGCTCCAAACGACCTCCAAAGGTTCCAAACTCGAAATCTTGTTTCCCCAAACATGCAAACACATTAAATACCATGAGTATACAAGTATTAGGAGGCCAATTACTCAAAATCATGGTCACATTTCTTCAAAATAAACCAACATTCTTGTAAACTCATGGTTCAAGTTTTCAAATCTCATATAAGTTCATTAATCAAACATGCATGCAATCTTTTAGCTCCAATTCCATTTCAAAAGATGCAAATAGTGCCTATTCTCATAAAGCTCAACAAAACCAAGCTTGCATGCATGATCAAACTTCAAATCTTGCTTAATTGGTATGTTACATGCTAGATTATGCAAACTTATGGCAATTTAAAAGCAATTCTATGCATGCATGGCCAAATCTCACCAAAACCAATTTAAATCATGCTCTTGATCACAAATAAACTTTGAGCTTACAAAATTACAAATTCAATTCATGAATTCAAGAGTCAATGGCTTACCTAGAAGCCCAATTCCTTCAATCTATGGTCCAATTTAGAGTTGGACTTCAAATTTCCAAGCCTTCAAGATCAAAATAGATTTTTCTCCCTTCTCTCTCTCTAATAGCCGACCCTCTCCTCTCCTTAGAGTGTATATCAGCCAAGTGAAGCAAAAAGAGAGTAATTGATTGTGTAGTGCTCATATTAAAAGCCCCTCTCTTGTAGTATTATTATAATATCAAAGAATAGAGCACTAACTCGCTAGTTTATTCAATTTAATCTGACCCGAATCAATTTCCAATTAAATTTCACCGTAGGTTCTAAAAATTATGCCAATCACAATGGCGTAATCGATTTCGGGTTCTGTGGCCGATAAGGCCTCCAATTTAATTTCCAAAGCAGATTATTCAAACAGATATTACTATGGTGAACAGATAGAACTTCGAAATTGATTGTATTCACAAAATGGCACATAAAATCATATTAAACACATCATTATACTCATATTAAGGACCAATTAGCATACTACAGAACAGGGGTATTACAACTCCTAGGTGTTCTAGTGCAAGAACAAGAACAAAAACTCACTTTGGAACACTCTAGCCCACACAAATGTAGAGAGAGAGGGAGATATAGAGAGAGAGTGATATATATTTTCTATATCAGATTGTTCAACCCTTGAAATGGAAGGAGAGGCCCTCTTTTATAGAGGAACAAAGGTCCAAGCTTCTCTTAGAAGCTTGGAGCAAAGGGGCCAAGCTTCTCTTAGAAGCTAAAGCAAAAAGGGTCAAGCTTCTTGAGGAAACTAGAGCAAAGGGGTCAAGCTTCCTCAAGAAGCTAAGAAAGGTTCAAGTTTCTCTTGGAAGCTTGGAGCAAAAGGGTCAAGCTTCTTGGAGAAGCTAAAAAAGGTTCAAGCTTCCTCAAGAAGCTAAAACAAGGATTCAAATGGTTCAAGCTTCCTCAAGAAGCTAAAACAAAGGTTCAAAAGGGTCAAGCTCCCTCAAGAAAAGGTCTCGGCCTGGAAAAGTGGCCGATTGATCAAAACAATGGCCGGCCGACCAAAAACATTGTCGACCGACCAACACTTTTGACCAATAGCAAGAAAACAGGGCCGGTGACCTCAGGCCATGGCCGGTGAGGTGTGGGGATGGCCAACAAGCTATTTCCCACCCTCATAAGCAAAACAACAAGTGTTTGGTGCAAAACCAAACACAAAACAAACAAGTCGAGAGGTCTTGAGTCAAGGCGCGTAGCCGAAACCTCCGAGAACTCAAGACGAACACAAACATGGGTGATCATTGAGTGTTCAAATGATGACTTCCAAGTCTTGAGGGTGGTCAAAAATGGGATGTCTACAGTTGACTACTTCATTTTGGCACCGTATGTAGATGCCTCTAACACAGTAGCACAATATTGTCTGCTTTGGCCAAAGCCTCACAGTTTTGTTCTTTTTTAGAAAAGGCCTCACAGAAACGTATGGACAAAACTGTGAGGTTTCGATCAAAGCGGATAATATTGTGCTAGTGGGGTTGGGTTGATTGCTCCATTATAGCGCCATTTATGGATGTCTCAAGCACAAAAGCACAATATTGTCCGCTTTGGCCGAAGCCTCACAGTTTTGTTTAAAAAAGGCCTCACGTAAACATATGGAGCATTTGTCCCACCTGATTATGAGGATGGTGTTATTGATTTGACATTGTGCATTTTAAAAGGATGCCTCCATGTGCTCTACAACTTCTCAACTTGTGTTGATGTATGGGTAATGAACGAGAATGGTGAGAGAGAACCTTGGACTAAGTTGTTCACATTTCCATATTCTATAGTGTCAAGAATTTGTCACTACACACACTGTGCATTTCGAAGACTGGTGAAATTTTATTGAAATTTGAGAATTGGTTAGTTCTTTACAATCCGAAAGATGGTAAATTTAGGAATCCTGGAATACGTAACCATACCTAACATGTGCAACTGTCTTCCAGTGGATACCTATGTTGAGAGCTTAGTCTCGCTTGATGGTAATAATTTGGGTTAGAGGCAAGAACAGTATCAAAAGCTCGAGAAAGGTCAAATTAGTATATCATATTATTCCTTCAACACTATATGTTTAATACACAAAGATTTCTTTTCTTTTCTTTGCATGGACAGCCTTGCTTTTATGTCTATATGTTCAAACGCAAATCAAATAAAAATAAGACACCCAAAAGATCAAATGAGTTGTAGTTCTCTTCACATTGGAGGCATTTACAATTGTCACATATTCATTTTCTCTCCCGAAGGTTGTCTCTTTTAAGTAAGCATACTGCACCATTCTTGTTATTTTGTCAATATTCATGCCCAATTTCAATCTATCCAACTTTACCAGATTAGGGTTTTTCAAGGTGTCATATACTTCATGATTTGATTTTGAACTGTGAAGGTCGTTGAAATAGCCTCGATTAGCATGTGTTGTTACACAAAATAATGCATGTGTGAGAGTGAGAAAGAGAGAGAGAGAGAGAGAGAGAGAGAGAGAAGGGGTTGTTTTTGTTATTTTTTCTTTTGTATCTATATGAAACTTCAACGGAGGTAATTGTAATTTACATTTAATTATACTTCTATCTTGGTATGCTTAAAAATGGTTACCATTGCTTGTGTGAAAGTTGATGCCTAAACTTGTTTTTATCTTTTTGAAAAGGTACAAAAAGAAAAAATCCAAGCATTTTTGTGTTTGTGTTTCTAAGAGGTGTTTTTTGAATCTGATTAACAGTTTTTTGAATTCTCTTCAATTGGACGCCATTGTTTAGGGTTTAGGGTTTAGGGCCTATCCTCATCCATTGTTGAAGTTGTCGTGGAAGGGCAGCTCTAACAAAAAACAAGATTTCGAAGTAATATATATTTTGTATTCCCCCACCTCTTGATGTATACATTATGTTCATTTTCATTTTGTTGACATTGCAACTACTATAATTGAGGTGCAATTTCAGAGCCATCGCTCTTGTGGATATTCGTGGTTTAATTTTGTGTCTTAATTTGTAACACCCTCAAAATAACAACATTAAACCCATCCATATAGAGACATGCATTGATACATAAAAGTCCACATTTATCTATTCATCAGAGTAATGCATTACAAAAGTATTACATGGTTACAACAGAAGCAAATGCTTTACGGGCTTACAGCTTTCCAAGTTAACACTTAGTTACAAAAGAGAGTGCTAGCTTAAATACACATTAAGTCCTAGGCTCAAATCTATATGAAATACAATCAAGAAAGAATAAGGCGACAAAGGTATGTCTGCCTCTAGCCTCCCAAGCTATGTCCTCAGAAGTGGCATGCTACCTGAACCTGAAAATGATGTTCCCATAAAGGGTGAGCCACAGCCCAGTAGGAATATACTAAACTGACTATGAACAATGCCTAAAAGATTAGCAACAGATAGATGGTCAAAACTTACACTTCCATTTACATCTTATGAAAATTTCATGACAGCCCAGGCTACGTTACAATTCACTTTTCTTTTCTTATTCAACTTTGAGTTTGAAAACAAGGCTCAGTACTCTGGCCAAAACATTTGATGAGATTATAGTTCATCACTAGAACACTTTCGAAATCCAAGGTGGATACACATTTTGGTGTTGTATCAATAACACAAAAACTACTTCCATACTTCGCAAACAATGATGATATACATTTTAGTACTATATCAAATCAAACAAACTTTTCAATAGATAAGCATATGAGCTATATCACTACTACAACAGATAAGCATATGAGCTATATCAACACCACAACATCAAGCTTAAAAAGAAGAAGACAACTCATTACTTGACTATCATTAAAGCATAAGCCTATACAATTATATAGCGATCCCGGTATTCCCTGTGTGTTGTATAACTATAATCTGGACTCAGTTCCGTAGATTCGTTGTTGTCTTATCCTCATTTCTATCCCTTACTCTTTGTTTTAGAGTTTGGGTTGTGTTGGGCAAGTTGGGAAAGTTGGTTGTGTTTTAAAGCTTTGAAATTTGCCCAGGTTTTGTCTCTCCGCTCGAGCGGCGGTTTTACGCTCGAGCGAGCTTTTGTTGCTGCCTTCCGCTCGAGCGCAGTTTGGACGTCCGAGCGTGAATTTCCTTCTCTCAGCATTTTGGTCGGCTGCAGAAATTCTGGGAGAGTGCATCCGGCGCTCGAGCGATCTTTGGACGCTCGAGCGTGAACCTGTGTCTGTACGCTCGAGCGGGGTGTTGTACGCTCGAGCGGACCCTGCTTTTATATCAGTTCGTGAAACCACCTTTTTGATCACTTTTTGATTCCTTTCTCTCTTACTTTTTCAAAACCTCCATTGGAGAGCACCTCACTCTAAAACCGAACTTCTCTCTTAGGATTGATCTACCTAGAAGTGTTTTCCTCACCTTGGCCTTTACAAAAAAAGTTGTTGATCGTCGAGGGTACTTTTTAATCTGAAAATCTCGGGTTTTGGAGCACGTTGGGGTTTTGTCATCTTCCCCTTGGAGCTCCGAATTTGAGGTAGGATATCCTACTCCTCTCTATGGATTTGTCTTTAAATTTTAGTAGTTTTGAGATGTTGGGGTTGTTTGGTAATTTCGTGAAAGATCGGGGCTTTTGTGTAATTTTACAAAAGTTGGGGTTTTATTTATAATAAACCTAAATACATGTTTGGCATAGAGAAATGGAATAAATGTTGAATTATTGATGAAAATGGAACCTAAGGGTTGTGATGTTAATTATGGAGTATGCCCTAATTACATTGTTAATTAATTTGTATGATTAATTGTTGAAATGAGGAATTGGTTGAAATGTTGATATATTACCATTGGTCATTTATTTCCTGCTTAGAAATAATTGCTTTGGGCTAAGCGTGGAGGGTAGTGTTGATTGTTGTAGACAATGCATGAGTGATTAGGCAAACTAAAACTAATCAATTGGATGTGTCATAGAGTATGACGGTTGATAGAATACATTAACTTTATGTATCTGTGGATTGTGCATGTGAACCAATGTGTTTATATGCATTATGTGTAGACGGTTGGTTGATTGTGTATGTGATTCTGTGTTTATATGCCTTACTTTGTATGGGAGGAGATGGGGATGTACTCCACGGTTTAGGGGAAGATGGGGATGTACCTCTAAACCGGTTATTGGAAGTTGTAACAGCTCAATGCTTATCTGTTGAAGTATTGATATACTCATATTTATCTGATGAAGTATGGATTAC
>NW_021025098.1:61784-80920 GCF_004153795.1 Camellia sinensis
TGCACAAAGATTTCTTTTCTTTTCTTTGCATGGACAGCCTTGCTTTTATGTCTATATGTTCAAACGCAAATCAAATAAAAATAAGACACCCAAAAGATCAAATGAGTTGTAGTTCTCTTCACATTGGAGGCATTTACAATTGTCACATATTCATTTTCTCTCCCGAAGGTTGTCTCTTTTAAGTAAGCATACTGCACCATTCTTGTTATTTTGTCAATATTCATGCCCAATTTCAATCTATCCAACTTTACCAGATTAGGGTTTTTCAAGGTGTCATGTACTTCATCTTTTTGAAAGTATGCTTAAAAATGGTCACCATTGCTTGTGTGAAAGTTGATGCCTAAACTTGTTTTTATCTTTTTGAAAAGGTACAAAAAGAAAAAATCCAAGCATTTTTGTGTTTGTGTTTCTAAGAGGTGTTTTTTGAATCTGATTAACAGTTTTTTGAATTCTCTTCAATTGGACGCCATTGTTTAGGGTTTAGGGCCTATCCTCATCCATTGTTGAAGTTGTCGTGGAAGGGCAGCTCTAACAAAAAATAAGATTTTGAAGTAATATATATTTTGTATTCCCCCTCCTCTTGATGTATACATTATGTTCATTTTCATTTTGTTGACATTGCAACTACTATAATTGAGGTGCAATTTCAGAGCCATCGCTCTTGTGGATATTCGTGGTTTAATTTTGTGTCTTAATTGTATAGGCTTATGCTTTAATGATAGTCAAGTAATGAGTTGTCTTCTTCTTTTTTAAGCTTGTACTTCATCATGTATGATCATAAACTCAAAATAGATGCTGAAAAATTATTGGGTGATTAGATTCTTCAAGCTTCTTGTGGGTCTTTGTTGAAGAAAGCACTTTATTATTCTTGTGCTCATTTATTTAACAAAGTAGATGTACAAAATAAATTATTCAAAATATCCTCAAATTATTCTTGTGCTTATTTATGTTTTAAATTTTTTTTAATTTACTCGTAAAGTTAACTTATGTTCAAAATTAGGCAAAAAATATCCTAATGACTGTCACATAACATAAAAAATATATTATTATATTGAGATTTAAGTTTATTTCAGAGATGCGAGTTATATATAATAAAATATTTTTATGCCATGTTACTATCGATGTATTATTTTTTGTCTAATTTTTAATAGAAATTAATTTTAGAAGTAAACTCATAAAAAATTGAAACATGAAGGGCTAAAGTGAGAAAAAAAATAAATTTTAAGGGCCAAAGTAAGAAAGTAGCCAAACATAAATGGGCCAAAGTGTAATTTATCCATTTATTTTATTTTTTTGGTGGCTAAATCTCTTGTTTTTTACAAACTTTTAGAGGGACAAGGGGAAAAAAAAAGAAAAAAGAAAAGAAAAGAAAGGCTAGTAATAGTATATATAAAATTAGATAAACATGAAATATTTCTCAAATTGCAAAATTAATGAAAGCTTTGAAAGTAATTATGAAGAGGTTGAATCTGGAATTTTTAGGATAAACCTACCCTCCAACCTGTTTTTTTTCTATTCTCTGTTGTATATCTGGTTACTATCGCTAAGAATAGGGCTGAATAAGAAATTCGTAAAATCCGCAAACCGAATCAGTTCAATATAATCCAGTAGCTTTGGATTGGATTTTTGAGTCTGTTGTCCAATTCTAAATTGGAAAATTGAGGAACCGTTTCTTGCAGATCATGTTCAGATTTCACTTCACGGTTCCGGATTGGAACTAATCCGGACCGTATGCAACTTAGATTATATTCACACCACACATCCATGATGTATACTATCATATCTCTTATATATAAAACCAAAATCTTAATTCATAACATTTCATCATCGTCTCTTCTCGTTGTGTGCAACAGTTACTTTGTTGTTATTGTTGTGTTATTTTATTTTAGTTTTGTAATGGTGTAATGGTAGCACCAGTTTTAGTTTTTTTTTTTTTTTTTTGAAATTTGGTGATGACTACTGCTATTGTTGCTGTGAAATTGAATATTATATTTGTTTAAATTAATTGTGGAACAAGATACATGTTTATGTTTTGAAAAATTATGGACAAATTAATGTTGAAATGAAAATGTTATATGATTTTTCTTCATTAATAGATTATGTGAATCCGTGGTTCCAAAGTGAACTGAACCGTGTTTAAATGGTTTGGTTCGAATTGGTTCCAGGATTTAAATGGGTTGGATTGGTTTCAATTTTTATGGAACCGTAGTCAACAGATTGGACTCCTTAATATGGCTCAGTGGTGATAATACGGCTCAGGTGACATGGTCGAAAATCAATGATTGGACTCCTTTATTGTTATTTTTGATGTAAGAGCTTATGCATTTGCCATCATCTCATATTTGGATTATTAATAACTTATATGTAAATATATACATGGTTTGAAAAATCGACTATTCAAGTCACACATAGTGATTCATAGTAGTAGAGAATGGTTTTGTGAGTGCCTTTTAAAGTTAAATTTTGTCTTTAAATCTAGCCATTATATCCTATCTTAACCAATCTTATTTATCCTCTTATGTTTTTAGTAAGATTTTTAATAAGATTATTAATATATGTAGAATTATTCAAAATTTAATGAAATATTTTTTCTTGAGCCTATTATGTGGCTTGTGTTGTGTCCAAGCCCATTAGTATGTGTGGTATTGGGCAAAAAATATTTGCCTAGCATAGTACGCCTAGATTCGTTTCACGCTAGGCCTGACTCTAAATGAGTCGTGCTAGTCCGACTCATTTAATTAACACCTCTACTCAAGACAACACAATACATTGTTAGGGAAAAAAAGAAAGAAAAAGAAATGTGATTTATAAACATAAAATTCATGTAAAAAACATATTTAGAATGATTTGTCAATCGCATTTATAAAATTATAATGATAATAATAAGTGTTTTGATTGAAAATGAAAAAACCACAAAGTATCAACTCATTTTGCCCATAATTTCTATATAAAATTTTATTTGTATGTCAACCACTAAAAAGAAAGAAAAGACATACCATGTATTAAATGAGACTTGCCTAGCAACATCTTTATGGAATATATTCGGAAAAAATCAAAAAATAAAAATTACAAATCGATCAGGTCTAGACCACAACCTTACAAATTGATTTAGTTTGATATTCTCAATAAATGGTTCCTAATTATTAAAATAAGTAACTCGTACTTGACAGTTCAGTTTGTGATTTTATGGCTATGGTCCTAATTTGAAATGGAACTGATACGTTTAAATATGTACACACATGTATAGATATATATATAATTTGTTATTTATCTTAAACACTCATAAGTTGGATTTTTTCAATTATTTTTTCCGAATAATATTTTTTACCTTTTTTTCTAACTCTAGGACACAAGTGAGTGAATTTGGTATGCATTTATGATTGTGGGCTCATTGCTTTGTGCCTAAAATTGAGGAAAAAAAAAATAAGAATTGAGATTATGTATAAAATTGCTCATTTATTATTCCATTTAGGTAAATTCAATATTAAGAAAAATATTAAAAAGAAAAATTCAATTACATTCAGCCTATATATTTTCTGTGTATTTCATTGCGTGTAGATATGCAATGAACATGTCATTTCGTTTCGTATTACAAAAAAAAAAGCAGCGTCAAATTCAACTCCCCATTCAAATCTTCCATCTCATAGTAGGATTTGAATGACGAATAGAGCAAATGAATAGGATACTCAGCTGGAATTAATGAAGGTTGGTTTAGGAATGCTTGCCACTTTGGCTTCTTGTAAAGTTGTTTGGCTTTGTCTAAAGGCCGTTTGATTGTTTGGATTGGATATTAAAAATTTAAAAAGATATGTAATACTTAAAGATAAAGATGAGATATAATATATTATAAGATATGAGATGAATTATATATATTGTAGAGTCAATTAGGCTATATTTGGTTAAGATAGAATATAAGATGGGGTAAGAGGGAAGTGATTATTTTTAACCTTTGGATGAAAGATGAGTTATATCTGACAGTGGAGATATACAAGACGATGGGGGTGGTATTGCATATCCTCTCTTTTGCATCATATACTATCTGGACTTTCTATATCTAAAGCAACCAAACACGGGATATAAGGAGAAGAAAAAAAAAATGTAAACCTCATCTCACATTATATCCGGTCTCACACCTATATCCGACTTTTATATCCGGTAAACAAACATGGCCTAAGCCCTTGATTGATTGTCCGGATGTAATATGCCTTGAGATTTACTCAGCATATGCAATGAATAAAATATCTGGATTGGATAACATATCCCATGCTGATGTTTATTGAGTTAAAGATATAGTACTGAATATTTCTTATCCATGTTTGTTTTACAAAAAGAATTATGGGATATAAGCAAGTAACACAATGGTGTTTGGGAAGAAGTTTTTTTTTTTTTTTGTGTGGCTAAAATAGCACTAAAAAACAAAATAGGCTAGAATATTTAAGAAGACAAAATGTCACATTAAACCCATAATTATTTCACTTTTTCTCTCACAAATATCATATTCAACTTAAAAAAAATCCAACTATCTTCCCAAACACAAAAATTTGTGTCTCCTAAAATAGCCAAAAACTAAAATAACCTACTAAAATAGCAATTTTCCAAACACCTCCATTAATGTATTGTGTCCCTATACCCATCAACACACAATATATATGTATGTCCATTATATCCAATCATTTGCGAATATACATATTTATATTAAATAAAAAATAATCAATTAAGTAATAACATAATCAAAAATTAAATAATAATCTAAATTTGTTTAAAATATATAGGAAAAATAATTTAGAATCAATTAAGTTTTAACATTTTTAAAATTATTTTTCTAAATTTAATTGTGTATTCTAAATTCTTACAAATAAAAAATACATATTATAGTTTAATTGGCAAATTTAAAAATAAAATAAAATACATATCATAGTTTATTTGGCCCACTTATTTATTTAATTCTTAAATTGGTAAATATTTTTTGAATTAGAACTTTGAAAGTTCAAAACCTTTTAAATTAATGTAATTATAAATATATTTTTTTATATTTAAAATTAAAAAAATTAAATTAAACTTTGAATCTCAAAAGGGAAATAATGTTTTTGTTTATATATATTGTTTATGTAAAAAAAATTCAGCTGTAAAAATTTAAATATAAAATTCATGAACATTATTATTTTGGTCATATACAATTAGATTTCTCATATACACAATCAAATTTTTGTAAAGTTCATATATACAAATAATTAGATTTCCTATTATAAAAAAGCAAAATTATATTTCTAGTTCTTATCTCACCTGATGGGATATGATATAATAGGAGAGAGTAGGTATTGTACACCCACCATTTTAGGAAATATACAATCTAGTTGTATCTTATGCCCTGCTTTAAAAAATATTACAAACACAAAATATGTAGAGCCCACGATATATATAATCTCCTAAAACAGCCAAGGCAAAATAAAATAAAATACATATCATAGTTTATTTGACAAAGGCTATTTTTTGCCTTTTTGGGCTAAAACCTACAAAATAACAAAAATAGGCTAAAATAGCTAATAAGATAAAATGTCGCATTAAATCTATAATCATTTCACTTTTTCTTTCACAAATATCACATCCACTGGGAAGTTGATATTTTTGTAGGTTATTTTAGTTTTTGGCTATTTTAGTAGGCTAAAATTTTTTGTGTTTAGAAAAATGATTAGATTTTTTTGTAATTGGAGGTGATGTTTGTAAAAAAAAAAAAAAAAAAAGTGAAATGGTTATGGATTTGATGTGACATTTTGTCTTATTAACTATTTTAGCCTATTTTATTTATATTTTTTTTTAATTTTATCCTCAAAAAAGCTAAAAACTTTCTTGCCAAACACCCCCATTATATACTCCTCTAAAAAATATTACAAACACAAAATATATAGAACTTACGATATATAGCCTTCGTTTGGGAGGAGCTAAAATAACCTGGCTTTTTGACTTTTTAACTATTTTAACCTGACTTTTTTAGCCTCATTTGGTTTTTGTTTTTGATTTTTTTGACTTTTATAAGAGAAAAAGTGTAATAATTATGATTTGAATGTGACATTTTGTCTTATTAACTTATGTAGTCAATTTTATTTATTTATTTTAATGCCTTTTTAGCCAAAAATTCAAAACCAAACATAGCTATAATCTCCAATCTCACCTTCTATATCCAAGAATCAAACAGGCCTAAGTTTCTTGAGAGGATCGAGAAGACACAGAAAAGCGCAATGCCAGCCAAAGAAGATTCACAACCATGGCTGCCGAACCTCCCCAAGGAAATCATCAACCCTAATTAATTGGGATGGAGGAAGGTGGAGAAGGCGTGAGTGTTAAAAGAGGAGGAACATAGAAAATGGAATGTGACAATCCGCTACTACCACCACACTACAACAAACTGCACATTTGGCTACTAAATTTGACAACCAAAAAAATTTTAGTCGCCAAAAATAGTATTTTTGGCGACTAAAAATTAATTTAATCGGCGTTGATTGTATGTTATAGATATTATATTATTTTAGTCGACATATAATGTTCATTGGTGACCAAAAAAAACTTTTGTCGTCCTCTACTTTTTGTGTGAAATTTGGATGAAGCATACATATAATTTTTGACGGGATACATAATACTTTTGACATGGAACTTGTATTTATTGTCGTGGTATATAGATTACCTTTTGTCGTGGTACATATTATCATGGTAATTTGTACCATGCCAAATGGTCATTACAATGCATAGTAGTAAAAATATTTTTATGTACGGAGGACATTGCTTTGGTAAGCTTATTTGTTATGTATGGTGTTATTATTTCTAATTGGAATATATATAGTTGGTTTGTATATAAGTTTACATTAAAATGTATTCTTTTTTCTTTGATGGTTGTAAGTGAAATATGCGTTATGGAATGGGTGATAATATATACATATTGTTTTGTTTGTATACCTATTACAGGTTGCGGTGGATACATACAGATTGTGGACAAATTAATTAAAATGAAAAAACAATAAAAACATAAAATGATGTTTTCGGAGACAAAACAATTGGTAGCCAAAAATGGAGTTAAATATTTTTAGTGACTAAAAATTTAGTAGCCAAAAAAGAATTAAAAACAGTTTAGGCGACTAATTATTTAGTTGCAAGAAAAAGAAAAATACTTTTGGCGACTAAATATTTAGCCGCCAAAACATAACAATTATATTATACGTGACAAAACCTTTGGTAGCTAAAAAAAATTTAGACTTTAGCCGACTAACCTGTGTAGTAGCTAAACAACAAATCGAACTTTAGGCGACTAAACATGTAGTAGCTAAAACAATGTAGATGCACAAGAAAAACTATTGGCGACTAAAACATTAGTCGCCAAAAGTGCAATTTCTTGTAGTGCCAATAACGACGATGATAAATCGACGACGATGATGACTTTGTGCGTGTATATGAAGAAACTTAGAGCCGATCAAGTATCAAATTTTTTTCCATTGATATCGATACTAGTCGAGTTCAATATCGAGATCGCTCATCAATCACAATCAATCACCTAACAATCTTCAATCCTCCAACCAATCATTCACTGCGTTTTGCGTCAATCGCCTCCTCGCTATTTCTATTCGGTGAGACCACAACAGAGGAGCCAAGAGTCGTCCTAGTCTCCTAACTCTCCCGCCGCCGCACCACCACCAGAAGCCACAGTGGTCCTAGGCTGAAGGCACCGAAGCCTAATCCCCTAGTGGTAACCGTAGATGGAAAGATATATGCCCTAGTAGGGGTTGTTGATCTCGAAAAGTATAAAAGCAAATTTGGGAATCGAGATCTAGAACAGGGCTTTGAGTACTTATTGAATGTATAATTGTTGTTAATAATCTTAGATATTGCTAAGTATAAAAAAAAATTTAGGGATTGGGAAGAAATTTTTTTTTTTTTTTTGAAGGGGGGGGGGGGGGGGGGATAAAATAGCACTAAAAAACAAAATAATCTAAAATAGTCAATAAGATAAAATTTCACATTAAATCCATAATCATTTTTTTTTTCCTAACAAATATCATATTCAATTACAAAAAAATCTAATTATCTTCTCAGACACAACTATTTTAGCCCATTAAAATAACTAAAAACTAATATAGTCAACTTCCCAAACACCCACGAAATGTATGATTGTTGTTGATAATCTTAGATATTGTTGTTGGGGTTCTTGGTTTAATTTTGCTGATGTTGTTGATAGTCAGTTGTTTCGGTGCACATTGCAATGCAGGTTCCCAAAAAATATGTATGTACACAATTTAGCAGTGAAGAAAGAGTATGTAATTCTAGATAAAGGATATGATGACCTTTTTTTATTATGAAAGTGGGTATTTAGAATTACTTCCCGTGGAGGGCTTGATCAACACGATTCCCAGCAAGGGGAATTGAACCACAGGTATTATTACTAATCTATTGGAGAATAGGTACTGCATTGTTGCCGTATTGGATAATGTAGAGAAGGAAACATTCTGTTTGCGTATGCATGTGTGCACATTTGATATTGAGGAAGTAGTCATGGTGATTCACAAAGAGGGTAGCTAGCTGTGAAGAAAATAAGCAATCGAACCGTCGCCATTTTCAGGCAAAGAATGTTGTCTATCAAGATTTTGAACTTGGGGGTTTTTTGTATAGATTGTTCGTCCAATTCTGCAAAGTCAATTTTCATGGACAGTGTACGAGGAGGAAATATTCGTCACCTTTCGTACTCCTTGTGTCCAAGCTTTGCTTCTTTCCAAATAACCTGAGAACGCAAAGACAGTGAGCTGCCCGACTGTGTGCAGCGGGCAAACCCCTCTGACGATCAAGTTAGCACACAAAGAGGAAGAAAGAGAAAAAGGAGACAAAAAGATAGGAAGCTCTGATAACCAGAAGTTCCAGACCTGTGCATTTAGGCACAGCACCGTTTATATAGCTTTTGCGCGCATCACTTTGCTCGTCTTTCTATGGACGCACGGATGTACTGCCCTCTCTATTTTTTACTCGTGTGCGCATCAATACTGCTAAACAACATTGGCCAAAGCAGCCAAACGGTATTCACGCGTACTACTGGCGGGTTTTTCTCCTTGCACTCCAATTGGGCCACGTAGCGGCTCCTGCCGTGCTACCAATAACCCGACACAAGGCAGTTTACCAACTTATCGGCTCGACTCCGAGTTGTCCAACCCGTCAACCGTGGCTTGGCTAAATATTGATCGATTCATACAGAGGATGGTGTCATTAGCTTGGACTATCCTTAAGTCGGCCCATTTCATATGTAGTCTGATCCTTTGTTTGGTTTGAATTCCCCTCAATTGCACACATAGCTTGGCCCGCACTTCTCGACCGAGCACCTACATAGCTCAGCCATTCTGCTCATTAGATTTTTCCCTCTCAATTGTCCCTTAATTCTATCGGTTGCAACCTGATTGGGATTACTTCATTCTTGCGTAACTTCATTTAAGCTTGATTTGTCGTCAAGTTTCATGATAGTTCGGTCAAGTTTTATCACTTGCTTCCAAGCCTGCACTTCACGGCTGCACAAATCTTCAATTTTCTCAAAATGTTTTTTAACCTTCATGTTAACCACTTACCGTGCACAGCTTGACCCACCTGATGGCGCTCCAATGACGCAATTTATTTCATTTTTGCATTTGGTGGAATGGATGCGGGGCCAGGCCTTCACTTTTCCAAAGCCAAACAAATTTTGTAATGAAAATGCTTGGTGGGTCTCATCTGGAAATCTTGCTCGTGCATGAATTCAACAATAAACATATTAATTATTACAAAAATGCTTCCGATCACTAAAAGTTCACCACTAAATCGACACTAATGACGTGGCTGCCAACGTGGTAATGTGGTGCAAACTCGCCCGTTTCTCTCTCTTCTCATTCATTTCAAATTTCAAATTCGTTTTGACAATACATTTGAGGCTCTCTCTCTTCCTATTCTGAACTTCTCTTCTCTGAACTTCGCCTCTGTTGTTCCTCTCTCCTAACAATCGCATCTCTCCAACACCGGCGACCCCAACAAGCTCTCCAACTCGGCAATGATCGAGGTTAAATGCAGCTTCTACAACCCCGGCGACCCGACGAGCGCAGCTTCTCTCCGTCATCATCTTTCACTCACGACGAGCACAGCTTCTCTCCGTTTTCTCGACAGATCTGTCTGCACAGGTCAGTTCTCTCTCTCTCTCTATATATATATATACCTATATATATGCCTTGATTTGTTGAGATTTGTGTGCCTTTGACTTTGATTTCATCTGTTTAGGAGGATTTTGATTTTGATTTGCCCCAATTTTACATTACATTGGATTTCCCTAAAAAATCTATATATATATGGTGGAGAATATATAAAAATGCTTAATCAAACGCTTGATTTGGCTAGGAATTCTCTTTTGGGAAAATGGAAAAATTTTAAATATTGCCCCAGAAATGTGTTTAGTTAGGAATTTTAAATATTGATTTAGTTAGGAATTTTTCACTCTTAAATGGTTTTATATTCCTCCAGAAATGTGAGATTACCATAGGAGTATGGGGATCAGATTTTTGATTAGTTTCGAAAGTGATTTCAGCTTGAGTAGGTAATTAGGAATTGTCTTCCCATTCCAATCCATTCCAAAAAGTGGAAATTCCACTTTTTGGCTTAAGACTAGTACATAATTTGTGAATCAAAGAGAAGACACAAACCCACCAGGCCATCTGAATTTGATGGGATCAGAGGAAGAGAAAAGGTAGGAATAGCCTTCCTCTATTAAAACATGACATTCATTTTTAAGCATCCAACTTCAAATTGGATTTGCCAAAAAAATCTATATATATTTGGTGGAGAATATATAAAAATGCTTAATCATCCTTCAAAGCCACTGCCAGATATTTCTTTCATCATGTTTTTTGTGGACACTGAGTTATTTTGTATTTGGTTATTGACTTGTACCCTTTGATGCTCTGGCTCATATAACTGGGTTCAATCCCTACGTTCTCTTTCCTTAAACTAGGCTAGAGTATGAATTAATTTTTATTAAAAAAGAAAAAGACGAACAGATATAAAAGAACTGAATCATTATCCAACTATAATCCTAACCTAGTACCAAATGCCAACACATAGAAATTTGAGTTTTTGGGTTAACTGATTTTGGGCAATAATCCATATCCTCCTCCAAGTCATTTTGTTTTAATATTTAATTTAATTACCATTTACGTAGGTAAAACTTCGCACCAATATTGTTCAACCATCCAAAGCTCATTTTTTGTGGGAATAATTTTATCCAAACTTTGTACAGACTTTACCTACCCACTTTAATTTTCTAAAAAAAAAAAAAGACAGTAATATACACACCAAATATAGGTTTCTATAAACCAAAACCTTAGCAACAGACTTCTTTACCCACTTCAATTTTTTTTTTCTTCAAAAAATAGAGTAAAAAGCACACTAAATATAGATATTTATGAACCAATATATGCATATAGAGGAAGGCCAATAACACTAACCCTTTGGCCCTTTCATCTAAGTATTGTTTTTCTGTTCATAACTACTAAACTAGTTAAATAAGAGAACGCAATCTGGAAAAGGACAAGAACACAACCAAGAAACTTGTTAAACATTCTCGGCCACATGTTTAAATTATGCAGCTTCGAAACATTCTCTGCCACTGATATAGAAGGCATTTGTAAAATTTCAGTTTTATATCTTATTCTAGTAGACATCGTACTGATTTCAACCTTCCCAGCAGACATCATACACATGATTCCAACACCTAGTCCCCAACTGAAAGTTGAATTGTCTATAAGGAATAATATGAATTAGATATGTACAAGTAGAATTCAAAGCTATCAAAACTGTTGTACTCTTTTGTGGTAGAAACTACCAGAGAAAGACCAATTCATCACGAACTAACAAACCAAAATAGGTGCAAATATGAAGAAATTATAAGTTATTCGTTGTGAGAATGTAAACCATCTGATGACACATTTTTGTATCAATAACTTCACAAAACATTTAACCTAGTGATTTCAACAAGCATGAATGGTGTTGCCACCCTGTTCACTCACTGGATTCTTTTGCATATAAATGCCAGCCCAATGAGCAATATATGAGTTTGATTATACAATTAAGCATATATGGCAATTGATGTTACATTTATAGGTGATAATGTCAACTTCAGATTTCACTTCATATTTTTGTAGATGTCAACTTCAAGTGTTAACGGTAGTACCTCGGATCAATTGACGTATTGCAACAGAAATTGTCCTCAATGTCGGAAAAAAGCAATCATTCTAATTTCGGAGACGGAACGAAACAAGAATAAGCTATTTTATTGTTGTCCTGATTGCAGTGGGTTTATTGCATGGTGCTTGCCTACAAATTCACAATGTAGGGAGGAAGGACAAGTGCGAATGGACAATACACCAACTGTCACCGAACAACTTCAAAGTATGGGCGAACATCTTCGATTTCAAAGCGAACAACATCAATTTCAGAACGCGCAGATGCAAAAATTGCAAAGAGACATAAATAGAAATTCGTGTTGTATTAATGGGATCTTCATCTTGCTTGTAATTAGTGTTTTATTAATTATGAAGATGTAATAATTTTTATACAAGTTAGAACATGTAATTAGTGTTGTGTTAATTATAAAGATGATATGTATGAAGATTTATGATATATTACAATTATGGGTTGAGAAGTATGAATATGTAATCATGTGGATTGTTTGTTATCTGATTGGAAGCTTGAAAGTTATTTGTTTGTTTGTTTGAACACATATTATGAACATATTTGGATTGATTTTGGACAGATTTTAGGCTGATTTTGGACTGAGTTTGGACAGATTTTGGACTGATTTAGAACGTAGATTCTGTTTGTCTGGTTGAACATAGATTATTGATAGATTTGGACAGATTTTGGGCTGATTTTGGACAGATTTTCAACACAGATTCTGTTTATGTATTTGTCTATTTGAACACAGGTGCTTCACAGATTTGGACAGCTTGTTAACACATATTATGAACAGAATTTCTTCACATATTTGGACTGATTTTGTACTGATTTGGAACATAGATTCTGTTTGTCTGGTGCTTCACAGATTTGTGTATTTGAACACAGGTGCTTCACAGATTGTTGAAATACATTCTTGTGTATTTGAACATACATTCTTGTGTATTTGAACACAGGTTGGCAGATTTGGACACATTTTCAACACAGATTCTGTTTATCTATTTTTCACACAGGTTGTTGAAGACAGATTTTAAGACATTTTTGCACACAGGTTTTTGAACACAGATTTTTCCAGACAGGGTTTTGAAGACAGATTTTTTCAACACTGGTTTTTCACACAATTTTTAGAACATATTTTTTTCACACTAGTTTTTCAAGAAAGATTCGAAGGCATGTTTTTCTCACACACTTTTGAAGACAGATTTTTCCACACATTTGGGTGTAGACAGATATACAGACATAATTTTTGAACAGATTTGTAACAGATTTTTTACACAGATTTGGAACAGACAGAGCACAAATATAACATCAATTGGGAACATTAACTATAACAACAAAGTAGGGAACAACATCAATTTGTTCTCAACCAAAAAATAAAGAAACTGAACAATCCAAAAATATATTAAATAAATTATCCAAAACAAAATAAACTCCAACTTTAGCCACATAAAAGGCATTACAATTACAAGTTTCCACCTAACGAAAACTACCGCCACAGTCATTATGGCTCATTTGTACATTGAAGTTAACAAATGAAGATGGTACGGCTCCATAAATTTGATGCGTAACAGTCATGGATTGTTGAGATCTCATAAATCCCGGGGTGCCTCCAATACAGTCCGACGGGGTAAGCGATGTGCCAACTCCATAAATCTGAGTTGGGGGATTTATGAAACTTTGTCTGCTCATAATGTCCACACTTGCCGGGGTGAGAGATGTGCCTCCAATAGCATTGACCATGTGTCCCTATTCAATTAAAATGAAATGTTAAAATAAATTGGAAAATAACATAAATTGCTCAATGTAAATTCCTATGATGTACACGTACCGGCACACACATACTATTTTCCATGCCAACCACATAAGTATAAACCTCTCTACGTACACTACGTTTAGGTTGAGATTGACATTGACCTTCACCTTCACCTCCAAGCACCTTAGTACCCTATATTCATAAAAGTTAATGAATGCCTCAAATGTATGACATGATTACAATAAAATATGAGTTGAATAGAGAGTAATGAATACCAATTTACCTTTGATTTGTTATGTTTTCTTTTGCTTGCCTTCAACCGATTCACTATTTGATCTACTTTGGCAACCTTTCTTTTAGTAACTGGACGACCTTTTCGCCGAGCAACCAAAGGACTAAGCAACTTGGTATGACTTATTGCCTTTCTATTAATGCTGGCAATTGGGGAAGATGGTACATTACTAGTAATAGGTGGTACATTACTAGTCGAAGGTGCTACATTACTCCCACCACCTTCATCATCTTTCATCACTTTTGCCTTGATTTCATCCAACCCACGGTCGATAAGTTTTATTTTCCCTTCACAGTTCCCAGCAAATTGTGCAATGATAACCAATTTTCTGTTCATCTTCTCATATACCTTTGCATTGAAATCATCCCCAAAGCCAGTGTATATGGTTTTCATGCATGTGTATCCTCTATCCAAATCTTTTCGCCATCGTGGTAGAATGTATTTATTTGGGACCTCATTTATGCATCTTGCAATGAGCACAACGAGTGAGTGAGCACACATGATGCCTCTAAATTCAAACAACCGGCACATACATTGCACATCAAATTCGGTGGAATTATAATAGACAACAAAGTCCACATGCTTCATCTTCCCAAAAACTACCATAGCTTCCTTTACAAAATATGTACAAATTGAACCCTCTTCTTTGACAAGAAATGGCTGACAATAAACTAGTCTTTTCATCTCTGCTTGAACTTCTTTGAATTTTGTATTGGTGTAGGCATCCTGAAATTGCTTCTCAAAACCATACACAGTTAGGCAATCGAAGACTTTGTGCCGAGACTTGAAGTCAGCTTTCTTCTCTTTCTCTACCTTACTTCTCAAGGCATTGTCATATTGTTCAACAAATTATTTTAATGTAGTCTTTGGGTTGACATATCCATCAAAAAAGGCATCCATACTCTCACTTCATTGTATCGTTGACATGCCAGCCCAAAAAATATCTTTGACATAAACAGGAACCCATCGATGTCGCTCATCATGTAACACCCCCAACCATTGATTCTCATAAAGATTGAATTTTGCAATCATGTCTTTCCATTTCATCTCGAATTCATCTTTTGTGAATGTGTCATACACTGCATTTTGCAAATCCATCTTCATGGATTCATATTGGGAATACCCTTTCAATTTCTCCGGAATTTTCTTCATGATATGCCATAAACACCATCGATGTCGAGTATTGGGGAAGACAATTTCTATCACATTTTGCATAGTTTTGCACTGATCAGTTATTATAGCTTTTGGGGAATGATCTGACCTGCAATTTAACCATGATTTGAATAGCAAACAAATGTATCAGTGTCTTCACTAGATAACAGGCCACAACCAAGCAAAATCGACTGTCCATGGTGGTTAACTCCTACAAATGGAGCAAATGGCATATCATATTTATTAGTGAGGCAAGTTGTATAGCGATCCCGGGTTTACCCTTGTTGAACAGTGATCCGGACATGTGTCCGTGGATGTTGGTAGTTGATTATTATCTTGTTTACATCCTTTCTTACTTTGTATTTGAGTTATAGGATGTGTTGGGCAGGTTTGTTACAGGTTGGTTGAGTTTAGAAACCAAAACTAGTTGCCCAGATTTTGACCTGTCCGCTCGAGCGGGGGTTTTGGCGCTCGAGCGGGAATTGCACCCATCCAGTATTTCCTGTGCAGCGTTGGACGCTCGAGCGTGGAGTTGGCCGCTCGAGCGGGGTTGTGTGAGTGCCGCTCGAGCGGGGAGTTGGAAGCTCGAGCGGAGACCTGGCTCTGTAAAAGTTCTGGGAGTGTGTATCCGCCGCTCGAGCGGGATTGTTGACGCTCGAGCGGGAGTCTGTGAGTGACGCTCGAGCCGGGGTGTTTTTTACGCTCGAGCGGGTCGGCTGGATTTAAGTTCCGTGTTTTGACTTTTCAAATCACTTTTTCACTTCTCTTATCTTCTCCTACTTTTCCAAAAACACCATTGTTGAGCTCTCCTCTAGAACTCTACCTTTCTCTCTAGTTTTGATTAGTAGGAGTCTGATTTGCTCATCATTGGCCTTTACAAATAGTGTGATCGTGATGGGCTATTCTTTAATCTGAAAATTTCGGTTTTGAGCACGTTGGGTTTCTGTCAGTCTTCTCCTTTGGAGCTCCGAAAATGTGAGGTAGGGATATCCTACTCCTCTCTATGGATTTTGTCTTTAAATTTTGGTATTTTGAGATGTTGGGGTTGGTTTGGTACTTTGGTGAAAGTTTGGGGCTTTTGTGCTATTTTACAAAAGTTGGGGTTTTATTCATAATAAACCTAGATGCATGTTTGGCATTGAGAAATGAAATGAATGTTGATTCATTAATGAAAATGGGACCTAAGGGTTGAAATGGTAATTATGGAAAATGACCTAATTACATTGATTGATTAATTGAGATAATTAATTGTGAGAAATGAGGAAATGAAATGGAATTGTAGAGATTGGGAATGTATGGGGTTATAGGGTGTAGTTGAATTGTTTATCACACACCGAATTGAAATGTTGATTGAAAATCCATTGTGCATTTATTTCCTGTTTAGAAATAACTGCTTTGGGCTATCGGTAGAGGATAGTCGTGATTGTTGTAGACAATGCATGATGATTAGGCAAACAGAAACTAATCAATGGAATGTGTCATGGAATTGACGGTTGATAGAATACATTAACTGTATGTATTGAGTGATTGTATATAGAACCAATGTGTTTATATACGTTGTGTGTAGAGGAGGAGATGGGGGTTGTACTCCACGGTTTAGGGGAAGATAGGAGATGTACCTCTAAACCGGATAGTGTTGGGAGAAGATAGGGGATGAACTCCGTAGATACAGCTCATATGCTTGTCTAGAGAAGTGAAGATAGAGCTTGTATGCTTATCTTTGTGAAGTGTGGATACAGCTTATATGCTTATCTGTGAATATGGGATATTGTTGTTATACATATCTGTTGAGAATGTGGATACAGCTTATATGCTTATCTGTGAATGTGGGATATTGTTGTTATACATATCTGTTGAAATAATGATAGAGCTAACATGCTTATCGGGTGAAAAAGGGAAAATGAAAAGTAACTTGGACTCAAAAGTCGTATGGCATAAATGTGTAATTTATGTGAATGTATCAGTGTTGGCCATCTATCAAT
Organism: Camellia sinensis; assembly: GCF_004153795.1. Lineage (NCBI taxonomy): Eukaryota > Viridiplantae > Streptophyta > Magnoliopsida > Ericales > Theaceae > Camellia > Camellia sinensis. The sequence goes on from NW_021025098.1 coordinate 79,180, forward strand.
TGCTAATCTTTTAGTCATTGTTCATGGTTGGTTTAGTGTATTTCTACTGGGCTGTGGCTCACCCTATATGGGAATATCATTTTCAGGTACAGGTAGCATGCCACCTCCAAGGACTTAGCTTGGGAGGCTAGTGGTGGACAAACTTTTGTCGCTTTATTTTTGATGTATTACATGTAATTTCAAGCCAAGGGCTTAATGTGTAAACGAGTTAGTACTCTTTTGTTGTAACCAAGTGTTAACTTGGAAAGCTGTAAGCCCATAGGGCATTTGCTTTTGTTGTTAACATGTAATACTTTTGTAATGAAACTCTAATGTATAAAAGAATGTGGTTATTTCTTATATCAATGAATGTCTTAGTTGATGGGTTTATTGTTAATATTTTGAGGGCGTTACAAGTTGTGTCAAATGAAATAACATCTCCAAATTCTTTATAAGCCGCCCGACTCATTGCATCTGCCCAAAACAAGTTTCTTATGTGAAAGTCAGTATCAACATCAATCACATAATAGAAACTCGAATTTTGTGCATGCATCCTCAAAAAATATTTTTGAAGTGCATCGGAATCTCCTTCTCCAAGCCTCAATTTTCTAGCTCTGTCAATGTAATTTCGTGCATCTCGCTCATCAAATGTTAGCGACTCATAACCCCTAGCTTCAACAACCATTGAGTGATAATTTCTAGACACCCCAATCCCTGGTTGATCATTAATTTCTAATCTTCTCTTCACAAGAGTAAGAATTTTCTTATTCATTGCAAAATGACGTGAGTCGGTGGGAATCAAGTCATGGTTATGGTCAAGGTTAACTGTGGTTAACATAAATCTCCCATCCTTTTGTAAGGTTGCCCGTACCCTTGCTTTACAATCAATTTTTGTAGACAAAGATGGCTTTAGAGGGTTTACATCTGATTTTCTGATTCTCTTTCCTGATCGAGAACATTCAATCCCTAAATATCTTAATTCCCCATCATCGCCACAAACTTGAGTTTTATAAGCTATGGAAAATCCAACATGTTTAGCATATTTGGCATAAAATGAATACACTTCTTGCTTTGAGCTAAAACACATACCCCTCTTCGGTTCCTCAACTGCTTCACTCTCATTTAATAAAGGATTCTCAGCACTGTTCGAACCAATCTCCATTTCTGCTCATTCAAAAATACCATATGAAATCAAATGATTTAATAGAATAATAGAACCAAGCTATTATGTTATTACTCTGTTATACTTACACATATACACACAGATTAACAATGCAAGCTCTTGAATAAATTATAACATATTACCCTTTCAAAAGAATATAACAGATTATAACAATTTCTGACAATGCAAGTTACCAGATTAACCCAAAATCTGTCCAAAATTAGATTGACAATTTATAACAATTTAACAGATTTGGACTGTCATATTATCTGTTAATTAACAATATACAGATTTTGGACTGTTAATTAACAGATTAGCATTCCCAAACAATATACAGATTCCCAAACAATTTAACAGATTTGAACTGTCCAAACTGTAAATTGTTATAATCTATTAATTAACAGATTTTGGACAGAAATTTTGAACACATATTAAAACTGTTAATTTTGACAGAAATATGTTAATTAATAGATTAAAACTGTAGAGCTTAAAACTGTTAATTAACAATTTCCATAGAAGATTAACAGAAATTGTATAGCTTACAATTTTGACAGCTATACAATTTCTGTTAATTTGAGTTTTAATCTGTTAATTAGCATT
>NW_021025098.1:107398-151615 GCF_004153795.1 Camellia sinensis
AAAAACAAGGAAAAATTACATATTCTGTTTTTTATTTTCTGACATGCCAGTCTTTGAGGGGTAATAAAGCCATGGTTAACAAAAAATAGCTTGAAATGAAATTAAAATATTGTAACATTTTTTTGTTGTTTTGGAGATCATAAGATCATGACATTGATGAACAAAGACCCTATCCTAGGATGTTCTAATCAAATTTCATAGTTCAATTTCTAGCATAACTTCTAAGCACAAAATTTTCGAACTTGTATGTGCTTAAATGCGTTAATGTGCTTCTTTCTTGTGCTTTAGCTTCATTGCTTTCAGACACTCACGAAAATTAAAAGTTCTACAAGTCAGAAAAATAAATTAGAAACAGAAAACCAAGGGCTGCTTCTGAATTTTGGTTCACAGCTTGATCAGAGCTTAAAAGACCTGCACAAGACCATCTTGGGGTTAGTTTTTCAACAACAGTAACAATTGAGATGTATGGAGGAACACGTCTCTTCATTTCTTGCTAGTAAATATGATGTATGAAATGAATGCTGATGTCTCTTTCATATGTTAAACTTGTGAGTTAATTTTGTTAATCATACATCGTTTTCTCTCAGGCCACTCAGATACTGGAATAGGATCTGTGAGCCTGAGATTGCAGTAAGCTCAGTCAAGAGCTCAGGATCTGTGAGCTCGAGATTGCAACAGAAAAATCTTGAGCTAGAGAAGCAATCTCGCTTGTCCACCCCTCCTGATTCCAGCAATTCAAGAAGGCAACCCAACAAGCAACAACCAGAGTCGAGTTTCCCAGGTGGGAATCATAGACCAAAATCTACAAACTTGTAGCAAATCGACGACCAATCCAGTGAGATCAGATGTGAAACAAGGAATTCGAGTTACCTGGAAGACGATATTTCTATGCGATCAAATGGAAACATTGTCTCGGACTCAAGGATAGACACGTAAGTCACCAGTTTGGAATGCTGTGCTGAGACCAATGGCAGCCAGAGTCCATCCATGAATGCTGCCAAGTACTCAGTTTCTGGCATAGACTGCAAATTTGAAGGACAAAATAAAACAGCTCGAGGTAAAATTGCGACTTAATGTAGTATATTAACAAAGGTGGACAATCTTTTTGTCGCTAGCTCCATCATTTTTAAATTCAGATTTGAGTACATTCAAAGTATCCTATCTAAGTACCTATATATTATTTGGATTGAAAAAAAAAGAAGAGAAGATCAGGAGAGGATTTTGGGGCCTTTTTTTTTTTTTTTTGGTAAATAGGGTGCATGAAATTAAATATAGAAAAAGGGTTTTGCATTATTTTGAAGTATTATAATGTTTGAAACTTCTTACTCCAAGAAAAAGAAAGATTAAATCTCAATTGGTTCAACTATTTGATTTTCTTTGATTTGATTACTTAACTAGAGGATACCAAGGTAGCTGAATGGGGGATACCAAGGGGCTCTTGTTGCTTGGTCTTGAACTATGTTTGGTAATAGATTGCTGTGAAATCTAAACCTAGAGAAGAAATCAATTTCATTATTGCTTTGTTTGGTTGCTGAGAATAGGTGGGAAAAGAACCTATTTAAGTTTGGAGTGCATTAATAGAATGCCTATCAATTATTTTTTTATTTTCTGGGAAATACTTGCTATTTCAGGTAAACAGCAATGCTGAAAACAATCAAAGCCGTCAAAAAATTAAAAAGATATTAAAGCATTTATGGTAATAAAAAAAATGATACTCTGACAATAACAATCATATAATTGAAAATCTTTCATGATGCTTGGCATTGTTGTGAGGTGTTTTATATTTTTAGTGTACACTCAAATATACTGTAACTGCAAGCACTTAACTTCTCTCCCATGCTGTGATTATAGTCTAAGTTAGAGAGGAGCTAGACCGTTTTGCCAAACACTCGTGTAACGCCCTCAAAATAATACATAAAACCCATCACTTTAAACATGCATTGATATAAAAGAAACCAACCATTTCTATTCATCAGAGTAGTTCTTACAACAGTATTACATGTTAAAAACAAAAGCAAATGCCCTATGGGCTTACAGCTTTCCAAGTCAACACCTGGTTACACAAAACAAGAGTGCTAACTCTATACAAAATAAGCCCTTGGCTTGATATACATGTAATACAAACAAAATAAATAAAAAGAGTCTTCAACTCTCATCATCATCCAAGCTATGTCCTTAGAGGTGGCATACTACCTGTACCTGAAAATAATGTCCCATATAGGGTGAGCCAACGCCCAGTAGAAATATGCTAAAAACAGTATGAGCAATAACTAAGACATTAGCAATTGATAAATGTTCAATTTCCATAAACCAATTCATAACCCATTTCCATTTCATGACCACTGAGTTCATGTTTCATTTCATTTTCCATTTCTTATCAATTTCATAATTTACATCAACGGCTCATAACCTGGCCAACCACTTTTATGAGACAGCGACTCATATTAAACGTTTCCTATTTTACAATAGATAAACATACTAGTTATATCAACATCTCAACAGATAAGCATACAAGCTGTATCCACATTTCAACAGATATGCATATTAGCTATATCAACACTTCCATAGATAAGCATATGAGCTGTATCAACACTTCCATAGATAAGCATATAAGTTGTATCAACACTTCCATAGATAAGCATATAAGTTGTATCAACACGTTAACTGACAAGCATATGAGCTGTATCAGTGGAGTCCATCCCCTATCTCCTCCCAAACAAAATCAGGTTTAGAGGTCCATCCCCTATCTTCCCCTAAACCGTGGAGTACATCCCCTATCTCCTCCCACACACACAACGTATATACACATAGATCATATACACAATCAATCAATACATAACGTTAATGTATTCTATCAACCGCCATACTCTATGACATATCCAATTGATTAGTTTTAATTTGCCTAATCATCGTGCATTGTCTACAACAATCAAAACTACCCTTCACCGGTAGCCTAAGCAATTATTTCTAAACAGATAATGAAAGCTCCAACAGATAAAATATCAATATTTTCAAAAGTGAGCGATTAATAAATCCAACTCCACTATTCCACTATATAATGAGCCAATTTCATTATTTCCAACCCAATTCCATATAACCACAATTTTCCCAAATTAATCATACCAATTAATTTATACAACCAATTAGGGTTTTCCACCCCATTTCCCAATATTGACCCAATGGTCTATATATCAACAACCAACAACGATATCATTATTTTGAAACCCACAATACACATTTTAGAATCAAAATAACAAAACCCTCTTTTAACATTTTGAAACCCTAAGTCCCAAAATTACCCAACTTCAACACTTTATCAAAATAATCAAAAATCTATGTCAAAGACCATAAGAGTGAGTAGGAATCCCTACCTCAAAAGTTGACACCCAACGAAGAAGATAAAGAAAATGGAAATGCTCCAAATCCCGAGATTCTTGGATCAAAAGATAGCCCTCGATGATCAAAAACGTTTTTGTAAAGGCCAAAGGTGAGGAAATAACTCTTGCTAGATCAATACCTAGAGAGAAGGCAAGGTTCTACAGAGAGAAGCTCTCAAATGGCGTTTTAGAAAAGTAAGAGAGAGAGTGGGAGTGTAGAAAATGATTCAAAAATGCCCAGCTGCCCTCTGTTATACGACATTCCCGCTCGAGCGGAAAACACAACGCTCGAGCGTCAAGAAAAAAAAACCAGGTCCGCTCGAGTGCAAGAAATCCTGCTCGAGCGCCAAGACACAAGAGTAAAGTACATCCGCTCAAGCGCGAAAACCAGTCCGCTCAAGCGTGAAAACCAGTCCGCTCAAGCGTAGATTTTCCCCTCCCAGAACTTACACCAAAAATGTACTACCCGCTCGAGCGCGACCGCTCGAGCGTAAAGAAGCCTGCTCGAGCGTGAAAAACATGCTTGCAGAAGTTTCGCAGAGCACCAAAATACTGGGAGTGTGCAATCTCCGCTCGAGCACAAGAAGACCCGCTCGAGCGGACCTCCTCAAAACTGGGCAACAAGGAATTGAAACCAAAGTCTAACCAACCTGTAACAACTCTGCCCAATACATCCTAAAACTCAATCAAGCGGAATTAAAGGATGACAACAAGGTATACAACCACGAATATCACGGAACCAAAGTCCGGAAAACAACAGATACAGAAAGGGAAAACCGGGATCGCTATAACCTTCCCCCCCCTTAAAGAATTTCGTCCCTGAAATTAAATACAGGTTTTTCAAAAACAAGATTTTCTCAATTCCCAACATTATTACAATGCGAAATTCAACAACTCGACCCGTTACCGGTCATTCCATCTCTATTCAAAAGGCAATTCACCACATATCTCAATATGTATTAACAACATGCTTTCCTCGAAATTCAACAATTTCTATATACATGTTTCACAATTCTATATCATATTTCACATTGATGATATAACTCCATTTCTACAATACACTCAACATACATAATGTTATAACAAACTTCCATTTCAAGGCAAGTTCTACAATACTTCCATAAACCAAAACATCCACAATGTTTTACAACTTAAGACATATATAATGCTCTTAAAGTTCAACGATATTACAAAATTACCATGCATGGTTACACATCAATAAACAAGTCTAGATATTTCTCGCGGACTTCCAACTCACGTTCCCAAGTGGCTTCCTCCACTCCATGATGTTTCCACAAAACCTTTACCAAAGGAATGGTCTTGCCACGCAGGACTTGATCCCGCCTATCCAAGACCCGAACCGGTTTCTCTTCATACGAGGCATCCTCATCTACCGTTATGTCGGTCCAATCTAACACATGGGACGGATCCGGCTCATACTTCCGAAGCATACTCACATGAAACACGTCATGCACTCCGGACAACTGCGGTGGTAAAGCTAAACGATAAGCAACCTCCCCAATCCTCTCAAGGATCTCAAAGGGACCGATAAACCGAGGAGATAACTTCCCACTCTTCCCAAACCTCATCAAACCTCGCCTAGGTGATATTTTCAAGAAGACATGATCACCTATCTTAAACGCCAAAGGCCTCCTCCTATGGTCAACATAACTCTTTTGGTGACTCTGGGCTGTAACAAGCCTCCTACGGATAAGCTCAACTTTTTCCGTCGTCTCCCTAACCAACTCTGGACCCAACAAAGGTGCATCACCCACCTCGGCCCAACACACTAGAGACCTACACGGTCGGCCATACAAGGCCTCAAACGGTGCCATACCGATGCTAGACTGAAAACTGTTGTTGTAGGCAAACTCTACCAAGGGTAAGTGCCTCTCCCACGTCCCACTGAAGTCCAGGACACAACCCCGAAGCATATCCTCGAGGATCTGAATAGTACGCTCGGACTGCCCGTCAGTCTGAGGAAAGCCGTAAAGCTAAAAGGTCAGCTTTAGTGGTCCAAGGCAAACTCTGTAAGGGACTCTGCCAACAAACCTAGCCAGTAAAAACGAGGATCGGCTCTTATCTTGAGACGAATCGTTCACTGGGACGCCGTTGCAAATCTACACACTTTCCGCGGAATATACAAGTCGACAATGACTCTACCGAACCCAACGCGCATAGGAACAAGTGCCCTGACTTAGTCAATCCGTGTCCTACAACACCTCAATGGCATCACTAAACCCGCTGAGTCCTTCCTCGGAAGACCTACAACGAGTCCATAGTGACATGCTCCCATTTCCACTCGGCAATAGGCAAGGGTTGCAACAAACCCGCTGGCCTCTGATGCTCGGCCTTCACTTGCTGACAAGTAAGGCACTTTGACACGAAAACAGCCACATCTCTCTTCATACCCCACCACCAAAACTGGTGACCCAAAATCTCGATACATCTTAGTGCCTCCCGGATGCACCGTAAGGCGTGAATGATGGAACTCTTAGAGTACTTCCTCTCGGCAAGACTCCGGCACAAACAAACGGTCTCGGTATCTCACACTCTGGTCGGGATACACCGTCAAACCCTTCTCAACCTTCCCACTGGAGATCTTCTCTCGCAGGGATTCTACCTCAAGGTGACCTCTCTATGCCTCTAACACTCGGGTCACAAGTGTAGGCTGCACAACAATAGAAAACAAGGCCGCAGCCTCAACAGATTCGCCCAGAAGCAAATCAAACTCGCCAAGTGCACCCAACATCTCCCATTCCCTTCCCGGATGGCTATACAAGCTACATTACTAATGTTTTTCCTACTAAGGGCATCGGCCACAACATTGGCCTTTCCCGGGTGATAGTGCAACTCAAAATCATAGTCCTCAATGAACTCCATCTACCTTCTCTGCCTCAAATTTAAGTCTCTCTGTGTAAACAGATACTTCAAACTCTTACGGTCCAAGAACACCTTGAACCTCTCACCATAAAGGTAGTGCCTCCAAATCTTCAAGGCGAAGATTACTGCTACTAACTCTAGGTCGTGTGTAGGGTAATTCTTTTCATGTATTTTCAACTGACGTGAGCCATAAGCTACCACTTTTCCCTCTTGCATCAACACACAACCCAAACCCTCTCGTGAGGCATCACAATAAACCGCATAACCCAACCCTCTCTCCGGAATAATCAAAACCGGAGCGGTGGTCAATCCAACTTTCAACTCCTGGAACGACTTTTCGCAAGTCTCACTCCACACAAACTTGACCCCTTTCCGCGTCAATCTAGTCAACGGCGAAACTAGCCTGGAGAAATCTTTCACAAATCGACGGTAATACCCAGCTAATCCCAGAAAACTGTGGATCTCAAACACACTCTTAGGCTGTGCCCAATCTTACACTGCCTCTACCTTGGATGTATCAACAGACACCCCTTCCCTGGATACCACATGGCCTAAGAATTTGACCTCTCCTCGCCAGAACTCACACTTCCCAAACTTGGCATACAGCCTATGGGCTCTAAGCAATTCAAGCACCACTCTCAAGTGTTTCTCGTGCTCTTCCTCAGAAGGCGAATAAATAAGAATGTCGTCCACGAAAATGACCACAAATCGATCTAAGAATTCCCGAAAGATCCGGTTCATCAATTCCATAAAGACTGCTGGTGCATTGGTAAGCCCAAATGGCATCACCAGAAACTCATAATGACCATACCGCGTACGGAATGCCGTCTTAGGAATATCCTCCTCCCTGACCTTCAACTGGTGGTAACCCGATCTCAAGTCTATCTTAGAGAAACAACTGGAACCCTTCAACTGGTCAAACAAATCATCTATACGGGGCGTAGGGTACTTATTCTTAACCGTAGCCCAATTCAACTTTCGATAATCGATACACAATCTCAAGGCACCATCTTTCTTTTTAACAAAGAGGGCCGGTGCTCCCCACAGTGAAACACTAGGGCATACAAAACCCTTATCTAGCAATTCCTGGAGCTGAATCTTCAGCTCACTCAACTCGGCTGGGGCAAAATGATAAGGTGCCATAAAAATCGGCGCTGTGTCGAGAACTAAATCAATAGAGAACTCTATCTCTCAGTGAGGTGGCAAACTAACGAGATCCTCGGGAAAAACATCCGAATACTCACAAACCACCCTCAGCAATACAATCTGGGTCTCATCACACTCACCACTCATAAAGCTAGCAAGTAGACCACTAAGCTTATTCCGCCCTCGCGGATCATACATCAGTGGTAACACACTACCAACCCAATCCCCCAAGAAATGGAAACACTCCCTGCTCAAGGTACAAACTATGACCCTCTGGCGGTAGCAATCAATAACAGCCTGGTATGATGATAGCCAGTCCATACCCAAAATAACATCAAAACCCTTCATGGGCATGACAACAAAAGGAAAAGAAAGCCTATGGTCGGTGACCTCTATATCACAACCTCTACATCCATGTTTCAAAAACAATTCACCCCCAACAGGTGATACAACACAAATAGGAGATTCTAACTGTGCCAACTCCAACTCCAACACAAATGCAAATGCAGCAGATACAAAAGAATGGGACGCACCTGTATCAATCAATACACTAGCGACCGAGTTGCAAAACAGAAAGGTACCTCTCACTACTGATGGAGCTGGTACTAGGTCCTGCGCGGTAACAGCATACACGTGCCATGTAGGCCCCTGATCCACCTGCTCACCTCTAGGAGCAAAAGACTACTGTACTGACTGGGATGACGAAGCTCCCAGATTGGCCCTCGAGGCCTGCATAGACTGAGCTGGCTGATAACTCTGCGTCTGCCTAGAACCAGACGCTCCTGAAGTGGCACTCATCTGTGGGCAATACCTCTTCAGGTGCCTAGGTTGACCACACTAATAGCAAGACAAAGGCTGGCCCCTGCCCTGACTCTGGCCCTGAGGTCTAACTGAAGAAGAAGCAGCTCACTGACCCCCTCCCTTCTGCGGGCAAACCGAAGACTTGTGACCCAGCTGGCCACACGCAAAACAAGTCAAGCCTCCCTGACTACCTCTTCCAGAGTCGCACTCGGTACTGGAAAGGTCGATCTAGCCAAACCACCCTGAGACTGCTGAGGGTTAGAACCCCTCTGTCTCATGTCATCACCCTGACCATCCTGACTCCTCTTGGAGCCTTGCAGCCCTTCCTCCTCTTCCTGCATCATGATCTCCATATGGGCTACAGCATCAACTAGGCGCCCATAATCTCGGGTCATAGAACCCCCAACTCTCATCTTGAGGCTGCGCCTCAATTTCTTCTCAAATTCGATGCAACGGCGTTCCTCGGACGCCACAAGTTCAGGTGCAAACCTGGACAGACTAGTAAAAGTAGCCTCAAACTCGGCCACTGACAAGCCCTCCTGTTTAAGCTGGCAAAACTGTTCCCTCAGCTTCTTCCTTGCAGCTGAAGATAAAAACTTCTCCTGGAAAGCATTCACAAACGCCTCCCATGCACCACCAACACTACCCTTCTCGTACTTCCACCATTGACCCGCATCTCTCTTCAGTTGGAAGGATGCCAAGGTCACCTTTAAAGCCTCGTCCTCGATGCCAAGCATCTCAAACGTCTTCTCCATCTGTTCCAACCACTCGTCAGCCTTAAGTGGCTCATTCGGATCCCCAACAAACTCGTCCGAATTGGACCGGAAGAATTCCCTCTTCAAGAAGGAAGGCCCTGCCTCAGCTGCGTGGGCCTGTTCCTGATTCCCAACTCTGAGAATGCCCAAAGCTCCTGCTATCTCTCGGGCCAAGGCACTCATAGCCTGCTGACCCGCTGGTTCGGCCACATTGGCCTGACCAACTCCCTCTTGCTGTGCCAGAATATCATCCTGTAAAGGCATCTCCTGCCTACCACGCCTGCCACGCCTACCATGTCCTCATCCTGACATCCTAATAAAGGTAACCAAGACCATTAGCACATTCACAAATGTGTCGAAGCTACAACACTCACGTCCTAATGCATGGACAACTGTAATTCACTCCACATAAGCACATAATCACATAAGCAATTACGAATTTCATTTCCGGATAATGATAATCCCGAGGCGTTAATAGAGTTCCAGTTAGAAACAGCATTGATCAAGTGCTTTTCCAACAAGACTCCCAGAAACCCAAGGATTCAATCAACATCCTAGAAACTACATTCCATACCGACATAGTCATATAAACATGTTATCATATAAGCACATAAACCTACATCTAAGTCTCTATCAAGCGAGACAAACCCATTGTGATCCTAATCACTTTCCACGTACCCAAAGTATTCGAACCCGGTACACTCTGATACCAAGTTGTAATGCCCTCAAAATAATACATAAAACCCATCACTTTAAACATGCATTGATATAAAAGAAACCAACCATTTCTATTCATCAGAGTAGTTCTTACAACAGTATTACATGTTAACAACAAAAGCAAATGCCCTATGGGCTTACAGTTTTCCAAGTCAACACCTGGATACACAAAACAAGAGTGCTAACTCTATACAAAATAAGCCCTTGGCTTGATATACATGTAATACAAACAAAATAAATAAAAAGAGTCTTCAACTCTCATCATCATCCAAGCTATGTCCTTGGAGGTGGCATACTACCTGTACCTGAAAATAATGTCCCATATAGGGTGAGCCAACGCCCAGTAGAAATATGCTAAAAACAGTATGAGCAATAACTAAGACATTAGCAATTGATAAATGTTCAATTTCCATAAACCAATTCATAACCCATTTCCATTTCATGACCACTCAGTTCATGTTTCATTTCATTTTCCATTTCTTATCAATTTCATAATTTACATCAACGGCTCATAACCTGACCAACCACTTTTATGAGACAGTGACTCATATTAAACGTTTCCCATTTTACAATAGATAAACATACTAGTTATATCAACATCTCAACAGATATACTAGTTATATCAACATCTCAACAGATAAGCATACAAGCTATATCCACATTTCAACAGATATGCATATTAGCTATATCAACACTTCCACAGATAAGCATATGCGTTGTATCAACACTTCCATAGATAAGCATATGAGCTACATCAACACTTCCATAGATAAGCATATAAGCTGTATCAGCACGTCAACTGACAAGCATATGAGCTGTATCAGTGGAGTCCATCCTCTATCTCCTCTCAAATAACATCCGGTTTAGAGGTCCATCCCATATCTTCTTCTAAACCATGGAGTACATCTCCTATCTCCTCTCACACACACAATGTATATACACATAGGTCATATACACAATCAATCAATACATAACGTTAATGTATTCTATCAACCGTCATACTCTATGACATATCCAATTTATTAGTTTTAATTTGCCTAATCATCGTGCATTGTCTACAACAATCAAAACTACCCTTCACCGGTAGCCCAAGCAATTATTTCTAAACAGATAATAAAAGCTCCAACAGATAAAATATCAATGTTTTCAAAAGTGAGCGATTAATAAATCCAACTCCACTATTCCACTATATAATGAGCCAATTTCATTATTTTCAACCCATTTCCATATAACCACAAATTTTCCAAATTAGTCATACTAATTAATTTATACAACCAATTAGGGTTTTCCACCCCATTTCCCAATATTGACCCAATGGTCTATATATCAACAACCAACAACGATATCATTATTTTGAAACCCACAATACACATTTTAGAATCAAAATAACAAAACCCTCTTTTAACATTTTGAAACCCTAAGTCCCAAAATTATCCAACTTCAACACTTTATCAAAACAGCCAAAAATCTATGTCAAAGACCATAAGAGTGAGTAGGAATCCATACCTCAAAAGTTGACACCCATCGAAGAAGATGAAGAAAATGGAAATGCTCCAAATCCCGAGATTCTTGGATCAAAAGATAGCCCTCGATGATCAACAATTTTTTTGTAAAGGCCAAAGGTGAGGAAATAACTCTTACTAGATCAATACCTAGAGACAAGGCAATGTTCTAGAGAGAGAAGCTCTCAAATGGCGTTTTGGAAAAGTAAGAGAGAGAGTGGGAGTGCTGAAAATGATTCAAAAATGCCCAGCTGCCCTCTGTTATACGACATTCCCGCTCGAATGGAAAACACAACACTCGAGCGTCGAGAATAAAAAACTAGGTTCGCTCGAGCGCAAGAAATCCAGCTCGAGACACAAGAATAAAGTACATCCGCTCAAGCACGAAAACCAGTCCTCTCGAGCGTAGATTTCCCCCTCCCAGAACTTACACCAAAAATGTACTACCCGCTCGAGCTCCAGAGTACCCGCTCGAGTGCGACCGCTCGAGCGTAAAGAAACCCGCTCAAGCGTGAAAAACCTGCTTGCCGAAGTTTCGCAGAGCACCAAAATACTGGGAGTGTGCAATCTCCGCTCGAGTGCAAGAAGACCTCGAGCGGACCTCCTAAAAACTGGTCAACAAGGAATTGAAACCAAAGTCTAACCAACCTGTAAGAATTCTGCCCAATACATCCTAAAACTCAATCAAGCGGAATTAAAGGATGATAACAAGGTATATAACCACGAATATCACGGAACCAAAGTCCGGAAAACAACAGATACAGAAAGGGAAAATCGGGATCGCTATACTCGACTTCTCTAGTCGACTGGAGTCCAATTGTGAGATGAGTAGGACCATTTTGCCAAAACCCGAAAGCACGTAACATCAAAGCTGTTAGAGGTGCACCCATGTGTTTTTCTATTCTGGAATCTAATTGCTAGCATCTATCAAAACTTTATTTTTTTTTTTTGGTTTGGAAGGTGCCTTTTATTTTTGTTTCTGTTTCTATTCCAACTCAGCATGATAGCTAATAAATTCATTGAATAATTCTTTTGAACTTAATTTTATATATGTCACAAATTAAAAATACTTTAGTGTTTATCTTCCAGTACTGCTTTTTCCAGTCAACTGTGGCTCCACGAGACTAATACTAAAATGTTGTTTTGGCAAATTTGAATATGCAAGCTGCAAAAATTCTCTAGATTATAAGGTATTTGACCTTGGTTGGCAATCGAGTATTTGATACGGCTTTTGAATAATTAAGTGACCTGTTTTAAGTGATTTTATTTCAGAAATTAGCTGTAAGGTTGAATGAAGATGGAGTGTTGCCGGAATTTGAGTCAGTTGCCCCTGAGCATCCTAGTCCGATCTCTATTCTAGATGACACAATGTATAGGGATGATGCTCTATCTCCTGCGAAACAGATGCCAGATGTGCTTAAAGGTAGTTCTTTGCTTTACTGAGACTATCTGGTTTGATATGGCAGAAAAACTTGAGTAGTTATTATTGAATTCCTGATACGTGGCTCTATACAAGATTTAAACTTCTGATAGATTTTATTTATTTATTTCAAAATTTGGTTTACTGCACAAGTTAATTTAAATATGCTAGGATATAGTGACTATTATTATATAAACTTGACATGATCAAAGGAACTGAAGCTCTATCACTTTAATTTGGGTATTGAAAAACAAAACATAAGTGTATAGTCATCTAGCTGTCCAAGGAAACTAATTAAGGATGTGAAGAAATCTTGTGTGTTTTTTCTGTAATTTTGTAGAGAGAAGCAAACTTCGCTAATTTACATAAGGTTGTGTTTGGATCAAGGCTTTGAAGAGGAATTTGAAGAGAGTGAGAACGAAGAAAAAAAATAAAAAGGATGGGAAAAATGAATGAAATGGAAGCTAGATTTTTATCACATTTCCCTTTCCTTTCCTCTCCACAAATCCCATCCCAAATCCTAGATCCAGACTTTGTCCCATGAAGTTTGCCTCGTAGGAAAAATCAAACCATGTCTATTGTAATTTGAATATCTGTTTTATTTTTGTTACACTTGAATATCCTGATACGTGGCTCTATACAAGATTTAAACTTCTGATAGAATGCACAACTAATTAAAGCATTTGAAAACAAGTTAAATTACATTATACAGATGGATAGTTTTTTTTTTTCAAAAAAAAGAAAAAAAGAAAAGTAGTTCTAGCACCCTGAGTGTTACATAGCTTTGGACTAAAGTTGCAAGTTATTCATTACATTTGAGTGCATTTAGTAGTTCTGCTAAGTAATGTTGTCTTCCTTTGAATTTGCAGCACAAATATGGTTAATTATTCTAGGTAGCAGTGGGAAAAGGCAGAGTTATCTACCAACCATCTCAACTAGACCAGTATTGCAGAGATAGAATCTACTGTAAAGTAAGTCTTCCGTTCGCTCATTTTTCGGATTTTCTAGTAACCTTTTATTTTTATTTTTTTAAAATGTCTTTGGTTTTCTTATCATGTTCTTTCTCTCCCTAAACAGGGCAAAATTTGTGCAAACCATGGTGCATATGAAGAATTTGTCTCTAGATCCTCATCCATTAATGCAGAATACGAAGCTAAAGCCTGTGACACACAGGTAGCTGTTAAGGGTAATTAAATCCCTGTATATGAAATTTTAATTTTTTTTTTCTCTATTTATCAAACAGTGAACTCAAGTGGGAAATATTATGAACTTGCAAATTCAGTAATGCTGGACCAAGAAACTAAGGAGGAGATAGACTCCATGTCTATCTTGTTCTTGAATCAGCTTAAGTGTGTCGAGTAGAATCATACTAAAAGCATAACAAATATCAGAAACCAAGCGGAGCAGTGTCTGAGGAAAGATTATTTGGTAGGCTTGCTTGCTTGCTTGATATATCTTTCTTAATGTGAGAATAAGAGTATCAGGAAAATATTCTTATGTCTCAGGGTGTTAAAAAGTAGCTAGACATTCCTTAAATTTTATTCTTGGATTTTCGAGAAAATGGTTTTTAGGCTAAGAAGCATGGACATGCAATTTTCAAAAAATGCATGCATAATTTTATATATTTATTATATGTCGTATATTTGAATATTATACACCAGTTAGGCTTGTATATACTGGATTGATGAGACCTAAAAAAGTTTCATGTTTCGACAAATCTTGAACTTGCCTTGCCCCTTTTAAAACCTTAAGCTACATTACATTGCTCTTGAAACCACTGGACTGATGAAAGCACACAAAGACCAAAATTGGTGGTTAGATTGTTCCAACAGAGTTTATTTATTTTTCTTGGGAACAGAGAGTTTATTAAATAGTGTAATTCTGCATAGGTTGATCAACTTACTAGTACAACTCCGAAGTTGAAGATAATAGCAGTGCCTAGCTTGGCATCCATCGAGGAGATGAGAACGCCTGTAGTTGGAGATCTTATGGCAAATTTTACCAGACCAAATTTGGGCTGTACTGAAAGCAAGATCCAACAACATCGACAAAGGTTGTGTCTCGGAGCATCACCTAATAATAGAACTCCTTTTGCAGATGTAAATTTCTCTTAATGAGCTTCTTGATAAGAATATTTAGACAAATTGAAAACTTGAGCAGCTTCATCTATTCATCAACTGATAAGTTATAAAGTTTGCCAATCCTGAAAGTTGAGGTTGGCTTTATGTTATTCCAAAATGCATCTTATAAACTACTGTGCCTGAGGGATGCCTCTTGTAAATCTGCAAATCTTATAAAAAAATATAAATGATTTTCAATTATTTTTACCGATTCAAATTTATTGTTGCCAAAAAGCAAAGCTTTCTCGACAAACAACTTGTCGGTAAATGCGTTGTCAAAAGTTTATTTTTGCCGACTCATGTTGTGTTTCTAGAAGTGTATTTTTTGCCAATGCAAGTTTGTCATTGTCAAAAGTAAAGTTTTGCCGACAAACAAATCGTCGGCTGTAACGCCCTCAAAATAATAGCATTAATCCCATCCATTTAGACATGCATTGATATAAGAATTGAACATCATTCTATTCATCAGAGTAATTCTTTACGAAGGCATTACATGTTAACAACAAAAGCAAATGCCCTACGGGCTTACAGTTTTCCAAGTTAACACTTGGTTACAAAGATGAGAGTACTAACTCAAATACACATTAAGCCCTTGGCTTGAAATTGCATGCAATACAACAAAGATAATACAACCACAAACGTCTGCCTGCCTCTAGCCTCTCAAGCTATGTCCTTGGAGGTGGCATGCTTCCTGTACCTGAAAATGGTGTCCCATATAGGGTGAGCCATAGCCCAGTAGAAATACACTAAACCAACTATAAGCAATGACTAAAAGATTAGCAGTTGATAGGTGGTCAACTCATATACATCTACTTATATCACATTTCTGTTCCATGATAATCATGTCCATATTACAAATTCACTTTCCATTTCTTATTCAACTTTGAGTCTGAAAACAAGGCTCAGTACCCTGGCCAAAACATTTGATGCAATTATAGTTCATCAATAAAACATTTCTGAAATTTATGGTGGATACACATTTTGATGCTGTATCACAGTCAACAAAAGCATTCCTATATTTCTCAAATGATATACATTGTAGTGCTATATCAAATCAACAAACAATTACATACTTCACGAATGATAATGATATACATTTTAGTGCTATATCAAATCAAACAAACAATTACATACTTCCCAAATGATAATGATAAACATTTTAGTGCTATATCAAATCAAACAAACACTTCTAATTCGCAGCCTGATACACATTGTAGTGCTGTATCACTGTCACAAGAAAACACTTCTAATTCGCAGCCTGATACACATTGTAGTGCTATATCACTGTCACAAGATCCGGTTTAGAGGTCCAGCCCCATTCTTCCAATAAACCGTGGAGTACAGCCCCTTTCTCCTCCCACATAATACAATGTATATAAACAATTATCATATACAAATTCAATCTATCAATACAACGTTTTGATGTATTAAACCAATCACTATGTTCATTAGCATACTCAATATATTAGCTTTAGTTTGCCTAATCATCATACATTGCCTACAACAATCATGACTATCCTCCACCGATAGTCCTATACAGTTATTTCTAAGTAGGAAATAAATGCACCAATTTGATATATTAACAACGATTTAACTAGGTGAGCGATAAGTGAGTCCAACTACACCCTTTAACCCCATATCTTTCTAATTTGAATATTTCCTATTCAATTTCTCAATTCCCTAAATTTCTTGTACAAATTAATTTATCAATGTAACTAGGGCTTTACCCATAATCTACATAACAACACTAAGGTTCCCTTTTCTTCAATAGTTCAACATTAGCCTCATTTCTCTTTATCAAACATGCATATAGGTTTACATATAACAAACCCTGATCTTTTGTAAAATTACACAAAGACCCAAACTTTCTCAAAAATACCCAACAACCCCCAACATATCAAAATGCTAAAATTCAAAGACAAAACTCATAAGGAGGAGTAGGATATCCCTACCTCAAATTCGGAGCTCAAAGGGAGAAGATGAAGAAACCCAAAGTGCTCCAAAACTCAATACGCTCGGATCAAAACGTAGCCCTCGACGATCAACATAACTTTTGTAAAGGCCAAAGGTGAGGAAGTCACCCCTACTAGATCAATACTTAGAGAGAAGTTGAGTTTTAGTGAGAGAAGCTCTCAAATGGCTTTTTCGAAAAAGTAAGAGAGAGAAAGGATGTTAAAATCTGATTCAAAAGTGCACAGCTGCCAACTGATATACGCATGATTCGCTCGAGCGGATAATAGAACGCTCGAGCGTCAAGCACAAAAACTGGAACCGCTCGAGCGCAATAAGGACCGCTCGAGCGCCAAGACACAAGAACAAAAATACATCCGCTCGAGCGCGAAAACTAGTTCGCTCAAGCGTAGATTACCCCCTCTCAGAACCTTCGCTGACACTGAACATCCCGCTCGAGCGCCAACATACCCGCTCGAGCGTGACCCGCTCGAGTGTAAGGAAACCCGCTCGAGCGTGAAAAACTATAGCGACCCCGGTCTTTTCCCATTTGATTGTTGTATCCGGACTTAGGTTCCGTAGATTCTGTCATTGTATAATTGTTGTTGTTGTCCCTTATTTTCTCATTTGGAATTATAGGATGTGTTGGGCAGGTTTGTTTCAGGTTGGTTGGGTTTAGAAACCAAGTGTTGCTGTCCAGGTTTTTGGTTCTTCGCTCGAGCGAGGAGTTGTTCGCTCGAGCGAGCTGTTGTTTTTGGTTCTTCGCTCGAGCCGGGTTTGGTAAGCTCGAGCGACGAGTTTTGCATTCTTGGCTCGAGCGAGCTTTTCTTCGCTCGAGCGAGTTAGTTCGTTCTTCGCTCGAGCGATAGTTCCTTCGCTCGAGCGTGTGTCTGGTTACAGACCTGAGGGTTTGGGTTCTTCGCTCGATCGAGTTTTCTTTTGCTCGAGCGAGCTTTTGGGTTGTTGGCTCGAGCAAGGTTTCCTTGGCTCGAGCGTAGTTTTTCTGTGTCTGGTCGCTCGAGCGACAAAGGCTTCGCTCGGGCGAGCCTGTCCAGTTTATATATACAGCAGCGGGTTTTGATCAGTCTTTTTCATCTTCTTTTTGATTCCAAACCCTAGGTCCGACCTCTCTCTCTCCCTACTCACATTCTCTCTTAGATTTGATCCACTTAGGGTGTGTTTCTACCATAGATCCTTCATTAAAAATATAGAGTGAGTCGAGGGCTTCCATTTAATCTGAACATTTGGCGATTTGGAGCACTTTGGTATTTGGGTACTCATCTCTGTCTTCTCCATTTGGGTTGTTCTCTTCGAGGTAGGGATTTCCTACTCCATTCTAGAAGTTTTGTTCTAAGTTTTGGTATTTTGATATGTTGGGGATACTTTGGTAATTTTGGGAAAAACCCTAGTTGTATTATTAAATTAATTTATGTAATTAATTCATGGAATTGGGAAAAGATGGTTAAATTCAGGGAATTGGGGAATTCATTGATTAAATGGCGTAGTTGGATAATTTGAATCATTTGTCTATTGAATTGTTGACATAGTTATTTTCAGTTTAGAAATAACTGTTTTGGACTATCGGTGGAGGACAGTCGTGATTGTTGTAGATATTGCATGTGGATTAGGAATAACTGAAACTAATCACATTGGTTAAGTCATTAATTTTGACTGTTGCATTGATACAGAAAATATGTGTATTGATTGAGCATTGCATTTGCATACATTGTTTTGTGTGGGAGGAGATAGGGGATGTACTCCACGGTTTAGGGGAAGATAGGGGATGGACCTCTAAACCGGATTTTGTTTGGGAGGAGATAGGGGATGGACTCCATTAGCATCACTTTTATGTGTGCTTATTTATATTGAAGTGTTTTATTGATACAGCACTAAAATGTGTATCAAACTGGAAGTATGAAGTGTTTTGATTTGAGCCTGAGTCTCAATTGTTTGTTGACATTGGAAGAATGTGAATATGATATCTATATAGTTCACTGTTGTAAGTTTGGCCAGGTTCTGAGCCGTATTGATAATGTTGGAAAGTAAAACGAGTTTTAGACATTAGTGTCATGAGACTGTTTGATGATGTAATTGATTATCCTGGTTAACCATCTATTAAATACTGATGCTTTATTCAATGCTTATATGTGGTTTAGTATATTTCTACTGGGCTGTGGCTCACCCTTTATGGGAACATCATTTTCAGGTCCAGGTGATAATCTACCTCCCAGGACTTAGCTTGGAAGGATTTGGATTGGGAAGACTATCTTTAATTGTTTGTTTTTATTTGTTAAATAAACAAGCCAAGGGCTTTATTTGTATTTGGGTTAGAACTCATATTTTGTGTCCAAGTGTTGGCTTGGAAGGATGTAAGCCCATAGGGCATTTAATTTGATGTTACAAGTAATGTTTCTATTTAGAAATACTCTGATGAATGAATTAATAAATTGTTTTCTTTAAATAAAGCATGTCAATATTATTTATATAATGGATTTATTTTGAGGGCGTTACAAAAACACATCTGCAGAAGTTTTGCAGAGGCCCAGATACTGGAAGTGTGAAAACTCCGCTCGAGCGCAAGGATACCCGCTCGAGCATACTACTAAAGAAACGAACTCCGCTCGAGCGCAGAATCATCCGCTCGAGCGTAACACCAAAAACCTGGGCAACAACACTGGAGACCAAAACTCATCCTACCAGTTCGAAACACGCTCAACACATCCTAAAACTCAAACATAGAGAATTAAAGGATGTCAACAAGATATATAACTATCAACTCCACGGAACCTACGACCGGAACACTGTACATAAAGCGGACAAACCCGGGATCGCTATATCGGCAAATGGCAACATTTACCAACATAAATGTGTCACCAAAAGTTTACTTTAGCCGACTCATATTGTGTTGCAAAAAGTATATTTTTTGCCGACGCAAATTTGTGTCGAGAAAAGTGCCACACAATCATCATATTTGAACTACTTTTACCAACGCAAGGTAAATTGCCGAAGATGAATGAAGGCTTTTACTGACGACTATGTTTGTCGCTAAAGGCATTACTTTTACCAACGCAATGATAATTTCATCTGCAAAAGGTTTTGCCGACTCACTTTTACCTATGGGTTGCCGACGTAGCTCTGTGTGTCGGCGAAACTTTTTGCCGACGAATTTTCCTTTTTAGCAACATATTTTGTTGCGTTGTGAAAAATGCAATTTCTTGTAGTGTGAGGTCTATTGTCTTGATTTACATAAACAGCAAAACAGTTCAAGACATCATGTTCACTGATCAACCAGTAACTTCGATAGGCTTTCACTATGAAAGGTTCTGATGCAGGGTTAGTCTGTTTGCTGTCTCTCCGAGTCTTTGTTATAAACGTTGTCTGTTTTTTTTATTCGGTCAATTTTTATTCATATGGGGGATTGTTGGAAAAAATGTCTTTTTGGTGACTTTAATGTGAAATTAAAGTAGGTCCCAACCATTGGTTGAAGTGAGATTAAATGGGTTTAGATTCTTTGTAACAAGTTTTTTACACCACAAAAAAAAGGACCAAAAATCATTAAGAATTGAATGAGAAATTGTCTCACAAAGATGGCTTCATGAATGAGGTATTGGGAATTTTGTATAACTACCAATCCCACATTGATTGTAGAGGAAAGTTTTGATGGGTATTTAAACCTCAAGATTATGAGAAGTGCATGAGCCATTTGTGCATCCAAATTTTTTTTGAAGGAATGGAGGCATGGATGTTTCAAGGATGGGCTTGGGCCAAGACTATGGTCCAAATTGGTTATGGCAAAGTTGCCAAACGCTCACGCACGCGCTGCCCGCCTACTCGAACCGGGAAGGGCCCTAGTCCATGGTTCGTGGGTCTTGGATCTTGGATCTTGGGCTTGAGGCTTGAGAGAATGGATTAGGTTTGGGCTGGGCCGGATTGGTGGTCCACCAACCTAATCTTTTTGTGTCAAGTCTGCTGCAAAAATACACACTTGTGTATACAAAAAATATATATAAAACATTTTCTCCCATCAATTTTGGTCCATTATTCCAGTAGTTTTGCAGGAGCAATGGCCATTAATGGCCAGCCTTCATGGCTAGAGACTCCTTCTCTCTCCCCCAAGGTGTATAAAAGGAGAGCCATCTCCCTTAGTTTTGGTACAAAATTTTTTCCTTCCAATTATATAGTCAGTTTACTTCCTTTTATAATTTTCTTCCTTTGTTGAGAGAGTGTTGTCATTGTTGGTTTACCAAAGCTAACAGAAAGTGCTTCTGCGTTAACCGATCTAAACCATCTTATCTTGGGAGACAAAAGTTAACGTTCCTCCGACACCCACGGTGAGGCGACTAATTTGTTTTAAGGACACTGTGGTATCACACAGAATTTGATTTGATTTATCGTCTTTCAATATATCATATCATATGTATTTCTGTTTCATTTTCTATAATGTAATTTGTCAAGTATGGATTTATTTTAATGTATCGAATATGAATCTATTTATCTTGTTTAATTATACAATTTGAGCAACACCTATAAGAAAGTTCAAGTCTGGCTTCTTCTCAAGAAAGAAATCCATAAATGAGAGGTACAATTTATGCTTCCTAACCCCATTACCTTCCTTTTCTCTCAATTTGCCATTGCTGAGACCATGCATTTACATTTTGAAATGCTTTGTGCTTTCAGTTTTGTTTTTTACTATTATTTTTTAGTTAAAAAATCAATCAGTGTGTTTGGTTTGATTTTTCTAAATTAAGTTTTTTTGACAATTAAGTTTTTTTTTTTTGTGTTTTTTTATTTTTAGTGATTTTTTAAAATTTTTAAGCATTTTTTTTTTACTTTTTCAGATGTATCTTACTTAGATGTATCTAAAAAGTAAAATATTTGTGAATTTTTTTTTTAAATTAATAAATACACAAAGATACAAAAAATATACTGAATTTTCATTTTATTTTATTTTATTTTATTTGTATTTTTGGTATTTAGTGAATTTTTAAAGATTTTTTTCAAAAAAAATATACTTAAGTGTATTTATGTTAGGTGTGTCTAAAAATTAAAAAAAAATTGCTTAAAATATTAAAAAAATTTAGTAAAAATAAAAATATACAAAAAATAAGAAAGTAGAATTTTCTAAAGAGTGTTTTTAAAAAACTCAAACCAAGGCATAAAGAATTGGAGAAATGATTTAATTCACAAGAAGCCCATTTCAGACAATACTTAGGTTTGTCGCCAGTTACTTTGGCTCAGTGGACAATAATTTACTCTCGTCTTCAGTTCAGGGCCTTTAGAATGGTGGTTATGTCATTAAAAATCTGAGACGTAAACTGGCCCACACACGTAACACCAGGGCCCAACATACATTATTTGAAACTCATACTAACTTAAAAGTGTAAACCTGTAAGTGGAGAGCTCATCTAATATATTAAGACTCACTTCTTTTACTCTTTATCTGATATGGGACTCAACCTTCACACATGCTCCAACATGTATTCCTGTAAGAAATGATTTTTGGTACCATGTTATTTTTGTGTGAATAATTTCTCGAATATTGAACTTATGATCACTTTGATGTCTTTACACATCATATCATGGTAATATGCGCACGCACTGCACTGCACTACACTACACGTGCATATGTATGTTACTATGATTCATAGTTTTAGATTTAGATTTTTTTATTCATCTTTTGTATAAATCTCATGATCCTTGTCATGACACAAAATTCTCTTATTGATTGATTTTCTCTTGTTATAATACAGGTGTGTAATTTGCCAACTGGAATATAAACGAGGTGACCGGCAAATGATTCTTCCATGCAAACACCTCTACCATGCTGATTGTGGCACCAGATGGCTTAGGGATGGTTTATGATGTTCTAAATAAGTACATTTTTTAACTTTTTATAAAAAATAAATAAATAAATAAATAAATAATGTGTAAAAAAGTAGACAAAGTAGTGTAAAAAGTAGAGAAAAGATGTTGATAAATGCTGATAAATATTGATTGATAAGATCCAAATAAATATATGTATGCACAAAAAAAAATATATACACTTTTTTAATACATGACAAACAAGCACTTAGTATCAACAAGGTGAGCTTCTAAATTTTCTGGGAAGTATTTTAGTAGAAATAAAAGACAACAAAATGAGAAGTTATTCACTATTAAGTCCACTATAAAATATATTTCCAAGTATTCTTACTGAATATAATTACATAACACAGTCAAAAAGCATGGACAAAAATGACTTTGGTGTCCATGCCTTTCTTCTACAACAAAATCATTGACCCTCCCTATCTCTGGCGACCTCTGCAGCTCCCTCCCTCTCCTCCCACCCCCGCAACCCCAACTTTTGCTGGTTTCCACTCTTTTGATCTTACTAAAAAGAAATCAACCTCAAACATCAAACCTCAGTGCTTTGTTCGGAAATTTACGAGAATTATCGGAAATAATGTTGTTGGCTTCGCACCTTATCATCGTCGAAAGTACCTAACAACACCGCAAAAGATGGCCACGTGACCTCACTTGAACCTTCATTGGCTCCTCAATAGTTCTTCAGACTTATCCTTCAAGGATAGGTGAAAGCTTTGATTTTGGTCTTTGGCCAGTCTGTAGGGGAAAGGAAAAAGGTATGGACAACAAGACATTTGTGGCCATGCTTTTTTGATCATTATGTAATTAAGTTCAGAATATGAAGACTTGGGAATATATTTTCACATTTAATAAAGTTAATAGTGAATCATTTCTCATTTGCTGCCTTAATTATAATAATCACTTCTCATTTTACCAAGAGACAGTAAATTAGCCGCGGTGTGTTTATTTTCTCAGGCTTGCCCCATTTGCTACGCTGAGGTGTTTGGTGATGCGTCAAAGCACTAGAGTTGTCGCTAGCAAGCACAAAGAGAAGTACCTCCATTTGTATTTTTTGTCTTTCTGAGTTTAGTTTTATTTTCTTCACAGAACATTGCTTTCGTTTTCGTTTTCGTTTTCGTTTTTCCACGGTTTCAACACTAGGTCTACTTTATTAGCTTCTGTAGTAAAATGAAAGATCATGAACGCAATAGGGGATGATTCTGTTGTGAAGCTCATTACAGTGGCTTTTATTGGTTCAAGTTTGTTATATTAGTAGATGGTTAAGATGAAACCCACTTTATGTGGAGGTTAAGACTTCTGTGCCCCTCTCGTGAAGTAATGGGGCAATTTGCCAAGTTTCTTATAGTGACCTGTATTGCACTCCTAGCTATTCTCTATTTACCCACCAATGTCGGTTTTTAAGTACGAGTACCTTTTTGTTGAGGGTAGTTTGAGTTTTTTCCTCCAAGTATGCCATGGGTTACTTCAAAACCGTAGAGTCTGGCTCGCTCTTGAACTTTGATGTGGCCTCGGTTGAAGATGGATTTATTATTCTTGTTTTTCATTTTCCTCATTGGTTCAAATTCTCAACTAGTTAATTTGGCCCTTTAACCCCATTTAAGTTATTTATTTATTTATTATTTTTTTTAATTTAAAATTAAACAAATAATTTACAGATATAAACACTTGACAACAATATAATGTGAAAAAGTAATTCAAACAATGTTTTGGGTTAAGTTAAAAAAAAGGTTGGCAATATTTTTTTTATTTTTTATTTTTTTTTTTTAATATGCTTATCACCTATTTGTTGTAATTTCAGGATGGGATAAAGTTTGTGTTTTTTTTCTTGTTGAACCCAAATCAAGTTTGTTTGTTACTATTTATTTAATTTTGAATTGAATAAAAGAAGTATATAAGTGTTAAAGACCCAGCTAATTGTAATTAAGCATTTTAGTACTTTTTCTTTTCGATGTGATTTTTGGTTGTTGGAATGAGTTTTTCTTTGCATGCAAACAGCTCAAAAAAAAAAAAAAAAAAACTTATGAAAGGAAAATTTTAATTTTGATATTCTTAGTTTACTTTGACAAAGTAAAAAAAAAAAAAAAAAAAAAAAAAAAAAAAAAAAACACTAATGAAAGGAAAATTTCAATTTTGATATTCTTAGTTTACTTTGAGAAAGCATTGAAATTTGAATTAGTGGTAATATTTATTGAAGAATCATTGAATCTTTCATTGTTATTCTTTTATGATTAGATACAGTGTATATTTATACAGATGATGTAGCAACCTCCTAACAAACTATAACAAACTTTAACTACTAAACTAATCTTGAGTTAACGAACTCTAACTACTAACTAACTATCTTGAGCTGAAGCAGAGTGAGCTACTGGTGTAGAACTTGAGACTGAGTTAGCTGCTAATGCTGCTGATACTGAGGTAATCATCCCCTTGCAAGCTGATGAGAGGAAAGGTGACCAGCAGCTTGGATTGAAGATACTGGAACCGAGCAACAGATAGTGGTTTGGTGAAGACATCTGCAATTTGCTCAGCAGTGGGTATGTAGTGAAGAAGAAGCTTCTTGGAAGCAATTTTGTCTCGGATGAAATGACAATCAACTTCTATGTGTTTAGACCTTGTGTGAAACACAGGATTAGAAGCTAATGCGATG
Organism: Camellia sinensis; assembly: GCF_004153795.1. NCBI lineage: Eukaryota > Viridiplantae > Streptophyta > Magnoliopsida > Ericales > Theaceae > Camellia > Camellia sinensis. The sequence continues at coordinate 132,582 of NW_021025098.1, forward strand.
GCAGATAAGTTATCACACCAAAGAATAGGAGTGCTTACAAGAGGGAGAGAAAGATCATGAAGTAACATTTGTAACCAACTGAGTTCAGCCGTAGCATGAGCAAGAGAGCGATACTCAACTTCTGTGCTTGATCGAGAGACTGTAGGCTGCTTTTTGGCAGACCAAGACATGATATTAGAATCAAGGAAAACACAATATCCAGAGGTAGATTTGCGATCAACAGAGTCACCAGCCCAATTAGAATCAGAAAAGGCCTAGAGCTCAAAAGAACTAGGACAAAAAGTCAAGCCATGAGAGAGTGAACCTTGAACAAACCGAAGAATCCGTTTGAGCAGAGCAAAGTGAGCATTAGTGGGTTCATGCATGTATTGACAGGCTTGATTCACAGCTAAGGACAAATCTAGAAGAATAAGAGTTATATATTGTAAAGCACCTATTAAACTTCTATATAACTGAGGCTGGTTAAAAGAAAGATTAGCAGCAGGAGTGAGAACAGGTTTCATGGACATAGGAGTAGGACATGGTTTACAAGAGGTCATCCCAGCTTTAAGAAGAATGTCAGAAGCATATTTAGATTAAGACAAAAAAATAAGAATCACCCACTGCTTGAATAGAAATGCCCAAGAAATAAGAAAGATCACCCAATTCCTTCATGGCAAAAGCAGAGTACATCTGGTGAATGAGAACTTGAATATAAGAGGGACTACTTCCAGTAAGTAAGATATCATCCACGTACACGAGAAGAACAGTAATGGTAGTGGAAGCCTTATGAATAAAGAGAGAGAGAGAGAGAGTTATCACAATGATTATTCACAAACCCTTGAGGTAACAAGAACTTGGAGAAAGTAGAGTACCAAGCTCGGGGAGCCTGTTTGAGGCCATAAAGAGCCTTCTGTAGCTTGCACACATGATGACGAGATAAAGAGCTAACAAAACCAGGTGCTTGACTCATATATACTTCCTCATCCAAAGTGCCACGTAAAAAAGCATTGCTGATGTCAAGTTGTTTCAATGGCCAATGATAATGTAAAGCCATACAACGCAAAACCCTGATGGTGGGATGCTTAGCCACAGGGCTAAATGTCTCAATATAATCAATGCCCTCTTGTTGTAAAAATCCCTTCGTAACCAACCGAGCTTTATATTTGGCAATGGAGCCATCACTGTTTCGTTTGATTTGAAAAACCTACTTACAGCGAATAGCCTTCTTAGTAGAAGGAAAAGGGACAAGAGACCAAGTGCCCTGAGCAAGTAAAGCATTATATTCTTCAAGCATAGCAGAATGCCAAATTGGTGAAATAAGAATTTGTTGGTGAAAAGAAGGTTCAATATTTGTAAAGGAAGGAGTAGTACAAGCTACAAGACCCTTAGTTTTAGATCTGGTAAGCATGGGATGAAAATTAGCAGAAGAAGTAGAAGGTTGAACAAGTAGAGCCGAAGAAGGTGGAAAAGGTTAATGAATAAAAAGAGAGTCAATAGGAATAAAGTGAAAATGAGGAGAAATGCTAGATGTCTGACCAATAGGTGGAGAAGGTAAAATCTGAGAAGCTACAATAGGCTGAGATGAAGGCCTAAATAGAGGAAGAGCAGAAAGGCTGACAGAAGAACAGTTCTGAGCAACTGTAGAGGGAACAGCAGAAGAGCTGGTAAGAGAACAGACCTGAGGAGCTACAGAGGAAGAAAGCAGAGGTGCTGTTGATGGACAAAGTTGGGCAGCAGCTACAGCAAACTGAGATGAAGGCTGAGCAGTAGTAGGTGTAGGCCAAAAGAAAGAGTGAAGATGGGGTAAAGACTGAGCAGGAGCAGATGACTGAGTGGAAAAAGGAAAAATATTTTCATGAAACTCTACATGTCTAGAAATATAGACTTGACCTGTGGTCATGTCCATACATCTATAGCCTTTATAAGAGGAGTGATAGCCAAGGAAAACACATAAAGAGGACCGAGGCTGTAATTTAGAATGAGTATAAGGTCTTAACCAAGGAAAGCATTGGCAGCCAAAGACCTTTAAAAAAGAGTAATCAGGTAAGACATGATAGAGAAGCTCAAAAAGAGATTTGTGAGACAATTTGGCACTAGGCATTCTATTAATGAGATGAATGGCAGTAGCAACTGCATCAAACCAGAATTTAGTGGGAACAGAAGAATGGTGAAGCAAAGCAATAATAGTTTCAATAATGTGTCTATGTTTATGTTCAGAGACACCATTTTGTGGGGGAGTATAAGGGCAAGAGAGTTGATGCACTATGTTTTAAGCCTTTAAGAATTTAGTCATGGAAGAGTTCACAAATTCAATGCCACCATCAGTCCTTAACACTTGAAGTTTAGTAGAAAATTGAGTCTCAACATATGCTTTAAACTCTAAGAATTTTGAGAAAACTTCACTTTTGTAACATAGAGGATAAAGACAAGTAAAGTGACTATAATCATCAATGAAAAGCACATAATACTTGTATTCAAATAAAGTAGAATGAAAAGGCCCTCATACATCACTATGAATGAGAGAAAAAGTGTTATTCACAATAGAATTTGACAGTTTAAAGGGAAGTCTATGACTCTTAGCCATACTACAATGTGTACAAGGACTAGGAGCTGACTTGGTTTTATTGAAAGTAAAAGACAAATGCTTCTTTAAAGCAGTAAACTTCAACTGAGATGGATGGCCCAATCGTTTGTGCCAAGTGTGTTCAGAAGCATATGCAGAGGTCTTTGTCAAGAAAGAAGTAGATGAGGCAGAAGAAGCATACATAGCAGTAGGATGATGAGAAGAAGACAACAGAGATGGAAAGTGATACAGGCCATTAGCATTATAGCCCTTGTGTAAAATGGCCTTAGTGTTCTTGTTCTGAACCACACAGGAAGAAGCATCAAAAGTAATAGTGCAATTATTATCTTTGGTGAGTTGATGAACAGAGAGAAGATTGGAAGAGATAGGAGCATAGAGGAGTTTATTGAGTTTAAAAGAAAAACGAGGAGTATGAAGGATACCTTTACTTGTGTGATGAATAGGAACAGAAATGCCATTACCAACTGTGATCTGATCAAGACCAATATAGGATTGAGACATAGTGAGATTGGAGAGATCATGAGTAATATGATCAAAGGCAGCTGAATCAAGATACCAGGGAGCAGCCTCAGATAGAGAAAGAGGAGAAGTAGAAGCAACATAAGCTCTTAGTGAAGGATAAGCAGAAGAGAGTTCAGAAGAGGACTGAGGTCACGACCCAAACCCGCCCTTATGGGTTTAGCACCGTAACCGGCCAGTAATCTGTGATTACCGAAGGCCTGTTTAACAGTTATAGCGATCCCGGGTTTACCCTTGTTGTACAGTGATCCGGACATGTGTCCGTGGATGTTGAAAGTTGTTTATTATCTAGTTTGCATCCTCTTTACTTTGTTTATTGAGTTATAGGATGTGTTGGGCAGGTTTGTTACAGGTTGGTTGTGTTTGGGAGCCTAGTGTTGCTGCCCAGATTTTTGGACCTTCGCTCGAGCGAGGAGTTGGTCGCTCGAGCGAGAGTTGAGTTCGTGTTTGGTGGGTCGAGCCAGAGTGGCTTCTCTCGAGCGAGCGCTTGCACCTGGTTCTGGACCTGAGAGTTGTATTTCTTGGCTCGAGCGGTCTGGTTTGTTCTTCGCTCGAGCGAGGAGTTGGTCGCTCGAGCGAGAGTGAGGTTCGTGTCTGGTGGGTCGAGCCAGAGTGGCTACGCTCGAGCGAGCGCTTGCACCTGGTTCTGGACCTGAGAGTTGCATTTCTTGGCTCGAGCGAGCTTTTCTTGGCTCGAGCGGTCTGGTTTGTTCTTCGCTTCTGGTTGCAGACCTGAAGGTTTGAGTTGTTGGCTCGAGCGAGCATTCTTTCACTCGAGCGCACTTCTGAGTTTTTGGGCTCGAGCGAGAGTTCTTGGCTCGAGCGAGAGTTTCTCTGTGTCTGGTCGCTCGAGCGAAAAGGCTTCGCTCGAGCGAGAGTGTTTATATCAGCGGACAGTAGCGATTTTGAACTTCACTTTTTCACTTTCTTTTTTGATCAAACCCAGATCCGAGAACTCTCTCTCTCTAAACTTACACTCTCTCTAAGATTTGATCTCCCTAGAGGTGAATCTAGCCTAGGGCCTTTGTTAAAAAGATAGAGGGCGTTGGAGAGCTTTGTTTTAATCTGAAAAAGTTGGGATTTGGAACACGTTGATCTTCGAGTCTTCATCTCCCTTTTGGCTCAAACTTCGAGGTAGGGATATCCTACTCCTCTCTATGGATTTTGTCTTAAATTTTAGTTATTTTGAGACGTTGGGGTTGGTTTGGTAATTTGTGAAGTTTGGGGCTTTTGTGCAATTTTACAAAAGTTGGGTTTTATTCATAAAAACCTAGATGCATGTTTGGCATAGAAAAATTGGAATTAAATGTTGAATCATTGATGAAAATGGGACCTAAGGTTGAAATGGTAATTATGGATAACGACCTAATTACATTGTTTAATTAATTGGGATAATTAATTGTGGAGAAATGAGGAAATGAAATGTTGATTGAATATCCATGTTGCATTTATTTTCTGTTTAGAAATAACTGCTTTGGGCTATCGGTGGAGGATAGTCGTGTGATTGTTGTAGACAATGCATGATGATTAGGCAAACGGAAACTAATCAATGGAATGTTCATGGAACTTGACGGTTGGATAGAATACATTAATTGTATATTGGGTGATTGTATATAGAACCAATGTGTTTATATACGTTATGTGTAGAGGAGGAGATAGGGGATGTACTCCGCGGTTTAGGGGAAGATAGGGGATGTACATCTAAAACCGGATAGTGTTTGGGAGAAGATAGGGGATGAACTCCGTTAGATACAGCTCATATGCCTGTCTTAGAGAAGTGATGATAGAGCTCATATGCTCTATCTTTGTGAAGTGCGGATATAGCTTATATGCTTATCTGTGAGTATTGTGGTTTTAACAATATCTGTGTGAATTGTGGATATTAGCTTATATGCTTATCTGTGAATGTGGGATATAGTTTTTATACATATCTATTGAGAAGATGATAGAGCTTATATGCTTATCTGTTGAAAAAGGGAAAATGAAAGGTAACTTGGACTAATAAGTTGTATGACATAAATATGTGATTTATGTGAATGTATCAGTGTTAGCCATCTATCAATTGCTATTCTTTTAGTCATTGTTCATGGTTGGTTTAGTATATTTCTGCTGGGCTGTGGCTCACCCTATATGGGAATATCATTTTCAGGTACAGGTAGCATGCCACCTCCAAGGACATAGCTTGGGAGGCTAGAGGCGGACATACTTTTGTCGCTTTACTTTTTGATGTATTACATGTAAATTCAGGCCAAGGGCTTAATGTGTATGAGTTAGTACTCTTTTGTTGTAACCAAGTGTTAACTTGGAAAGCTGTAAGCCCTTAGGGCATTTGCTTTTGTTGTTAACATGTAATACTTATGTAATGAAATTCTGATAAAATGGAAGAATGTGGAACTTTTACATATCAATGTATATCTTTATTGATGGGTTTGATGTTGTTATTTTGAGGGCGTTACAACAGTAATAATAGTAATACAGAGTACAGGGGCTGACGGAAGCCAAAATAGTAATAAAAGATGTCCAATGAGCTGTGACAATCTGTATGCAAAAAGACTTTTCATACATATTCACATTCAGAATCAAACAGTATATACATACATATACAATCATCCAGGACAGGGACCTAATCCATATTAGAACAGTACAGTACAGGTACAGTCAGTCTATACAAAAACAGAGACAGACATGATGAATCTAAAACACCCCAAAAAGCCCTAGTTTAAAGGACTTGGAACCTCTTAGTGAGTCATAGTGGTTGGCTGGACAAAAAAGGGAATTAAACCCAACGCTCCTAGCTCCGATCCGGTGCCTGGACACCTACATATATATATAAACAGTGAGCTAAAGTCCAGTGAATAATATATGCGTAAAGAGGTTAAGAATGAATTTCCTTTCAGTATTTAAAACAATCAGTTATAACAGTATATCAGTCATTCAGTCATAGCAGTCATATGTGGTACATCCCATAGCAAAACAGTACAGTAGGTCTTAACAAACCGAACAGTCAGTTGATGGCCATCATATCAATAAACAGTAGTGGTTCCAAACATGGGAACCGACAGAGATCTCTGTGACAGTAGCAGTATAGTACAGTAACAATAAATTGCTATGGATGCCACGAATACAGTTCGCAAATAAGACAAGCATTCATTCAGTAAGAAATATCATTTCAGAAAGCAGTACAGTTGATCATTTAGAAAATATTCATGATTGAATATATCTTTATAACATTGTTACTCACAGAGTTCTGGGTTACAGATAGGCTAGTGAGCGTCCTCGGATGACAACCCTACACAGTTACAGAACGAACACACAGTAAGTTACACACTTGGGAATCAATGACTTAGTCCCTATCTTGACTCGGTGTGGTTCTACATCAATATCCTCATTAAGATGTCTTAAACAAGGTCTAGGAATGCCTAGGATGAAATGAAGATGCAAAGATGCACTTTAAAACACTTTTCAGAATTTTCAAAAAACAGGGGTCTCGCTCGAGCGTGGCTTTCTACGCTCGAGCGGACATGCAACCAAAGGATCTCCGCTCGAGCGGACTACAAAAGTACTGGATGCATGAAATTCATGCTCGACGGGCGCTCGACCCCCGCTCGAGCGTGAGACATAAGTCCTCGCTCGATCGTGTATTCCCTCGCTCGAGCGGACTGTAAACACATGCAAAGTACTAGATACATGCATTTCACGCTCGAGGGTTACTTTACTCGCTCGAGCGGACTGCATGAACTCAGAGTGTACGCTCAAGCATGAAGTTCCTCGCTCGAGCGTGGATCCAAAATCTAGAATTTCCAGATTTGTCTCCAAGCATGAAACTCAACGTTTAAAGCATCAAATTAGATCCTTTTGGGTTAATTTTTTGGAAAACACTTTAAAACTCATAATATAACATGTTTCAAAGATCAATTTGCAAAATCAAAGCCCAAGGGTGAGTCAATTGAACACCATTTTCAAATAAACATCAAGAACGTGATGAACATAAGACATGCAAGTGTTTAATCAACTACAAAGCTTCTAATACAAGAACAAATGAGCCAATCCTTCCAAAACATGATGAATTCATGAACTATAACCCAAATATGGACATGCATGTGAGGATTCTAAGAAAACAACCTCAAATTCCAGAATGTATACATGCATGCATGATTCAAGCTCACTATTCCACATTTTAAGCCATAACTTGGCTCTAGACTTTAACATTCTTCAAAACCATGCAAGAACCAACTCAATTCATAAACAAGAAGGCAAAAGCTCTACCTTAAGTCTTCAAGTTCAAGAAGGGAAGCTCAATTTTTGCAATTATCCTTCAATTCCTCTAAATTTCCAAGCAATTCTTAATGAAACCAAAGCTCTCCTAACTCTCTCTCTCTCTCTAGTTGGTTTGGTCTCTCAAAGATGAACAAAATATGTAACCAACACATGTAAATCAGGACTAAACAATTGGTCTAGCAAAGTCCACTTAATGGCATTTTGGTAAATAAGCCAACTAATGTAATTTAACATTATTTAATCATACCAAATCAAATTTCAATTAAGCATACCATAAAATCACATAAATTCTAATAATCATAAAACACTAATCAATTTCAGATTCGGCCGCCGATAAGGCCTTCAATTCATAGTTCGACACTTAAAACATAAACAGATCAATTAACAGTCAAACAGATAGAAATGCGTTTAAACTAATACACTCAACCAATCAGTTCAGAATGTCAGTCAAATCAGTTACTTAATCATGTTCAGTCACAGTTTAGCAGTAATCAGTAGTATTAGCAGTAAATAGTGGTGAGGGTTGTCACAACTGAGATGAAGAATGTTGAGAAGAAGCATGTGAATGCACAATTTGATGAAAATTCACATCCAGTCTGTGCCAACAATCAAGAGCCGTATGGTTACCTTTGCTACAGATTTAACATATTATAGCAGGTGAATAGATTCTTTCTCTACCTCGAGAGCTCTATTGTCCATTACCATGAAAAGAGACTCAAAATCCTCCTCTTTGGCTTCGAAAAGAGGATCGTCCTCCTCTTGAAGAAAAAGATCCACTGGTGGAATCTCTCAGTGACACATAGGTAACTGTGTTTTCGTGTGATTGCACTTTTCTCCGTTTGGAGTCTATATGGAGAGACTCAGAACACAGAAGAGAAGTTAAGTCTGCCATGGAAATAGGTTCAATCCGAGCACGAACAGTAGTTTTAAGAGCATCAAACTCATCTGGCAAGCCATTCAGAGTAAGCAGTACCAAATCTTCATCATCCATAGGTGATAAAGCAAGAGCTAATTGATCAGCAAGCTCTTTGATTTGAATCAAATATTCTTCAATTGATTTGGAACCTTTGGTTAAATGAGTCAATCGATTCTTGATTTGATGAATGTGAGAACGAGACATCATGGTGGAACGTTTGCAAATAGTAGTCTATACCTCGAAGCTATGTTGCAGATGAAGAATAGAAGAAAAAATTATAGGTTTAAGAGTAGCAGTTATACAACTGAGCAGATGAGCATCAGTCTTGTTCCAAGTTGCTCAATCTGGATTCAAAACTTCAAGGCCATTGGAGTCAGTGATCATCAATGGAGGACATGGAACTGATCCAATTGCAAACTCTAACAGATCAGTAGCTCGTAAAATATTTTCAAATTGACTTCGCCATATAAAGAAATTGGTGGAATCGAGTTTAACTGTGATGAAAGAATTCAGATTGGAAATCAAGAGATTAAGATTTGCAAGTAAAGAAGAAGAAGATGAAGAAGGTGATGAAGCAACCATATGTGGATCAGAACTATGCTCGTAGGAGCTTTATTGTAGCTCTGATACCATGAAGAACAATTGAATCTTTCATTGTTATTCTTTTATGATCAGACACAGGGTATATTTATACAGATGATATAACAACCTCCTAACAAACTATAACAAACTCTAACTACTAACTAATCTTGAGTTAACAAACTCTAACTACTAACTAATCTTGAGTTAACAAACTGTAACTACTAACTAGCTATCTTGAGCTAAAGCAGAGTGAGCTACTGGTGTAGAACTTGAGACTGAGTTAGCTGCTGATGCTGCTAATGCTGAGGTAGTTTTATCATTTATTACAAATGCCAGAAGATAAGATAGAGACTTTCATTTTTAAATATTTTTTTCAAAATTCTTGATTGGGTTTTTATAATTTTTAAATATTATTATGATAACTATATCAATTCCACATTTAATTATTTAAAAATATGTAATATAATCACATCTAACAAGCCCCACGAATTAAAATAGGCACAAAATGTGAGAATTAAAATAATTCAATAAAAGAAAAATACCTCCTGTCATGATGTTCAAACCTTTGAATCTTGTTCTTGATCAAGTCTTGAATGTATAAATAAAACCACTCACAAAACACAAAACACTTTTACAGAACCATATAGAAAAGTGAAAGGAACAGAATTTCAAGCTTATTCTATTCACAAACAACGTCTGTATTTTGATGACTATCACAGGTATATATAGATAGGCTTGGACCCATGATCCAAGTATAACTCTTTATAACTTCCCACCATCAGGGAAGTTGTAACTTCCCATGAAACCATTATATGAGATAGTAGACATGTTTCACGTTAGTTATCCATTACCCATTAACCTGATTAAATATATATGTATATATAATAAGTAAATAAAACAAACATGTGGCATATAGGTCACTTTATGGATATTCTTATATTCTCCCACTTGGCACATATAACATGTCACGACCCCAAACCGCCCCTAGTAGTTTGGTGCCGTGATGGCCAGTAATCCGTAATTACCGAAGGCCAACTTTCAAAAATGCTTAACATAATCAGAGTATAAAAATCGAGGCTCACAAATGCGGAAGCAATAATCTAAAATACACGTGGTCCTTAAGAGCTGTGCATAGATCAAATGCAATGCCAAACATTTCCAATTAACTTTACAACTTGAATACAACAAAGTAAAAAACGGGTTACATCTTAATCAAAAGGCTTCTCGAGCCGACATATACAAAATACAGTTAATACAAGCCAAGAAGCACGATTTTCAAGAATTTCCGACATAAAAATAATGGCGTTGCCGACGTAAATGCAAAACAAAGCCGACATAATCATGAATCCAAATAAGCTTTCAAAACAGTCTAGGCGTCGCCGACGTAGCAGAGTGAGCTACTGGTGTAGAACTTGAGACTGAGTTAGCTGCTGATGCTGCTAATGCTGAGGTAGTTTTATCATTTGTTACAAATGCCAGAAGATAAGATAGAGACTTTCATTTTTTAATATTTTTTTCAAAATTCTTGATTGGGTTTTTATAATTTTTAAATATTATTATGATAACTATATCAATTCCACATTTAATTATTTAAAAATATGTAATATAATCACATCTAACAAGCCCCACAAATTAAAATAGGCACAAAATGTGAGAATTAAAATAATTCAATAAAAGAAAAATACCTCCTGTCATGATGTTCAAACCTTTGAATCTTGTTCTTGATCAAGTCTTGAATGTATAAATAAAACCACTCACAAAACACAAAACACTTTTACAGAACCATATAGAAAAGTGAAAGGAACAGAATTTCAAGCTTATTCTATTCACAAACAACGTCTGTATTTTGATGACTATCACAGGTATATATAGATAGGCTTGGACCCATGATCCAAGTGTAACTTTTTATAACTTCCCATCATCAGGGAAGTTGTAACTTCCCATGAAACCATTATATGAGATAGTAGACATGTTTCACGTTAGTTATCCATTACCCATTAACCTGATTAAATATATATGTATATATAATAAGTAAATAAAACAAACATGTGGCATATAGGTCACTTTATGGATATTCTTATATTCTCTCACTTGGCACATATAACACATTTTGTTGACTTTCGGGTAACTAACAAACTGATTATGGCCATTAAATAAAAATACCCAAACCTTAGAGTCATAATACACAAATCATAGCTGTTATACTCTATCATTTGAGTATTTCCTTCCAAGTATTTCATTGTATGATACTCTCAACTTTATGTGGTGTCGTTCTTTATAAATAACTTCTAATAAGTTATTCTTGGTCCAATGATCCTTATGGATCAATAGTCCCAACGGACTGCGTAGCATCACAAATACTTTAGGTGCATAAAATGATGCTTTTCTTTAATAATAATCAAAATGTCATGACAAAATAAAGCAAAACAAAACAATAACTAGAAAAATTATTGAGCTAACCAATTAGTCTCATGCCTTCAACGTGTTTTGAAAGCACCTTTACAGAAAGACCTTTGGTCACGGGATCCACAACCATCATATCGATACTAATATGCTCAATGCTGACTTCTTCCTTCTTAACACGGTCTCGAACAGCAAGATACTTTATGTCAATATGCTTGCTTCAGCTACCACTTTTGTTGTTGTTAGAGAAGAAAACTGCAGTCAAATTATCAGAGTAAACCTTTAATGGCCTAGAAATTGAATCCACAATTCGAAGCCCTGTGATAAAATTCCTTAACCAAATAGCCTGTAATGTTGCTTCAAAGCATGCTATAAACTCTGCTTCCATACTTGATAATGCAATTATCGTCTCTTTGGCGCTCTTCCATGAAATAGCACCGCCTGCTAGCAGATAGACATATCCTAAAGTGAATTTTCTAGAATCTTGACAACCCGCAAAATCCGAGTCTGAATATCTAACTACCTCAAGACAGTCAACATGCTTGTAAGTAAGCATGTAGTCCTTGGTTCCCTTTAAGTACCTCATGATTTCTTTGCAGCCTTCCAATGATCCATTCATGGATTGCTTTGGTATCTTCCAAGCATCCCAACCACAAAAGCAATGTCAGGTCGTGTACAAACCAGAGCATGCATTAACTGCCTACAACAGACGCATAGGGAATGCTAACTATTTGTTCCTTTTCCAAATCATTCTTCGGACATTGACTGAAACTGAATTTGTCACCCTTTAAAATGGGCGCTACATTAGGAGTGCAATCACTCATCTTGAATTTCTCCAAAACTCTTTCAATATAGGCTTTATGAGACAATCTTAATGTCCTTTTGGACCTATCTCAGTGAATCTCTGTGCCAATGACATAAGAAGCTTCACCCATATCATTCATTTCAAAATTTTGGGAAAGAAATTGTTTAGTGTCATGCAACAATCCCAAATCATTAGATGCAAGTAAAATGTCATCCACATATAGAACTAAAAAAATGTATTTGCTCCTACTTAAGGTATATACAGTTGTCCACAACATTCTCTGTAAAACCATATGAAGTAATAACATTGTGGAACTTTAAATACCACTGTCGAGAAGTTTGTTTTAAGCCATATATGGATTTCTTGAGCTTGCAAACTAAGTGACTATCTTTATCACAACAAAAATCTTCAAATTGCTTCATGTATACTTCTTCCTCAAGATCCCTACTTAAAAATGTCGTTTTCATATCCATTTGATGTAGCTCTAAATCAAAATAAGCCACTAAGGCCATGATAATTCTAGATGAATCCTTTTTTTGAAACCGGATAGAAGGTATTATGCTAATCGATGCCTTCTCTTTGAGTGAAATCTTTAGCTACAAGTCTGGCCTTATATCGTTCAACATTGTCATTTGAGTCTTTCTTGGTCTTAAAGGCCCATTTACAGCCAACAACTTTAACTCCTTTAGGCAACTCGACAATTTTTCAAACTTGATTCTTAGCCATGGATTCCAACTGTTCCTTCTTGGCATCATACCATAATTTATAATCATCCTTATTCATGGCATTGGAAAATGAAATAGGATCATCTTTATGTCCGATGTCAAAATCAGACTTCATTAAGTATACAAAATAATCACTAGAAATTGTTGACTTTTTAGCTCGTAAGGATCTCCTTAATTCTGTAGTCTCAATTAGGACTTGAGCTACAGGATCTATGTTGACTTGTTCCTCTTGTGGTGGAAGTTCTTGAATTTGTTGATTTTCAAGAATATCTGGTTGATTATCTTGAAAGACAACCAATTCACCTATATTCACGAGTGTTGTATCCGGATCCCGTGATTCCTCCCACTCTATCTTTCAAGGGTAACTCCCACTATGGTCAACTTCCTCAATAAACTTAGCATTTATGGCTTCAACAATTCTAAGTGCATTTGAAGGACAATAAAATCTGTAGCCCAGTAAAATCTATAGCCCTTGGAGCTTTCCGTATGGCCTATGAAAAAACCACTAACTGTTCTAGGGTCTAATTTCTTTAAATGTGTGTTATACACCCTCACTTCAACTGGGCAACCCCAAACGTGTTGGCTTCCATCATTTCCATAACTCAAATGGTGTTTTGGGAACAACCTTGGACGGAACCCTGTTTAAGATATACACAGCGGTTTTCAAAGCTTCACTTCACAAATTTATAGGCACATTAGAATAACTAAGCATACTCATTACCATGTCCATAAGTGTTCGGTTCATTCTTTCAGCAATACCATTTTGTTGTGATGTGTCAAGCATTGAATATTGTGAAATAATGCCTTCTTCCTTAAGGAACTTAGCAAATGGACCTAGTAATTGTCCCAATTCTATGTACCTCCAATAATATTCTCCACCCTTGTCTGACCTCACAATTTTAATTTTCTTTTATGCTTGTTTCTCTACCTCTGCTTTATAAACTTTAAAGGCATCAAGTGCCTCGACCTTGTCAAACAAGAGGTAGAGATACATGTATCGTGTATATTCATCAATAAATGAGATAAAATATCTCTGATTATTCAGACAAGGTGGAGTAAATTGTCCACAAATATCAGTCTATATGATTCCAAGAATTTCCTCACTCCTTTTGGCACCTTTACTAGTCTTGTTGGTCTACTTTCCCTTTATGCAATCCACACAAATACCAAAGTTGGTAAGATCAAGAGTTAGAAGGACTTCATCATTAACCAACCTCTTTATTCTCTCTCAATGGTGATATGTCCCAATCTCCTATGCCAAAGTACAGAGGAGTACTCATCAACAACATTACGCTTAATGCCAATATCACCATGCAAGGTTAAAAGATTTTGTTCAAAAATAGGATCCAAATTTAATTTGTACAGACCATTAATTAAAGTACCAAATCCTACAGAAAGAGAGTCTTTAAACAAACTAAAATTTGTACCAACAAACTGAAATTCAAATCCAAACGATACTAGTCTAGAAACAAAAATTAAATTTTTAGAAAAAGATGGAATGTTAAAAGTGTTTTCAAGATCCAAAACAAAGCCACTATTTAAAACAAGTCTGAAAGTTCCCACAGCTTAGACGTGTGAACACATCCCATTGCCTGAATAGATGCCTTATTCACTTCCCGTCGGTTTCCTTAGGCTGAGGAAGCCCTACATGGTATTAGCAATGTGAATTGTAGAACCCGAATCAATCCACCACTCATATTGATGAGTATTAACAAAATTAGATTCATAACACACAAGAGATATATGATTACCTTTCTTCTAAAGCCATTTCTTATACTTGGGCAGTCTTTCTTCATGTGACCATTTTTCTTGCAGAAGAAGCATGCATCCTTATTGCCATGATTTTTTAAATGACACTTTACCAAGCTTCTTTCATTTCTTATCACCTTTGCCCTTTTTGCATTGCCCTCCTTTATGTGTTGCTAAATGGGTACTTTCCACTTTTCTATGCTTCAATCTCCCTTCCTCTTGAACACACATGGTCAAAAGTTCATTGATAGACCATTTTTCTTTCTGTGTGTTGTAAGAAATTTGGAATGTTCCATATTCCACATGAAGAGAATTGAGTGTGAAATTGACAAGGAATGACTCAAAAATCTCAATCGCTAAGGACTTAAGACGAGCTGCAATGTCTCTCATTTCCATAATGTGCTCACGCACACTCCTAGAATTGTTATGCTTCATTCCTGATAGTTTGTTCATTACGGTGCTTGCCAATGCCTTGTCAGAACTAACAAATTGCTCTTCAATAACCCTCATGAAGTTCTTGACCTTATCAAATGATGGGATTGATTTGCTAATGCTCTGGCTGATATCTGACTTTATGAGCATTAGGCTTAAGCAATTAGATCGCTCCCACTTATCATAAGCACTCTTTTCTGCAACGGAACTCTCGTCCATAGGTTCAGGAGGTTCATCCAGATGGAGTGCCAGATCGAGGTCCATGCACCCTAATGTTAGAAGGATTTTGTCTTTCCAATCCGAAAAATTATCACCATTCAAGAATGGAATATGAGAAGACTTATTAGACAGTATAGAGGTAGAAATCACTTCAATTACCAAGAATATTATTAATGCTTTGAAACAATAACTATAGTCTGAATCAACCAATGTCAAATTTAGTAACAAATCTAAACCTTCCTGTGGGTAAAGATTACTAAACTTTATTAGATTTGCTATTACTTTATAATAAGACTAATGAATTCCGAAATATTCAAGGAAAAGAAAACTCATACATGTGGATTTAGAGTGTTCAATCCCTTTAATACCCAATCTATTATCTTATTCTAATTAAATTTCATAAATAACTACTTTCCTGTGTAACTACTTTCCTATGGAACCAAGAAATTATTTATAAAACATAATTACAATATAAAAATACCAAATTAATTTTTTTTAACTTTATGTGATAAAAGTGCTGAGAATCACTACATCTTTATGTCTTAAAATATTGTGGTTACTCTTAAAACATAATAAATTTTTTAATTATGGCATAATTTATTAATGTGAGCAAATCTTTATGATCACAACAAGAACATAATAAATAACACATGCAATCAGAGTAATATCATATGAAAAATACCAAGAACAAACACATATACTTCAACCTTATACTAGATTTTGCTTAAAAGTTGGACCAAAATAAATTCCGTAAGTCCAACATACACACACAGTACATACATGCTCTTATTTCACATAAATTTTCATGGAATAAATAATCTTGATACATGTAATGTGATGTTACACTATACTAGAGAGCATGTCAATTATTATGAAAATTTATAAGGCTTTTAAAGGATATGTTAAGATAGTTTACTGTATGAAATTCAAATGAATTTACTTACTATTTAAACATGCAACTATAATAAACAAAATATCCTCAATATCACATCCTTATAAAAATCTAGAAATAAATTAAAGTCTTTGATGCCTTTTAAAATTAACTGAATGGACCCAAATAAATGCATGAGAATTTCTAGATTTTATACAAAATGGTCTTCAATGTGTGTCAATTAATGAAAACTCATACTTAATGATATACAGTAGGTTTTCAAAACACACCAAATTTAGAATAGGAATACTTCTAAATTAATATAAACACTACTATTATAAAACAAGATGAATTCTATTATTACCTCTAATTAATTTATATCATGCAACAATTTATTTCTAATAACGAG
The DNA here is from genome assembly GCF_004153795.1 of Camellia sinensis. Taxonomy (NCBI): domain Eukaryota; kingdom Viridiplantae; phylum Streptophyta; class Magnoliopsida; order Ericales; family Theaceae; genus Camellia; species Camellia sinensis. The sequence continues at coordinate 149,056 of NW_021025098.1, forward strand.
AAAATTAACCAACATGTTTCAAAAAAAAAAAAAATCTTTTTTAAACAAGATAAACCAAATAGTAAACGTTTATATTAATTTCAAAGGTTAATCTTTAAATAGTACAAAAATATACAAGTGAAACTACAAATCTTGTATAATAATGGTTGTTGTATAAATCTAAAATCCACCATTAAGTAGTAGAATATCAAACCCCTCTCTCTCTCTCTGTCTCTCTCTCTATATATATATATATAACTTATTATAATGGTCTATAGGTTATAGATTCTCTTCACAAGAAAAAACAAAATAAAGGTCCAAGAGCTCATGGTGGTATGTCAACCTGAATGAACATGCGGAAGCATTAAGAGGCGTAGAAAACAATAAGGCAAATTACATATACCTCCCTCGAGGTTTAGCTAAATTAAAGATATCTCCTTTAGGTTTTGAAAATTACAGATACTCCCCTAAAGTTTATATTTTCATAACAAATTGTTTCCTGGGGTTTATAATTATTTTTTTAACTTTTTTGTGAAAGAAGAAAATGGGTTAAAAGGTGGAAAGTCATTTTTAACCCACTTCCTAAAATATATTTAAATAGACAATGTAATATGAAACTATTTAATAATTATTCAAGAATGACACCGATGTATTTTATGATTTATTTTCTGTTAAGAGTCTACATAGAGAATGGCCCCGTTTGGTAGAGCTGTGGGAAAATGATTATAGCCTATACCTTAATAGCTTATAGCTTATAACTGTGAACATAAGCTGATTTTTGACTTATAAATTAAGCTTCTCCTCTCCTACTCAAAGAATAAGTTGATTTTTTACTTACAAAAAACTATAAGTTGTATTGTTAAGCTGAACCAAACACATCAAAATAGCTTAAATTAAGCTAAAAGTTGAAATAAGCTGAAAATAAGTCATACCAAACAGGGCCAACAGCTATTTAATAATTATTGGTTGAAAGACTCTCCCAACCACTAGGTGGTGGGCACGTGCGATGTGTGTGGCTATGTGACCATTTAAATTTAGGGCTCTGCTGGGGAACCCAGTGCCACGTGGGGGGCTGCCATTGGCTAGAAAAAAAAAAAATTTGGGCCAATAGCTATTTAATAATTATTGGTTGAAAGACTCTCCCAACCACTAGGTGGTTGGCACGTGCGATGTGTGTGGCTATGTGACCATTTAAATTTAGGGCTCTGCTGGGGACCCCAGTGCCACGTGGGGGGCTGCCATTGGCTAGAAAAAAAAAAAAAAATTTGGGCCAATGAGAAGAGACCCCTAGCATCCCATTGGGGTGTCTCATGCATTTTCCTTAAATTTAAAACAGAAAAAACCAAAACCCCAAAAAAAAAAGTTTTTGTTGGGATGTTGGTTGAATTTTTAATTTTTTAGCTTTTCGATTATTTTAATTTAGGATTAAAAGTTTTGTTTGAGATAGACTTTTTGACTTTTTTAATTTTTATGAGAGAAAAATAAAATAATTATGATTTTTATATATGACATTTTGTCCTATTAACTTTTTAACCTTTTTTTTAAATTAAAATAAAAAAAAAAACCATGCTTAAGTGATCAAAGTGCCATTAAACGGCACGGCACACCACCACACTAACCCATCCTATGATTTTTGTCCCTCAAGACAACGGCCTCGTTTGGGAAGTGGCTATTTTAGTAGGCTATTTTAGTTTTTGACTATTTTAGTAGGCTAAAATTTTTGTGTTTGGGAAGATGATTGGATTTTTTTGTGGTTGGATGTGATGTTTGTGAGAGAAAAAAGTGAAATGATTATGGGTTTGATGTGATATTTTGTCTTATTGGCTATTTAGCCTATTTTATCTTTTTGTGATTTTTAGCCTAAACTGGGCTATTTTTTTTCTTCCCAAACACCCCATCAATTCCCCTCTACAAAATATACCTGGTTAAAAATGAATGGCATGCCTTAAACATTAATCTTTGAAAACAACAACAAATAAAACAAAAACAAAAAACAAAGAGGGGGATTAACCTGTAAGAAGAACCCATTGGGTGCCTTAATCCGAACCCGGCTCAAGTCATCAGAATTTCTAACAATCTGAAACGTTTCTGATGACGTGTTCGCGATGGCAACCACATCAATCCCATTTCCAGTTGTGTAATTTAGTCCCATAAACTGTTTGTTCAACACTCTAAACTGAAAGGTCGTCTCATTGATCCTCCACAACTTCACAAAACAAAAACAAAAACAAAAACAGATAAACAAAGTTGGTTTTTGATGATCAGAGACTCGTATAATTAAACAATTAATTTTAATTGGTTTCTTACTTTGAATGTTTCCCAGCCTGAAGCAGAGGTCCTGTTGGCAACTATGATTGTTCCTCCACCCTGTTCGGCGCAAAGGTATTTTCCCACTGTTACTGATTTGAATTGCAGCTCAGTTCCATCCTAGTGAAATTTCAAAGTCAGTTTCAAAAAGTTGAGAAAAATGAATAACAATACATCAATAACATCAAAGATTATCATAATCAAACTATGGTTGTGTTTAATTTACAAAAAAAGAAAAGAAAAATGGAATGGAATGGAATAGTGGATAAAAACA
>NW_021025098.1:153586-180542 GCF_004153795.1 Camellia sinensis
ACAAAAAATTATTTAATTATAAATATCACAAATGTCATAACTTACCTACCATGTTCCTTTATGGCAAACCACTATGAGTGTAAGCCCATTACATGTGCAATTGAAAAGATCATAGTCTGTTATTGCTCTCTATATGTCAGTCTTTAGAACAAAGTATACTATTTTTAAATTTATGCTATGGTGATGCTCGTTTTTGTTTGGCATAAAAAGATTATAAAAATCATATTATTATGTGCGAGAATTAGGATCTGGGTGTTTACTCTGAGTAAAGGTTGGGCCTACTTTAGGTTCGTAAGATGATCTGAATTATTTGTTTTTTAAAAGATATTGAATAAATTATTTTTATAAAAAATTATATTGATCGAATATCGGTAAATATATAATTAGATCATATTTGTCATTTTTTAATTTTTTTAAGACAATTCAATCATGTAATTATCAATATCCAATTAATTTTAATTTTTACATAAAAACCTTATTCAAAAAACTTTACAAATTAAATAGTTCAAATCATCTCCCTGGATTCAAAATATCCCCTACCTTTGCTCAGTGAGGTTGATATGCCATGGGCACAGTAAGCACTTATAAAAATTTAGAAAGTAGGTTAAAAGTTTGTTTTTCAATTTTTTTTATTTTTAAAAAAATATGTAAAAAAATAAATGATGTGATTAAAAAATTAAAAAATTAATACATTAACTTTTAACCTAACTGTCAAAAGAAACCAAGAGAAGCATTTGGATAGAAACATCGGCCAATTCGGAGTAGAAAGTTCTTTGTTGATCATCTGGACATGACATTATTCAACTCTTTGCCTAGGTTCAAAAACGGACTTCTACCTGAACAATTATATGGGTCAACTTTAATGGTAAATTTTTTTTTTTACTTTTCACCTCCTCAACTCAAATAATTATTAAATATAATAGGGATATTAATATTACCCGTTAATGAAAAATGTTACAATGAAAATTAGACGATTGAAACAGTAGCTGATAAAGGTTTTTACTAAATTCATCTGGATTTTTAATTGATTGGCAACACCATTATAATCTTAAACTCCATAAGAATATGTTCTTATAAGGAAAGCCTAATTTCAATGTTGGATTCAACGTTAGAAAATCTGTTAACGAGTTTTGTACGGGAAAGAAATAAACCTTCTCGTATAATCCTGTTGATCAAGTCTGCGCTCCTCCAAACGTCGTCGCTTTATCCCCTGAAAACACAAACGTGAGCTAGCCGGCGAGTGTGTGCCGGAAACCTCTCCGATGCCTAAGTCAGTAAGCTTGACCAATAGACGAAAGTTCTGTGTATTCAGAAAGCAAAATTGTGTTATCTCTCCAAAGGTGATGTTTGTGAGCTTTTATAGGTTTCGCGTGGCACAATCCTAGTAGGACTTTTACTTCTCCATGCAGAGTCCTCCTAGGATTCATGCTTCTGAAGGACAATGCTTATCCTTCAACACCCCCCTCACTGCTCAAACCAAGTGAGATGGTTTTTATCATGACCGAACTCCAATATAACCGAAGTAATTATGATCACGCCGAACCACAGAGTAGACCGAACCGTCCTAGTTCGGTTCTCCTTTTCACTACTCCTTATCTCGGTTCGTTATTTACAAAGAATGGCGTGGTTAGACTGAGCTACAGAGTAGCAAGGTTCTAATCGGTCTAACCACAATACGTCATGACCGAGCTAACTCTGAAACCGGTCTAACTTCAAAGCGTCTTCTAACCGGCCTAACTCCAAGTCGCTTCCGGACCGGAGTAACATTACATTTCTCTCGGGCTGGAGTAATTTTATACTTCTCTCGGGCCGGAGTAACTTTACGGCCTTTTTACTCAGCCCTTCGTATAACCGGTCTAACCACAATACGTCATGACCGGGCTAACTCTGAGACCAGTCTAACTTCAAATCGTCTTCCAACCGGCCTAACTCCAAGTCGCTTCCGGACCGGAGTAACATTACATTTCTCTCGAGCTGGAGTAACTTTATACTTCTCTCGGGCCGGAGTAACTTTACGGCCTTTTTACTCAGCCCTTCGTATTGTGGGCCATAATGACCCATTGCCCAGCTCGGTCCAATTTTCACATAAATTACCCTCTCAATTGCCCCTTAATTCCATTTGCGCAACATGATAGGGATTACCTGTCTATCAGCCGAGCTAAAGTTTAAAGCCTTTCCAGCCGAGCTAAAACTCTTAAGCCTTTCCAGCCGAGCTAATTTCACTCCGGGCTCTGCTTGTCCGGTCAAAACGTCTCTTCAATCACAGCAACTGAATCGCTTCTTATCCCCAAGGACACGTGTCATGCTCTTATTTGGCTGAAGGCAGCTGTCCCGCCGTCTTCGTATCTCGTGTTTTTTGAACAGTTCCCGCCTTTGTCCCTTCTCTTTTCACAAAACAAACTCTTTCACTCTCTTTTGAATCACTAACACTACTATTCATTTCCTTCTCTCTCTCTTCGAGCCTCCATTGTTCTTCCAACTTTGCCACTGTGAAGCTCGTGTCCGTGGCTGCTTTCTACTTCCCTTTACTTCCTCTTATCTTGGTAAGTAACACAAATCTGTTCTCTTTTTGTTTGTTTTCGTCCTTGTTCTGATTCATAGCATATTTGTTTGTGTTTTTGCAAAACACATTTTCTTGTTTTATCTTGCGCTTTCTAGGAAAAACTTCATAAGATCCTCATGAACTTCATGAAGTAATCCATAAAACAGTGTTTGATCCACAATTACCATATAATCGAACTAAAAAGTAGTTTGTAGTCAATGTCCTTCTATCAGACTTTAACCGAACTAGCACTCCATGTTGGTACCAGTAGTTTCAGTAAGTCAAAACCACCTCTTGATAGACCTTAGCCAAGGTAATCGAACTGAACTAAGTCCGAACATAGCATACTGAAACAGTATCTTTCAACCGAGCTAGGTCTTTGGGGCTAAGCCAGCTTTCTAAGTTTTTAGACTGAACTCAGAAAGCTGCCCCTAGAGGCTTAACCGATCTGACTGAGCCTTTTCTTTAACCGAAATAACGAATCACTTTGCCAAGACCGAGCTATCGAACCGCCTGCTTAATCCAAGCTACTAAGCATCTTGTTGAAACCGAGACAACCTGTAGCATCCCACACACCCGAAGTAGGACTCCTATTCTTGTTTTTATTTTGTAGCATGGTCCAATGACCTGTGCTTAACCCCTTTGTTTTCCACTTTGCAGACTTAGGTTGCCCAGGCACTCCACTGCGCGCCCAACCGAGCTACTGAGCACAATTTGGCGACCGAACTAATTTATCAATAACTTAAAAAATAAATGGGGAAGTATAGGTTTTTGGTAGAAACCCCTGGTGGCCTGGCCGAATTCCGAAGGGATTACAACATCCCTGACGACGTCTAGCTTATTCTGGCCGAACAAGATACCCTTCCACGGGGAAAACCGGGCTACGTGCCTTTCACCCTCCTATCAATAATAGAAACCGGACTAAGATTCCCCGTTCAACCTTTGATTTGTGAATTTCTAAGACAAACCCGAATATGCCCAACTCAGCTTTCCACCAATTCATACCGTATAATAATGCGTATAGCCGAACTAAACCGCCGAGCCGGTCTTAACCTCGGCCTGGCCGAAATATTCCACCAATACTCCATTGGTTCCAAGGATGACAGCTGGGTCTACTACCTTAGGATACGCCGTCGTAGAGAAAAAATAATAAAAGATACGCCGGATAAGGACTTAAACGATGATGACTTTTTTTTGGTGTCTGGCAATTTTGAAGACCAGCAAGCCCAGATCCCTGGCCGAAGTATAAACTGGAATAAAGGAGAACCTGGTATATTTACTTCAGTTATTGGCATGCTTTGCTTTATTTCGGTTACCTGCTCCTGAACCGAACTAACAGTTCGTCTTCTTTATGCAGATTCAGCCCATCTTCAATCTTTGTATAGTTACCCCAACCTGAACACGCTGCGTGCCGCACTACGCTTTTCAGAAAGAAGTTGGGCCAAACTTCTTAATTTCGAGCCGACATACCGTTACAGCGGTCGCCGAAAGGCTAGAGTAACAGATTTTCTGCTTGAGGACGCCCCAGAACCGGACCCAACTTTGCCCCAAATTAGACTAATCCCACTGACCGCTGAAGACAAAATGGCCAAGAGAAACAGAGTCAGGGCCCTCTTGACCGAGACCAACAGACCCGAAGTACCGCCACCAAGCCAAACGCAACCGGCCGTTGTGGCCCTTCCTTCTCAACAGCCTTCTTCATCACGTCCATCCAAGCACGCCCGGTCTACCCCAACCGAGCAGCGTCTAGCGGATGAGGACGAAACCACCCCTCCACCGAGCCACCCAACTATTCCACAACTGGAGCCTTCCGACCGGGCTGCCAACTCCAAGTGGGCACCGAAGCTGAAATTTCAGAACCAAGATATCCAAGATACTGATTCGGTGGTTGCTGAGAAGGATCACTTGATGACATTCAACCTTGCCAGAAGTGTTTGCCTTCCAGCAGACATGGAACACCACCAGAACCTGACCGAGCTAAAGGCCATCCGATCGGCCACCAAATCCATGATCCTGGTAAGATGCCCTTCGTCTCTCAAATTTTTCAAACTTTCAGTTCAGTTTTTTCATTGACTTCTTTCCATTCATTTCAGTCTCTTCAGAAAAGCCAAATTGCCCATCAAAAGGTATTGGAGCTCAGGAAATGGCAAGACAGGCCATGGCAGAGGTGGAAGAAAGAAAAACCGAACTGAAGGAGTCACAACAAAAAAATACCGAGCTAGAGGCCGAGGTAGCTCGTCTAACCGGACTAGTTACTTCGGCTGAAGCTGACAAACAGAAGGCGTTGATCGTGATGAAAGATAAGTACCTTCGTGAGCTGGTCAAGCTCGAAGGGAAAAAGGACGCCGAAATCGCTGAACTGAAGAAGAAGGTGGATGATGCCAACACCGAAGGTTTCAAAGAGGCGGAGGGCCTCTACATTCCACAATGTGAGGGAGCGAAGGACTTATTTTTCAAGTGCAGCTGGAGAAGTGCTGTGGAGCAGCTCGGCTGTGGGCCCGAAACCGAGGTCTACAATGCTCCTCAGTATTTCATTCCGGCCTCACTAGCGGAGTATGCTGCTTCTGTCCAACAGCAATTTTTGCAAGGTTCAGATGATGAAGATGAAGAAAATGAGCCAACTGTTACTCTGGTAGTCAACGAGCAAGGCAACGATCAACCAGCTCGGTTGGAGCCAACGTTTGAAGACCTAACTGTTGAGCCGCCGACTGACACCGTGTTACCAGTTGCTATTGAGACTGATCTTCCATCTGCAACCGGTGTTCAGGTTGATATTGAAGCCGATTTTGAAGACCTTTTTAATTAATTTGTATGTTTTTTTCTTTTTCTTCTACTTGTAACCGGGCTATGACCCTCCCTTGTAATCGCTTTAAACTTGATTAATGAGAATGATCTGCTTTTGTGCCAACTGTTATCTCGGTTTAAATTCTTGTTTGAGCTTGCTTTCTAATAGTAGAGTGGCCGAGATAGTTTATTCCGGTCTTGGCTGAGCAATCTGACTGGACTTACTAGCCAACCACTCTTTAGCCGATGTCCGCACTTCGGCTAAAGAGTACCAAGAGTTGGTTTAATCCAGCCAACCACTCTTTAGCCAATATCCTTACTTCGGCTAAAGAGTACCAAGAGTTGGTTTTATCCAGCCAACCACTCTTTAGCTGATATCCTTACTTCGGCTAAAGAGTACCAAGAGTTGATTTTATCCAGCCAACCACTCTTTAGCCGATGTCCTTACTTCGGCTAAAGAGTACTAAGAGTTGGTTTTATCCAGCCAACCTTTAGATTGGTTTTTCCAGCCAACCTAAAGTAAAGTGTTTGGTTATTCCGACCAAACGTCCTGCAGCCTGGATCCTTATCCTGGGCTTAGGAAGGGTGTTGGTTTAATCCAGCCAACCACTCTTTAGCCGATGTCCTTACTTCGGCTAAAGAGTACTAAGATTTGGTTTTATCCAGCCAACCTTTAGATTGATTTTTCCAGCCAACCTAAAGTAAAATGTTTGGTTATTCCGTCCAAACGTCCTGCAGCCTGGATTCTTATCTTGGGCTTAGGAAGGGTGTTGGTTTAATCCAGTCAACCTTTAGGTTGGTTTTTCCAGCCAACCTAAAGTAAAATGTTCGGTTATTCCGACCAAACGTCCTGCAGCCTGGATCCTTATCCTGGGCTTATGAAGGGTGTTGGTTTAATCCAGCCAACCTTACTTTTGATGTCCCTAACTCACTGATACAATCTTATACAAAAAACAATTATGCTGAAAAGAATTGACTTTGTTTTATTAAGAGAAAGAAAAATTACACACACTCGTAAAAAAAGCTAAAAATAAAATAGTTTGAGATTGGCAGTGTTCCATGGCCTTGGAATGGCTTTGCCGTCCTTATCTTCCAGGTGGTATGCCCCTTTGCTAGCTAATCCGACCACTTTATAAGGTCCTTCCCAATTAGGCCCTAACTTGCCATCTCCTGGTATCAAGGTGTTTCCTATTACTTTGCGCAGTACCCAATCGCCGATCTTGAATTGTCTTGGATGTACTGTCTTGTTGTATTTCCTGGATAACTCTTGTTGATATGAGGTAATGTGAGCTAGTGCTCTTTCTCTTCTTTCTTCTACAAGGTCGAGTTCTAATGTTATGGCTTCGTCGTTTAAGTCTGGATCGAAATTTTCGCTTCGAATTGCAAGGCGTTTCCCATTACTTTGCGCAGTACCCAATCGCCGATCTTGAATTGTCTTGGATGTACTGTCTTATTGTATTTCCTGGATAACTCTTGTTGATATGAGGTAATGTGAGCTAGTGCTCTTTCTCTTCTTTCTTCTGCAAGGTCGAGTTCTAATGTTATGGCTTCGTCGTTTAAGTCTGGATCGAAATTTTCGCTTCGATTGTGGGGAGGCCAACTTCTAGTGGGATTACTGCTTCCATACCGTAGGCTAAGGAAAATGGTGTTTCTCCTGTTGACCGCCGAGGTGTGGTGCGGTAAGCCCATAAAACATGAGGAAGCTTTTCCGCCCATTTGCCTTTGGCTTTCTCCAACCTTTTCTTCAACCCATCCAAGACTACCTTGTTTGAAGCTTCTGCCTGTCCATTTGCTTGGGGATATGCCGGTGTAAAATTATAGAACTCTATCTTGTACTCTTCACAAAAGCCTCTGAAGATTCTGCCGTCGAATTGAGTGCCATTGTCTGAGATTAGGGCTTTTGGTATGCCAAACCGAGTGATGATATTCTGCCAGACGAACTTCTTTACATCTTTTTCCTTGATTGACGCCAATGCTTCTGCTTCCACCCACTTTGTGAAGTAGTCCGTTGCTGCGAGAAAGAACTTCCTGTTTTCAGGTGCTGTCAGAAGTGGTCCTACTATGTCCAAGCCCCACATTGCAAAGGGCCATGGGCTGGTCAATGGTAGGAGTTCTCTGGCCGGCTGATGTATTTGATGTGCGAACTTCTGACATTTCTCGCACTTTTTCACATATTTCTCGGAGTCTGCCTGCATGTATGGCCACTAGTATCCTTGCGAAATGGCCCTGTAAGCTAGCGATCTTCCTCATTGATGGCTTCCGCACACTCCTTCGTGTATCGCGTATAAGAATGCTTCCACTTTGCTGGGGTGGACACACTTTAGATAGGGTCCTGAGAACGACTTTTGTATAAGCCAGAGATGGGAAGAGCCAAAATCGCTGTGACTTTGCTCTAATTTTGTTGGCTTCTTTCTTTTCTTCCGGATAGGACGCCATCTTTCAAGAATAGTATGATGGGATCCATCCATGAGGAGCCTAGATGGGCGCAGCATACTTCTTCTGCTTCGGGGTCTTCGATGCTTGGTCTTGGTAAGTAGTCGATGAACAATGGATGAGGGATGGATGTATCTGCCATTGAAGCAAAGCCGCTAGTTCATCTGCTTTGCCGTTCTCTCTCCCTGCCTATCTGTTCAATCCTCACTACTTCAAATTTCTTGATCTCTATTTGACCAATTCTTGGTACTTGGCCATTCTATCATCCTTCGCTTCATAGTCCCAGAAATTTTGGTTTACCACCAGCTGTGAGTCGCTGTAGACCACTAGTTCGGTGGCCTTCATGTAGAACGCTGTTTTGAGACCTGCAAGAAGTGCTTCATACTCGCTTCGTTGTTTGATGCTGAGAAGCCAAGGTTGATTGCTTGCTCCACAATCAGGCCGTTTGGTGAGATGAGGACTATGCCAAGTCCTGCACCATGCCGTTGGATGCTCCATCCACAAAGAGCTTCCACATCTCTCCAACGAACAGCTTCTAGCAAGTGGAAGGGTCAGATGATGTCGTGGGGTCAAGAATGTTGCTGGTGTTTTCTTCAAGGCCCATGCTTGCTGTTTGCCCTCGCTATCTGATTGTACCAAGTCTTTATTTGTTGGTGAGTCTTGGTTTGGTGTAACTTGGTTTGCTTCTTCCTTGTTGTCTTTAGTCTAGTCTGCCTTGGAGTCTGACTGAGTACCTTCTGCTAGGGATTCGCTATTCCGGCATCAACTTCCATCCCTAGTTCGGTTGTGTCAGTTAGGTCGACTGGGCAGATATGGTGACTTCCAGGAGTAAACTCTGCAACGAAGTCTCCAAAGATTGGGCTTTTACTACGGTTCTGGGTTGGAATTTGATGTCGAATTGTCCCAACTTACTGCCCATTTCAAGATTCGCCTAGAAAAGTTAGCCCCTCAAACAAAGCTTTTAGTGGGAAGCTGTGAGGACGACTATGGTGTGGGCGTGAAAGTAGTGTGCCAATTTCCTGGAGGCCATCATTAAGGCCAATGCTAATTTTTAATGGCAAATACCTTGTTTCGGCTCCCAGTAACGTCTTGCTGACATAATAGATGGGCAGATGTTGAATTTCTTCCGCACGGACCAACACTGCGCTAATTGCATACTGAGAGACTGCCAGGTACAGGAAGAGTTCTTCTCCAGGTATTGGGGTAGCTAGAATGGTGGAGAAGACATGTATTCTTCCAAGCTTTCCAGAGCTTGGTCGCTTCTTCTTCGTCCCATTCAAACTTGGCTTTAGTGCATGGAAGAATGGTTGTATCTTCTGATGACCGGCTTATGAACCGATTGAGCGCAGCTGCCATGCGTGAGATACTGCACTTCTTTCACTGAGTTTGGTTTCTCCAAATCCTAGATTGCTTTAATCTGGGAGGGGTTCTGCTTCTATCCCGGTTGGTCACAAGGAAGCCCAAGAATTTGCCAGATCCTACTTCGAATGCACACTTGGATGCATTAAGGCGCAACTTGTGCTTCTTCAGGATTTCAAACATCTCTCTAGGTCCTTGAGATGGTCATTCTCATCCTTGCTCTTGACCACCATGTCGTGATGTAAGCCTCCATTGTTCTGCCTAACAATGGTACAAACATCTTGGTGACCATTCGTTGGAATGTTGCCCTCGTTCTTTAGGCCAAAGGGCATGACCTAGTAACAGTACAGTCCTCTTGGAGTTGTAAAGGATGTGACCCCTGGTCTGGTTTCATGCATGGAGATTTGGGTGTAGCCTCTGTATGCATCCAGAAAGCTAGTCGGTTGTGCCCCGCCGTTAGGTCTACCAGTTGATCTATCCGTGGTAGAGGAAAGCTGTCTTTTGGGCACGCCTTGTTGACTTTTTATAGTCGACGTGACACGCCACTTGCCATTCTTCTTTGGCACTACGAATGTGTTGGAGATCCACCTTGGGTAGTGCACTCCTCTAATTGCTCCTGCCTCCAGCAGGTTCCCTACTTCTTCCGCCACATCTCGGCGTGGTGGAGTGCTGATCTGCGTGTGCGTTGAATGATTGGTCTGGCAGATAGTTGGACATTGAGTTGGTGACAGATGAGTTGGGGTCAATACCTGGCATGTCGTATGGCGTCCAGGCGAACACTTCGATGTTAGAGGTCAAAAATTCCAACACCTCTAATCTCTCAGTGCTGGACAACGACGAACCGAGCAAAAAAAACTTATCCGGGTTCTTTTCATCTATTCTTACTCTACCAAGTCCTCCACTGCTTTCTGATCAGCCGCTTTGCCGACATCTGCGAATAGCTCATTGCTCTCAGGTTCTTCCACGAATGAACGTATCCTTTGGCAGCGCGCCTACCATTCACCGTGACGAAGCATTGCTTCGGCATGATCTGATCTCCATAGACTTCTTCAATTACCCCTGTATCGTTGGGGAACCGCATTACTTGGTGGTAGGATGACGCCACCGATCGCATGGCATGAGCCATGTTCTACCCAAGATGATGTTGTAAGTGGAGGGACCTTCAATACCCAGAACTCCACTGTTTCGTCACGCTTCCTGCTCTGATGGAAGAATTATTTTGCCGACGGGCCATTCTGGCATGGAGTTGAATCCAATTAGGGAGATATGGCAGGCGCCAAGTCTTTGTCTTGCAGCTTCAATTGTTTAAATGTTTCGTAGTACATGATTCACATGAACTACCCTGGTCAATCAGAATCCGTTTGACGTCAAAATCCTTGACTCGGAGAGTGATGACCAGGGCATCATTGTGAGGGCAATATATCCGTTCCAAGTCTTATCTGAAAAAGACATGACGTTTGTGGCCTCTGTCTTCCCCTTCTTGATGGCAGGTTGGGCACTTAGCACCTTTCTTAAGTGTTCAGCCTTTTTGATTGATCCCCTGAGCTCGCATACACGCTCAGGTTCAAAGACTCCATGTATCACATTGATAATGCCTTGAGGTGGGGCGTCGACTGGCATCCCGTTGGGGTTATTAGGTCCTTGGGGGGCTGGTTGCGTCCCTCCTTCAATGTATTTATCCAAGTGTCCTGCTGCCACAACTTCTCCAGGTTTGTCTCAACGGCGTGCAATTCTCAGTGCGGTGCCCCTTTTCTTAATATGAAGTGTGCACCGCGATCTTTCGTCGTAGTCCTTCTGCGCTTCCCCTAGTTTGGCCGGCCATCTGACGAAAGGCTCATCTCTTATTTCACTTAGAATTCGGTAGATCGGTTTCTTGAATACTGTGGTTGTGGCTGTGCAGACCCTCAACCATCTTTTATCCGGGTCCTCTCCGTTGTCTCGCCTGCTACGTCCGTTTTTGTTCTGACGATCTACCGCATTGACCTTTGCTGAGGTCTTCTTTTCTGGTACTGTGGTCGGGCCAGATTTTGTTTTGGCGCGTGCGCCATCCTCTTCTACCCTGATGTGCTGATGCTCTCTTTCCATCAAGGCTTCCATGGTGAGGGGTGGTGTCATGGTGATTGAGCCCCTTAGTCTATTCCCGACTGGAAGGCCTTTTTTGTACTGTGCAATGGCGAGATTGGTAGGGCAGTCCCCTATCTGGTTGAATGTCTCCCAGTATCGACTATTGTAGGATCTTAGCGTCTCTTTTTTACCCATGTCGATGGAGAGTAACTGGTCAATCTCTATCGGGGTTTTAGTGTTTGTTCTGAACCTTGTGACAAACGCCTCTGCCAGTTGCGCCCAGGAGGCTATGCTGCCTTCTGGAAGTTTTTCGAACCAAGTCAAGCCTAGGTCGCCAAGGCTTGATGGGAAGAGGATGCACATTAAAGCCTCGTTTCGTCGGTATACCGCCATAACCTGGCGGAAGTGGCTTAGGTGAATGTAGGGGTCCGCCTTCCCCTCGTATGTGGTGAATTTGGGCTGAAGGAAGCCTGAAGGCAGGGGTGCGTTTTCGATTGCCGGAACAAACGGTGAGGTCTGCAGCCTCGCTAATGCTTTGTCCGTTGGTTCGTAGGCAGGGCGTGGTAGTGGCATTCCAACCTCGACGCTTCCATGCGATCGAGGAGCCAATCGTTGAAGGGCAGAAACTCTGCGAGGGTCACGCGCCCTGGTGTCCTCCTTCCATCGTGCCTTTTCTTCCAGCATGATCCGCAAATCGGATGATCTTGGCAACTCCGTCTGTTTGGATGAGGTTTGGTGTGAGTGTGAGGGTCGGTAGGTACTTCCCTCTGTGTAAGTCCTCAATGATCTCATTCTCTCAGACTTAGAGTAACGAGTTCTGGGGGTTCTGGACTGAGTATCGCCTGTCCTGAGGCTTCTACTCTCTGCATGTGATGGTGTGGAATGCCTTCCATGGTCTTCTGAGCGGCGAGGGGGCGTCTTGTTTTTGCGTCCCTCTCCTATCGTCACTCATTTTCCCTTCATCTGGCGCTTCAAGGTCTCCATGTCCGCCGCCATCTTCCTTATTAATTTGTCTTGCTCCTTCACGCGGTCCTCCAGAACTTGAGGATCAATCATCCGCCTTTGCTTGTCAGGACTTTGTGAATGAGAGTGATGGGGGCTGTTAGTCCGCCTTCCCCTCGTATTTCTCCTGGAGTTATGTCGTTGGGGCTCCAAGTCTGCCATGGGAGAGATAGAAGGTAGTCCTCCGCGCCTTGCACCCCCATCCGGTGTTTGCCCGTCGATGGCGAACTGTGGTAAATCTTCATTGTGCGCCATTGTTCCTAAAGAGGTAAAGCTTGATCAAGAGGTTTTGTCCTGTCCGTATTTTTCCATAGACGACGCCAATTGTACGGGAAAGAAATAAACCTTCTCGTATAATCCTGTTGATCAAGTCTGCGCTCCTCCAAACGTCGTTACTTTATCCCCTGAAAACACAAACGTGAGCTAGCCCGCGGGTGTGTGCCGGAAACCTCTCCGATGCCTAAGTCAGTAAGCTTGACCAATAGACGAAAGCTCTGTGTATTCAGAAAGCAAAATTGTGTTACCTCTCCAAAGGTGATGTTTGTGAGCTTTTATAGGTTTCACGTGGCACAATCCTAGTAGGACTTTTACTTCTCCATGCAGAGTCCTCCTAGGATTCATGCTCCTGAAGGACAATGCTTATCCTTCAACACCCCCCTCACTGCTCAAACCAAGTGAGATGGTTTTTATCATGGCCGAACTCCAATATAACCGAAGTAATTATGATCACGCCGAACCACAGAGTAAACCGAACCGTCCTAGTTCGGTTCTCCTTTTCACTACTCCTTATCTCGGTTCGTTATGTACAAAGAATGGCGTGGTTAGACCGAGCTACCGAGTGCAAGGTTCTAATCGGTCTAACCACAATACGTCATGACCGAGCTAACTCTGAGACCGGTCTAACTTCAAAGCGTCTTCCAACCGGCCTAACTCCAAGTCGCTTCCGGACCGGAGTAACATTACATTTCTCTCGGGCTGGAGTAACTTTATACTTCTCTCGGGCTGGAGTAACTTTACGGCCTTTTTACTCAGCCCTTCGTATTGTGGGCCATAATGACCCATTGCCCAGCTCGGCCCAATTTTCACATAAATTACCCTCTCAAGTTTCAAAAATATGTTCTTGTTTAATTTGTTTATACTTTTGAGTTGATCACAAAAAAATTTCAATTGAATTAATTACAAACTGAATTCGAGTAACTGAAAAAAGAAACGAAACTTGAAAGGTATGAAAAACTCAAATAATTTAATTAGTTTATCCTCTACAATTAAAGAATCTCAGACCAAGACACCAGTCCTATGAGAAGATTGTGTTATATTTTTTTTTGGAGGAGATCGATTTTGGTCCATATGCTCTGCAGATCTCAGCATCATCATTAATAATAATAATTAAAAATAAAATAAAAAATAAAAAGAGGTTATAAATAGAACCCAAATTGGATTTGTGTATTTTTTATTTTGAACTCTGGATTTGTGGACTTTGATAGTGGACAAAACCCAGTAAACCTGCACTTTCATTTACCAAATCAGCGTCAATTTAAACAAATCCATATATTATACAAAGGAAAATTGTGTTTTTAGTGATAAGTTTTATAAGAGTTTTAATATTTTATATTAATTTTTTTGATTTTTTTAATTTTAAATAATTAAAAAAAAATTTATTGGTTAGTTTTTATTTGATAATCTCACATCGGGAGAATAAAAAAATTGAATTGTTTTACTCATATATAAAGTGAATCTTATACTCACATCACATCTAATATTGTAAAGGGTGCTTTTAGTGAGGAGCCTTATACGTGTTTCAATATCTCACACTAATTTTCTTTATTTTCTTAATTTTAAACAATTAAAAAACAATAATGTTTCGTAGCTCGATTTTTAGTGACTCGAGTGGCCCGATTTTTCACTTTTCAACCTCTCTCTCCTTTCTCTGTTTCTTCTCTTCTTCTCCTTCTACAAATCTTCACTGTCTTTCTCCACCAATGCCCTCTTCTCGTTGTCCAAATCTTCTACAGATATGCCTATATATATATATATATATATTGTATACAAGTGGTGGTGTTGTGGGTTGTGTAGAGTTGGAAATGGCAACCTCACAATGCTTTGAGAACCCACCAAGCCTGCGCTCAATATGTGGATCAGGAAATCTCCAAGAGATTGGAGGGCTTAAGACCTATGTCACTGGTCCCCAAGATTCCAAGCTTGCAATCCTTCTCATTTCTGATGTTTTTGTAACTGTCCATCTCCATTTCTTCAACAATCTTTGTTACTTTTGTGTTCAATTTCTCAAACCCAAATCTGGGAAAGCTAACAAATCAAATCCAAAAATCTGGGAAAAGAAATCAAACCCAAATCAGTCAAACCCAAAAATCAAAAATCAAAACCAATTAGCCACAAACAAAATCAATCAAACCCAAAACAGAAGGGGAAGGGAAGGAGCTCGTCATGGACTCCGACGGTGATCCGGATTGTGGGTGTCGGAGAAGGAGGAGGCTTTTGGAGTGAAGAAGAGAGAGAGAGAGAGAGAGCTCAAACCCAAATCAAAAAACTGTCTTCTCCTTCTCTTCTTCGATCTTGTCTCTCTGTCTTCTCCTTCTCTTCTTCTGTCTTCCTCTTCCTTCTGTCTCCTTCCGTCTATTCAAAGGCAACACATTATAAAAAAAAAAAAACGCTACCAAAACGACGTTGTTTTGGTAGTGGAGCCATTCGGGCCACCATTGTTTCGAGCTATGAAACATAATTGATTAAAAAAATCTCTATTTACTAGCTTTTATTTGATAATCTCACATCTGAAAAAAATGAAAAAAATTAGTTATTTTACTCATATAAAATAAATCTTATACCCTCATCCTATTTAATATTGTAATATTGTGCATGTTTCAATTCAATATAGTTTAAATTTTAAAAATTTTAATTAATTAATTTTGACCTAATCGAGTAGGCTAAATCATTTTTGATTTGATTAATTCATTGGTTTAACCACGATGTTAGAGGTTTTATCAAAATATATTAATTAGATTTGTTTGATTTGAAATAAAGTAAAGATTGATCGGATTAAAGATTGAAAGACTGAGATTGCTTGATTAGAAATAAATTTTTCGTCCAAATAATTGTTAACTTTTATTTTATAATTCCATATTGGAAAAAGAAGAAAAAAGTGAGTTGTTTCACTTATATAAAGTGAATCTTAATAGTAAAGTATTTGTATATACTTCAATTCAAGACAGTTTAAATTTTAAAATTAAAATAACAATTAAAAGTTTTAATTAATTAATTTTTGTATAAGTTGGTTAATCATTTGACCTAACTGATTAGGCTGAATCATTTTGAGTTTGACCAATTCGCCAGTTTAATCGCGATTTCTGATACTGATTTTTTTAATTTAAAAAAAATTCATTGGCTAACTTCCATTTAATCATATAAAAATAAAAATTTTAAGATTTATTTTATAATTCCACAGCAGGAGAAGAAGAAAAAACAAAGTTTGTTTCACTTTTTTTTTCCCCTTTTCTCTTTCCATTATTGTTATATATATATATATATATAGGAAAAATTGGGTTTTTAGGTAAAAATCTTCTAGGACCTCTAAACCCTCATTATAAAATTATTAAATTTTCTTAATTTTAAACAATTAAGAAAATTCTCATTAGTTAGTTTATATTTACCTTTTATTTTACAATCCCACACCGGAAAAAAAAAAAAGTGATTTGTTTCACTTACATAAAATAAACTTTATACTCTCATTTATATAAGCAAAAAGACATTTTTAATGACAAATCCTATGATCAATATCTCATACCAATTTTTTTTTGATTTTCTTAGTTTTAAAAAATTAAGAAAATCCACATTGACTAACTTCCATTTAACTTTTATTTTACAATCCCACATCGAGAAAAGAAAGAAAAAATGAGTTGTTTCACTTATATAAAGTGAATCTTATATTCCCATGTAATATTGTAGTATTGTGCATATTTTAATTTAAGATAGTTTAAATTTTAAAATAAAATTTAAAAGTTTTAATTAATTAGTTTTTATTATAAATTGGTTGGTCTTTTGACTTAACCGATTAGGCTGAATCGTTTTCGGTTTAACTGATTCACTGGTTTAATCGCGGTTTTAACTATTTTATCAAAATATATTGCCTAGATTTGTTTGATTTGAAATAAATTAAGATTACTTGATTAGAAATGAACTTCCCGTCCAAACAACTGTTAACTTTATTTTACAATCCCACATCAGGAAAAAGAGAAAAGAATAAGTTGTTTCACTATATAAATCTTATGCTCCCGTTTAATATTGTAGTATTGTGTATGTTTGAGTTCAAGACAATTTAAATTTTAAAATTAAAATAAAATTTAAAAGGTGCAATTAACTAATTTTTGTATAACTATTTTTATATGTATGTGGACATAATGAACGACATAGACTTGCAGCTGATCGTTTTCAACACTCAACAGAAACTATTCATCGATATTTCAAAATTATGATGAGAGCATTGTGTCGTCTTTGTCCGTACACTAAAGAAATGTATACTCAACATTTATTGAACGATCATCTACGCACAATTTGGGAGATCTTGCGGATGGATGCGCCAACGTTCAGGTCCCTTTGTGCTAAATTGAAACGCAGAGAGTTCATAAAGGCAGACAAGAATAGGTTATCTGTTGAGCAATCACTCGCTATATTTTTATATGTATGTGGACATAGTGAACGACATAGACTTGCAGCTGATCGTTTTCAACACTCAACAGAAACTATTCATCGATATTTCAAAATTATGATGAGAGCATTGTGTCGTCTTGCCATCTTTATCATCCAACCTCCTGATCCGAATGTCATTCCTCCTAAAATTCGAAACAACCGGAAACATTACCCATAGTTTAAGGTTAGTTTCAAACACCCTTATTTGTTTACAAGTTTATGACGAATATTATTTCAAATTCGGGTGTAGACAAATGTAATAATTATTATATTTGCATAATGTAGGATTGTATTGGGGCAATCGATGGTACGCACATTGCAGCGCATGCACCTGCTACAAAGAGAACTGCGTATCGTGGTAGGAAGGTTGCAATAACACAAAACGTTCTTGCAGCATGCTCATTCGACATGAAATTTACTTTTGTTTATCCCGGTTGGGAAGGTAGTGCAACTGATTCACAAGTGTTATTTGATGCGCTTACATGTCTCGATGTATCTTTCTCGCTCCCTCCTACGGGTAAGGCTTTTGCTTCTATACTCACGACGCTTCCTAAGCATTACTTCAAAATAGTTTATAATAAACTTGTGTTAACATACTGATGTAGGTAAATATTACTTAGTCGATGCGAGTTACACAAATATGATGGGATTTCTCGCACCATATCATTCAGAACGCTATCACTTGGACCAATTTCGTAGACATCGACATCGTCCAAATGGGTACAAGAAATTGTTTAATTATAGACATTCATCGATAAGAAATGTGACAGAACGATGTTTTGGGGTGTTGAAGAATCGTTTTCGTATATTGAAATCTATGCTGAACTGCATACAAGTGCGACAAGACATAATAATTACAGCATGCTGTGCTTATCACAATTGGATTCGCATGCACTTCGCAAATGATTCATGGTTCAATAGGCGTGGTAATGCACGTGAGAGGCAAGTAGCACATCCAACTCTTGCGGCATGAAATTCCAATACAGAAGATGAAGTCATGAACAAAATGGTTCAATTTCGTGATGAAATTGTGATAGCAATGTGAAACAATCATAGGGTTCATCCATAGTACCACGTTAAACTTGTCATCTGTATTCTTAACTTGCATCATCTTTTGTGGTTGAAATTATGTAAGACCTATGACATATATTGTTACGTGATGTTTGTTTCAATTGTGCGTTGTAGTAGAGCACATGGATATATGTAATCACCCTTCTTGATGTTTGTGCCCTGAATATTGTATGGATGATTGCATTGACTTAGCAAGTTATTTGTACGCGTAAGTGTAACTTTTGGTTATGAATGTTCAGTACAAAATTTGGCTCCAATTTTCATAATCGTAGCAAAAAAAAATTCCACAAATATTCCTTTTATGTGGTCATGTAATTTTCATAATTTCGAAAAAAATTTATATAGTACAACAAAAATTGAAGAATGATCCAACCTTTAGTGTTTTAATGAGCTAAAAAACATTATGGTAACATTTTTAAACATACAATTACAATTTTAAACGTGAAGTAAAATTTAAGTACACAGCCAACAGTTAATAAAAACAGATTGCAAGTAAAAAAATATGTAACAAATCTCTGATAAAAAATGCATTATTGCAAATTAAAGTTTCCGTCCAATTTAAGAAGAGAGACAATTTTACAAAAGAAAAAAGTAAAATTGTCATATCAAAACGTACTCTCATCTTAGTTATATATATATATATATATATAAATATAAATGAAAACATAATTTGTGTTTTTAGCCATTTATGGGTACATATCCTACCATTAACATAAAATTTCCATTCATTTCAACCACAGGAAACGTAAATTTTTTTTCCAAGTTTGCATTAAAAAATTTCTTTCGTAGCATTAAATTTTCATAAATGTTATGGAAAAATTGTGTAAATCGTAAATTTAAACATAATTCTGTGATTTTGAAAATAAATTTAAACATAAATTCACAATTTTTTTTGAAGCCAATTTAAAACACTTGGCTTGTCACGACCCGCTCCCCGTACCCAAGGGTTAAGCATCGTGATGACCAGTAACAGAGGTTACCTACGGCCAATTCTTAAACAAATTAATAAACGCAAGCGGAAGAAATATTTGAGTAAGGGTATCAAAAAAATCATTGGAGCTTCTATTTTTATTGCAGAAATATTTGACCAAAAAGGTAGATATTTACATAGAAAAATATCAATAAAAATACTGTGTGTCTATTCCGCAGTCCTGCATCTAAGACTTTCCACAAGCTATTTCTGAATTGCATTGTTTCCTGAAAATTGGTAAACAACTATAAGCACATGGCAGAGTGAGAAATATTATACCAAGAGTATAAGGGCACGAAATAACCATGGATAGTTATCTAGCCAAAATATTTACATCAATAAATCATTTGGTAGCAGAAATTGCTCATTTAAGTAGCAGAATTGAAATACAGATATTATGTAAGTAAATAGCCATAACCACGGTACAGAACAGGACAGAACAGAGGTCACAGAAGTGACAGTCAAAACATAGGTACAGATTCAAGAGGTGGCTCGTACGGATTCTAGAGGTGGCTCCCACAATAGTGTAGCATTTAGTTTCGCACAGCACTTTGGTCCGCACAGAGCAGAGGTACGGATTCAAGAGGTGGCTCCCACAATAGTGTAACACTTAGTTCCGCACAGCACTTTGGTCCGCACAGAACAAAGGTCAGTGGATCCATGACAAATAGAGGACCACAAAGTGGTCAAAAAGAGGCCAATGGTTATTTAAGTCCCCCAAGGCGTGAGACTCCCGTGGTGGTACTTACAAAACATAATTTTATATAAGGTCATAGCCAAATTTTCTTTAAAAGTAAAACAAACATATCCATCGGTTTCCTTTTAAGCAAATAGGGTTCAGAAATAAAACTACCTAACTGAAACCTTTATAAAATATAGCTTTTATTAATATATTAATAAAACATAACTTGTGTAAAACAGATTTTGATAAGTCAAAATATATATAAAATACATTTTGATGATTCAAGAGATAATATAACTCACTTTAATTTTAATACCTTACTTTTTCTTTTCACTTCCAAAGACCCTTTTAACTTTCCCTATTTTCTCTTTCTTTCCTCTCTTGCTATCCTTTCCTTTCTCTCTTTCTTTTCTTTTCTTTCCTCTCCTCTCCTCTCCACTGAACGTCTCCTCCTTTTATAGGGAGGAGAGACGAGTACGCGGCCTCCACGTCGCTCAGACGTCGCTTTCGTTCAGATTTAATTCATAATTATTTAGGTTTATTTTTATCCTTAATAGATATTTAAGATAATTATTATTTGACTTAACATTTTAATATAATTATATAAATAAAATAATTCTTAATTAAATGACACTTTATCATATACTAACAGAAAATTAATTATTTATTTTAGTACCACATCCATTATTATTATTATTATTATTATTTATATTTTGACCCCTAAACTTTTAATAATTATTCTAATTTTACAAAATCACGCATAATAATATATAATAAATTACTTATTTTTCGAATTGAGATTAAATAATATTAGCATAAATTTTACAGAATAATTAAAAATTTGAGTTGTTACATAACTGTTGTCCTCAAATTACATTTTTCAGAAATTTGTACATAAATTTACCTTTTAACCCAAATTTGTGAAAATTTACATGTTCCGCAAATTTGTAGATAATTTTTGGTTATTCAAAAAATTTGTAAACAAATTTGCAAAAATTAGGATTTTTTTAATGCGAATTTGTGAATAAATTTTCTACATAACATTTATTAAAATTTAATTGTAGGAAATAAATTTTTTAATGTCAATTTGGAAAGAAAAAATTTATGCTTTCTGTGGTTCAACTGAGTGGAAATTTTATGATAAAATCACACAGGTAATGATAAAATATGTACTCATAAATGCGTACATATCAAATTATGTTTTCATACATGTCTAGCATGTACATATATATATATATATATAGATATAATTTGGATGAGAGTATTTTTTGATATAACAATTTTTTTTAAAACTTTTCTCTCTACTTAAAATGGAGGGAAACTTAAAAATGTGATGATGTATTTTTTGGAAAACCAAATAATGATTTTTTTTCAAAAAGAGTTTTCAAATTACTTTTTGAAAAAAAATTTCAAAAAAACCAAACCAAACAAAATGATTGTCATTCAAAAAAAATGTTGATAAGTTATTGTATTATGTTTAAAATTTGTAAAAATTTAAACCGTCAGACCAATTCGCTTTCATTTGTCAATACACATCCATCAATCCGTCAAACGGATGTGAATTGATTTTTTTATATCTATCAACCTAACAGATAAATGATGAATTAAAAATTTTTCAACTGCAATCGAATCGCAAACACCCTTACCAACTTATGCTATGTATGTACTAACCCTATGATAAGGTAGCATATAACAGTAGGTGGATGAGTTTTATGTACATATAAATTCATACATGTATATTTGGTCACATACATGATACATAAGGGACCATTTATACATGTGTATATATTGATGTCATATACTTGGTGATTAAGATTAGTACGGAGAAATGGGAAGGAAGGAAGGTGGAGGTGGAAGGTAGAAGGTGTGAGGATTTTGCAGGAGGCAAACGCGTAGACTGAAAGGGGAAAGATTCACGCATACATAGGCTAAATATCAATGAGGGAAAAACAAAACCCTAGAAAAAACAACCAAGAAGAAGAAGAAGAAGGTATTAGCAATTCAATCAATAATAATAATGGCGAAGAAGAAGACGATGACGACGATGTTTATGGCTATGGCGTCACTATTAGTTTTGCTAATGATCTCTACCTTCCATGTCGATTCAGTTTTGGGGGGCGAGATGGGAGGTTACGCCAGGAGTTCTTCTTCAAGATCAATCCATGATACAATAACTGTCTATAGTCGCCAATCCTATTGTACTAGTATACCAAGAACAACTCATCAGAAACTGAATTCATCATCACCATCGACCGATTCCAAATCCGAACGAAACGCGATTATGATTGCGTTCTTTGCTGTTCTGTTTATTGTTGTCATGATATTTAGCTCGCAAAGCAAGGATTCTGTGCTCATGGTTCAGGTTCTTCATTAATTGATTTCTCGTCGCACAAAAACACATATTTATTTATTTATTTATATGTGTGTTTAATCGCTTAATTTCAATTGTTTGATTATTTGACTTAGGTTGCTTTTGACGGTGCTACTGATCAAATTGAAAGAGATCTTGACTTGATTTCAATGGTTTCTGACACTCCGACTGCTCTCGGCTTACACTTGATGTTATCAAGTGTGTTCTTCTCCTTCTTCTTCTGTCTTTGGGTTTATTTTAAAATTTTGGGTGTCTATAACTAGGGCTAAAACTAAAATGACAACTGATTATTCTTTTAAAAGAGGAAAAAAAGAAAAAAAACACTTATAAAAATCAATTTTTTTTATGGTTTTTAAGATTGTATAGTCAACTCTGATCTAAAAGTGAAGAAATTTGACATGGTTTTTTTTCTTTAAAGTTAATTAAAGACGAAAATAGGCCATACAACTCCCAAAGGAATGGGTAGTGTACGGGAAAGAAATATACCTTCTCGTATAATCCTGTTGACCAAGTTTGCGCTCCTTCGTACGATGTCGCCTTATCTCCTGAAAACACAAACGTGAGCTAGCCGGCGGGTGTGTGCCGGAAACCTATCTGATGCCTAAGTCAGAAAACTTGACAAATAGACAAAGTTCTGTGAATTCGAAAAGCAAAGTTGTGTGTTACCTCCTCCAAGGTGATGTTTGTGAGCTTTTATAGGTTTCGAGTGACACAATCCTAGTAGGACTTCTATTCCTCCATGAGAGTCCTCCTAGGATTCATACTCCTGAAAGATAATGCTTATCCTTCACACCCCCTCACTGCTTAAACCAAGTGAGATGGTTTTTACCATGGCCGAACTACCATATGACCGAAATAAACTGGCTATGCTGAGCCACAGAGTAGGCCGAACTATCCTTAGTAGATTTTTCCTTTTACTCCTTCTTATCTCGGTTCTCTCCTGTTCAACCCATGGTGTATTTAGATCGAGCTACCGAGTAGCAAGGTTTTGACGTTCTAACCACAATACATCATGACCGGACTACCTCTGAGACCGGCCTAACTCCAAGTTGCTTCCGGACCGGAGTAACTTTACAACTCTTGGGCCGAAGTAACTTTACAATTCTTGGGCCGGAGTAACTTTATCTCTCTTGGGCCGAAGTAACTTTTCGGCCTTATTACCCAGTCCTTCGTACTTTGGGCCATAAAGTCCATCTCATAGCTCGCCCAATTTTCACTAAAATTACCCTCTCAATTGCCCCTTAATTCCTTCTCATAGCATGATAGGGATTATCTGTTCATCAGCCGAGCTATAGTCCCCAAACCTTCCAGCCGAGCTACAACCATTTAGCTTATCCTGCTACGCTAAACTTAAAACCGAGCCGCTCTCATCCGGTCACAACGTCTTTTCAATCACCAAAAACTGAATCGCTTCCTTTTCCGTATACACGTGGCACGTTCCCATTCGCAGAAGGCAGCTGTCAACGCCGTCTTCGTATTTCGCATTTTGAACAGTCCCGTCCAAATTTTGGCTTTCTAACAAAACTACCCCTGAGGCCAGGTCTCTCTACTTTTGCCATTCACCTTCTTCTTTCTCTTCGAGTTCTTCATTTTTCTCCAATTTTTGCAACTGTGAAGTTTCTTCGCGTGGGCCTTCTTTACTGTTGCTGCTTCCATCTAGGTCTTCTTCAATCTGGTAAGCAAGCCTATCCTTCTTGTTCTGTTTTGCTTTCGTATCTGTATATTTTGTTTTGTGTGCTTTTTGCAAACACTTTTTCTATTCTGTGCTTTGCTCTGTACTTCTATGAAAAAAAAACTTTAACTGTAGAACACATGAGCATCATGATTCATCCTGTAGGAAACTAGCTTTTGATCCATAATCATGATGCAACCGAACTGGATACTGTTTATGCTATATATGTGAATCACTTAAGACAATAACCGAACTAGAACTCGTAGAAATAACAGTAGTTTCAGTAAGTTACCAACTCCTGAATCACTCTAGCCGAGATAAGCTCACCGAAAGAAGTTTGAACCATTAAACTAGGAACCTCGGTCTTCAACCGAGCTAAGCCTTTGGGCTAAGCCAGCTTTCCTAGTTTCTGAACCAAACTCAGAAAGCTGCCCCTAGAGGCTCAACCGAAGTAACAAAAACTCATAGTTCAACCGATTTAGGCCTTCGGGCTAAACCAAGCTTTCTTAGTTTTTTAGACCGAACTCAGAAAGCTGCCCCTAGACGATGAACCGGTCTAACAAAATTGTTTCCAAAGCCAGTATGCCGAGACGCTTGCCAAGGTCTGGCTAATAAAAACCCTGCTCAAACCGAGCTACCAATCATTTTGCAGAAACCGAGATAGAACCTGTAGTATCCACGAAGCCGAAGTAGGACTCGTTTTACCTTGCTTTTAATTTGTAGCACGGTCCAATGATCTGTGCTTAACCCCTTTGTTTTCTACTTTGCAGACTTAGGTTGCCCAGGCACTCCTTCGTGCGCTCAACCGAGCTACTGAGCACAATTTTTGCATCGATATAAATTATTCCTAATTTATACAATAGATGGGGAAGTATAGGTATCTAGTAGACACTCCAGGCGGCCTAGCCGAATTCAGAAAGGACTATAATATACCCGATGACGTCCACCTGTCTTTAGCCGAAAAAGATGTCATTCTTTGGGATAATGAAGGCTTTGTCCCCTTTACCCTCTTGTCAATTATTGAAACCGGACTACGATTTCCAGTCCAACCTTTAATCTGCGAGTTTCTTAGGCAAACTAGATTATACCCTACCCAACTATCCACCAATTCATACAGCATCATTATGGGAATAGCCGAACTGAACCGCCAAGCCGAACTAAACCTTGGCCTGGCCGAAATCTTCAACCAATACTCCATTGGTTCAAAAGAAGATGGGTGGGTCTACTATTTGAGAATACGTCGTCATCGAGAGAAGATAATAAAACATACACCGGATAAAGACTTAAACGACGACGACTTTTTCTGGGTGTCTGGGAACTTTGAGGATCATCAAGCCCAGATTCCTGGCCGACCTATAAACTGGAAAAAATGAGAACCTGGTATACTTACTTCGGTTTTCTTGCGTGTTATTTGATATTTCGGTTTTTTATCTATCAGCCGAACTGACAGTTGTCTTCTTTCGCAGATTCTGCCCACCTCCATTCCTTATACAGCTACCCAAACCTAGCAACTTTGCGCGCCGCACTACGGTATCCAGAACGTAGTTGGGCCAAGTTGCTAAAGTTCGAGCCGACCTACAGATACAGTGGTCGCCGAAAAGCCAGAGTGACTGATTTTCTTCTTGAAGACACACCAGAGCTGGACCCAACCTTACCACAAATCAGACTAATTCCACTAACTGCCGAAGAGGAGATGGCCAAAAAGAACAGAGTAAGGGCCCTCTTGACCAAGACCAACAGGGCCGAGGTACTACCAGCAAGTCAAACCCAAGAAGCGGTGGTGGCGCTTCCTACGCAACAACCGTCCTCATCCCACCGAACCAAGCGCGCCCGGACTACCGAAACCGAACAACGCTCGGTTGATGAAGACGAAACTGTTCTTCCACCGAGCCCGCCACCGAGCCCCCAACCGGAGCCTTCTGACCGAACTACCACTAGCTGGACACCAAAACTTACCTTCAACAACCGAGATATCCAAGATTCTGACTCGGTTGTTGCTGACAAGGATCACCAGTTGGCCTTCAACCTGGCCAAGAGTGTGTGCCTCCCCAAAGATATGGAGCACCACAAAAGCAACTAAACACCGAACTGAAGGCCATCTGGTCTTCAACAAAATCGATGATCCTGGTAAGTAGCTCCATCCGTTTTTCTGTCTAGTTTTTTCAACTTTTACTTCGGCTCAAGGGGAGTCTTTGTTTTGTCAGGCCATTCAGAAAAACAACATCACTCACAGGAAAATGTTAGAGCTCAGGAGGATAACAAGGCAAGCCGTGGCAGAAGCCGAAGTGAAGACGGCCTAGCTAGAGGAGGCCAGAAAGCAAATAGCCGAGCTTCGAGCTGAGAACGGCTGACTGGCTGGATTGGTTAGTTCGGCCAAAGCAGAAAAGCAGAAGGCTGCCATTGTGCTAAAGGATAAGTATCTGCGCGAGCTGGTGAAGCTTTCAAATAAATAAATAAATAAATAATCATGCTTCTTTAATTGCAACACATTACAAATCCAAAAAATATGTTGTATTCAATATTCATATTATGCCATAATAAAAAGTACATCATTCTGGAATTTTCTGGTATTTTTTAGAATTTTAAATAACTAATAAACACACATAAAATTAGAAATAAATATTCCAGAATCTGGTAAAAAACTATAAATATACCAGTAAATAGTAAACTACAGCAGTAGTCTACAATAAAAAATTCAGCCTCAAAAACTTAATCATGCAACACCAGATGCATTTTAAAGCAGAAATAATGAATTATTATATGAGGAAAAATATTTTTTATTTTCATAAAATTTTGAAAAATTCTCAGAAGATAGAAAATTTAATTCTGAGTCTAACGGTACTAACCACGCTTAAAACAAAGCTATAACGAATTACTTATGACCATTTAACGTAATTTTGAATTTTAAAGAAAACAAACAGACCCTTAACCACAGCCGTCAAACCAGCCAAGCCGGTGCGGAAAACGGTGCGGCTCGACTTGGCGCGCGGAGCAAAGCATAGTGTGTGCGTGACAGCGTGGATGGAGCAAGACACACGCGTGGACGACAAGGACAGCGCGCGTGTGGAGCGCGTACGGCGCGTGCGCACTGGTGGGACACATGGCAGGCACGTAGCAAGCGCTGGCAACGTCAGCTGGCACGTGAGGCACACGCGCTACCTTTTGGGGTGATTTCTAGTCTAATTTTAGTACTACCAGACTCGTTGAAAGATGATAATACTCCTCTTGCCATCTCTATTTCTCGCTTCATAGTTACTTCCAATTAATTCTACTATCTACAAGAAAGAAAGAATAAGCTATCAATCTAT
>NW_021025098.1:191308-202864 GCF_004153795.1 Camellia sinensis
TGCATTAGTGGATTTGATTATTGTCGACCTCTCTTCTTGATGTCACATTTTTTAAGGGAAGATTTAGAGAAAATTTACTTGCCACTACAGAAAAATATGGAAATCAAGGTACACAAGAAATCTATTTTCTCTGTTCTGGAATTGAGAAAGTTCTCAGTTTAGAAATATGATTGAATGTTTTAAATTTTATATAATATTGTTGTTGTATATGCATTTTTTATTTTTACAATTATTCAATTTAGTGTTTGATATTTTGAATGTTAAAATGTTACCATTTTTTAAGAATAATAGAATATTCTCATTTTTTCTATTTTGTATATGCAGGGTTCTTTCCTGTTTGTTTTGCAATTGTTGGCTTAGAGAATCAAGACAACCGGCATTGGTTTTGGAGTATTTGAGTACAATTGTTTCACCAGAACGAAATATTACATTCGTGTCAGATCGTAACCTTGGATTAGTTGAAGTTTTGCCAAAGGTTTTCCCAATGGCTTTCTATGCTTATTGTTTATATCATTTGAAGATGAACTTGAGGCATCATTTGTGTGGTATGTTTCGTGGATTGAAAGAAAAGCTAATCACTTTGTTTAGGAAATGTGCATATGATCCAACTGAAGAAACATTTCATCAATGTTTGGTTGAGTTAAAGACAGAAGGTGGGTCAAGAGTTGAAAAGCTTTCAGATGACATACCACATGATCATTAGAGTAATGCATATTTTCGAGGGCAATGCTTTGGAGAGATCTGGTCAAATGTAGCTGAATCTTTCAATTCATGGATACGGGAGGAACAACATTTACTTATCACAAAGTTGATTAATAGTGTAAGAATTAAGTTGATGAGGAAAATTGCTAAGAAGAAGGAGCTTGTTAATAAATGGAATGGTGTGATATGCCTAGGGGTGTAATTGAGCCGAGCCAAGCTGAGTTTATCAATGTTCGAGCTCGGCTCGATTTATTTTGAAGATGTTCGAGCTCAGCTCGAGCTCGAAGCGGGCCCAAATATGTCAACTCGAGCTCGAACTTGGCTCACATAAAATTTGTCTAACTCGAGCTCTGTAATGTCCCAAAATATTTTCTTTTAAATAGTCAATGCATAAATTAATTGAGTAATAATTGAATTGGAGTGTTGTGTAAAGTTATGTGCGAAAATGGTTCAATTTTGTAATAATTTTTTTTTTTTAAAAAAATATAATTTTCTATCTATTTTGTTGTTCTTATAAGAGTCTAGCATGTGGGATAAAAAAATTGGAATTTAATGGTGAGTATTTATTTTATGAGAATTTGCAGACTAATTGGTGTTCAGTTTAATTTATAGCAGAATTTGAAATTTGAGTTTTAGGTGTTTGGACCATGATTTGAGATAAATTTTTTAGTCTATTTTGGTATATAATTAGACCATGTTTAGCTTATGGGTGGGACCCATGACTTAGATTTAATTTAAATTGAGTTTGTTTAATGACTCATGTGTAACTGTTTGGTCCTTTTTAATTACGTGATTGGTAGTAACCACCTTAGAAGTTGTTATTATTTATTATATAAGATTATAATAAATATTTGATAGTTGATTTTATGGTGTGTACCACATGGTGAAAAAAATTATATATTTTTATAGTGAATAAAATGGGTGTATATTTTGTGGTGTATAAAAATGTTATATTTTGTGGTCAGAAAAATTATATCATTTTATAATTTATAATATAAAATTTTGAGATATTATTACAAAAATTATATTTTTGGGGAAATCAAATTTTGAGAAGCAAACCCACGTGGGTTGCCTCCCCACTTTTTCCTTCCATCTTTTCATTTCCTTTTTTATTCATTTCTTTTTAGTTTGGAGCAGAGAGCTCCACCCCCTCTCTCCCCATCTCTCTCTCTCTCTCTCTCTCTCTTCCTCCATTGTTGGCTTAAGCTTTAAGCTTAGAGTGGGAGTACTTAGAGTGTGATTTTGCAAAAGTGTTATAAATGAAAGTCGGAAAGCTCCTCGTGATCTTCGCAATGGTGGTCTTGGATCCATGATCGGGCGATGTTTGCATTTTCGGATTTGTTTTTCTTCATATTTGAAGTAAGGATTTTCTTCATATTATTACTTTAAAGCTATGTTAGAAATATTTTAAGAAAATATGTCATTTTAAGAGGTATTGCACATATATATATATATATATTTAGATTTTTGTTTGGTAATTTTTTGAAAGAAAAATTATGTTGAAATGTTAAGAATGTGGGCATTTTGAAATTGATTTGGGAAAATCATTTTGTGTTGATAATTTTATAAAAAAAAATCCGAAAATAAAATTTAAAAGTTGTATGGATTGTATCTACATCATATTATGATTAGATGATTTATTTTGAGAAATATAAAGTTGAAATATTTTTTTCATCTTTGATTTTGGAATTTATTTTTAAGAAAAATAAATTGGTATTGAGGAATATTGTGTAAATTGTTAAGTTGAGATTATAGAGTTATTTTGGGATTAAAAATTCTAAAAGTGTTATAGTCATGATATTTTATGCAAGATAATATGTTGATGATTAGGTTGTGTTCATTTTTGTGAAAATGAAAATGTGAAATGTGGACTTTTGAACTCACAACCTTAAAAATGTTACTCTTGGGCATATTTTATAATTTTTGAGGTAAATATCATATTGATTAGGTAATTTTAGAAAAAGTTGTGAAATTGCTATTTGTAGAGATTTAGGTAAAATTGGCTAGGCATGAAATGTGGGTGTATTTTACAAATGAGACATGTGAGGTTAAATTTGGTGTTATTAATTTGGGAGATGGTGAAAATAATGAACTTGCTAATTTGACGAATTAAATTAGTTTGGTTAATATTTTAAATCTTTCGTAATTAAAGGGGTGTTATTGGGTTTAATTCCTAACTTTAATATTATGAGATTAAAAGTGACGAAGTTGACCAAGTATGAGATTTGGAAAATAAGCGAGATTGAGTTGATGTGGTATGCTATTCGGTTCTTAGTTTTACTAGCTGAGTAATGTTATAATAATAATTTCATACTTCAAAATTTTTATGAGATATTTGAATTGTTTGGCGGTTTTTGACAAGAAAATAATAGAATATGATTTTATCTCGTTTGGGGCAAATGGATGAATTGGATTAAAACAAAAAAAAAATGACTTATCAAAAATTTTATTTATTTATTATTTTTCCTTGGTTTAATTCGATGGGGTGGATGTTGATAATTGGAAAGTGAACACTCGTGTTTTAATTTATAATTATAATCAATAGAAGATTTTGATATAATTGATTAAATGTTGGAATATTCACTTATGCTTAGTGAGAATTATGATTGAACTTAAAGGTCCCGAGATTTCACTTGCATGAGAAAAATGGGAATTTGATTCTATTTAATGTTTGGGATGGGGATGAGTTTGGAAAGACTGAAATTACCTTTCATTGATAAAGTATGTGAGTTAGAAATTGATGAAACCTTGAACCCACCTTGGTGTTATATGTTATTACTATTGATAAACCTATTGTTTAAAAGTTTTGATTTTGGTAATTGGTAGAGGATTTGCATGTTGGTATTTAAATGAGGAGATTCTTGAAAGATAAGAAAATGTTTGATTTTGGAAGTTTGTTGTGTATAAAGAATATTGTTGAATTGTCTTGAAAGGACTAATTTGGAAGTTGTTGATTTACATGTGGTGAATACATGAACATTGGCATTATTATATTATCTCTTGGGATTGTATCATGGTATAACATTGATAGAGATATGGAAATTGATCACAATGGAGCATTGTGTGGTGAAATTGAAATTCGAACTCTTCTAATGCATTGTTACATATTGCATTGCCATTCTATTTCATTGTTATCATAGATTTCGAATTGCAATTGAAAACTATTGTTTTGGAAAGAGGAATTGTTTTTGTGAAACAAAATCATTTGGATTTGTTTTGGGTAAATATGTTGGTAAGTCCGGATAGGGGATGTAGTTTGATATTGGTTAAGTTGGCCTGAGTGTCGATGGTAAAAGACCGAAAACACATACGGATGAGGTACCACGTGCCTTCCAGTGAGAGACTGGTAAAGTGGGGATTTAGTAGTGCTCGATATACCTACTTGTAGATACCAGCTTAGGAATTACCTGAGTCGTATTTACCACCTTGGAATTTTATTAAAATAGTTGGATTAATGTATTTTCAAATTGGTATTGTGCACAAGATTGTCAAAAGATGAGAAAAAATATTTTGAGCATGACATGGCATATGCATTCATCTCATAAGATTATATAAAATGTATTTGATACTTTGTTATATGTCATTATCAATTTGTTTAATTATTTGATTCAATTGACAATGGGGTAATTGAATAAATTGAAAGGGATGTCTTGTGGCTATTGAAGCATATTTATTTATTTAAGTTAACTTGTTGTGGTTAATTAAATAAATTGGATTTAAGAGATTATGTAATAAAATCATATGATTTTTGACATGATATGATTTCCCGTATATGTATGCGTATGTTTGTACCCGCATATCTTCTAATGTTATAATATGAGATTGTTTGGTGAGCTAGTGGTTTGCTCACCCCTTACCTATACATGTGTACAAGGAATGTTTTCGAATTTGAGGATCAAACAACTTGCCATGGTTATAAAGTGATGATAAGCCGTAGTGTTTTTTTTTTTTATTTGTTTCTTTGGTTGAGTTCTATGCTTTGTAAAGGGCAACGCTCTCATGTTTATTGTAAACCTCAGGGCATTTCTTCTATTTGTATGTAAATGACATTGTTGTATCATGAGAGGGAATATGTATATTTAATTATTCATCATTTCATCAAAGGATGAATTGACATTTGTAAATAGACTTAACTAATGAATATTGGTAATGTTATCCAAGTAATAAAATACGGGGCTTGACAAGCTCAACTCGTTATGGCTCGTTAGCCAAGTCAAACTCATGGAAGACTTCAAGCCTACTACACATAAATAGAGATCACTTTACCTTGAACAACATTGTGTAAACGATGTAGGACAAAAATTGTTTGAAACATGATACACTAAAACGACATCGTGTTGTTGCTAAGAGGAATTGCACAAAAGAGTCCCACATCGATCCATGACAGAAGTATGCTCAAGATGAATGCTTATAAAGTCCCACATGGCCCATTGCTTCTCTACTCAAGTAAAGCAAATGATTCCAAAGTTACAATAACATATATGTAATAGAAAAAAAAAAATTGAAAAGTTTAATATTTTATTAATTAAATTTACACATATATATAATAGAAATTTTTTTTTGAAAAGTTTAATATTTTAGTAATTAAATTTATGTATATATTATATAATTATAATATATATATATATATATATATAAATGTTTGAGCTCACGAGCCTATCGAGCCGAGTATTATTGAGCTCAAGCTCGGCTCGTTTGTTAAACGAGCTTAAAATTTAAGCTCAAGCTCATTTATTTAGTAAGCGAACCGAGCTCAAACGAGCCTTGACGAGCCAAGCTCGAGCTTGTTTATGAACAACTCGATTCATTTGCAGCCCTAGATATACCCCAAAATGGGGTCCAAGTTGCATGATGCTTTTAATACTTTGAGGCCATGGATTGTTAGTTCATTTGGGAATGATGTCTATGAGGTGCATTCACAGCCATCTGTTTCAGTTGACATTAGTAGGCGAATATGTTCTTATAGTGAGTAGCAGGTGAAAGGGTTTCCATGTGCACATGGAGTTAGTGCAATACAAAATAGTGGGCATGATTTGAGTTTATTTGTTGATCAGTACTTCTATATTCAAAGTTATCGAGAGTCCTATTCTTTTCCCATAGATCATGTTCCTTCAATTTGGAAACTAGATTGTAATGTTGATGGTGATAGTGATGTTGTTCTTCCTCATTTGTCTAGGAAGCAACCAGGAAGGCCAAATAAGAAGAGGATTTGTTCCAATTGTGAGCAAGTAAGGCAAATTACTTGTGGTAGATATGGGAAAGTTGGCAATCATAATAAGAAATCGTGTAAAGAGGCTTTGTGATTTTTTGTAGCTGTTTTGTGATTGTAAAAATTTCATATTCATAAATTTCTTGTAGTAACAGTTTGTACTATTGAGAGCTGAATAATAATCTTCTATGTTTTGAATAAAGTGACATTGAATTGAAAGTGAAAATATTCTTAGTTTCGAATTTTAGTTTTGAAATTGTTTGTGATAATATTGTTTAGTTGGCTTTGTATTTGTTTTTAATGTGAATTATTTGTTTGGTGAGCTTTTGTAAATAAACTTAACTATTGAATGTTTGTTTTGAATATTATGTGAATACTGTATAAAGAGTGAACATATTCTCAGTTTAAGTTTTTAGTTCAAAATAGATGATTTTGTGATAATAGTGTGAGGCTCTTGTTATAAATTGGAACTACTTATAAATGTGATCAATTGAATGAATGTGAATTAATATTCCAAATAGTTGTGATCAATGCTCTATGTTTTGAATAAAGTAATAGTGAACTGAAAGTGAAAATATTATTTGTTTTGAATTTTAGTTTTTCGAATTGTGATAATATTGTGAAGCAGCAAATAAATTGTATTGATAATATTATTGTTTTGAAAATTGAGTGAACACTATATAAAATTGAACATATTCTCAGTTTTTTAAGTTTTAAATTTCAAAATAAGTGTAAGAAATGGTTTTGGAAATTCTGGAAAAATAGAATTTTTCCTAAACTTTGGTCTAATTTTTAGATGGGACTCATACGCCAAAGTTGGCGGGTCTAGGTGGTAACACGTTCTATGCCACGTGATTCACGTGGTATATTTGGTTGCTCAAAACCATTATCGGGTGAATGAGAAATTGAAGCCAAAGTGTGCTCCATGGAAATGGAGTTTTGGTGGAAAATCCTTAAAGGTTTGAATAAATGCTTGTCCCACATTGGTTTGGTGCGAAGAAATTTATGGGATTATAAAGCTTGGAATTATAACTTGGGAAGGGCCCCAAAGGACTCCCCAAGTTTGTAGAAGGGAGAAGTCATGGGAAAATTGAGTTAGACCCATTGGACCCAAAAATAACCACGCGCACCGTCGCCGCCGTCCCTCTGGTCGAGCGGGCTGGGCTGGGCTTGGATGCGGGTGCATGGTGTGTGGTTGGGTTGGGTTTGTCTGGCCAAAAACATTTGAATTTTATTTTTCAAAAATTAAATTCAAAATTGGGTCCGATTTTTTCCCACCTGGACAAAATTGAATCTGTTTAAATTTTACAAAAACCTGGTTGGAATTCTGTACAGGTTGATATCTATCCGAATTCAAATTTGAACCCAAACAGTTCCATTTCAAACACAACAGGTTAAGTACCTGTTCAAACATGTATGCTACCTGTTTAATTTAAATTAAAGGGTACCACTGCATCTATAAATAAGATAAGTCCCTCATTTGTTTTTCATTTTAATTTTCGTCCATAATTTTGCTTTTGCTCTCTGCATATTTTGCTGCATTATTTTTTTTGTGAGAAAGAGTGAGTGTAAACACATAGTGTGTTCGTTGTGCGAATTAATTGTAGTGCTACATTTATTCGTTGTTGATCATTTTATCCTGGGAGATAGACGTCCGAAAATCTAAAAGAACCGTGGAGAGGACGAATCTGTCTTAAGGACACAATGTTAGACACTGGACTTGATCAAAAAATTTGTTCAAGAAATTAATTTGGTAAGTAATTAATTTATTTTTTGTTTTATTATTTTTCTATTTTAGATTTTCATTTTGTTTTTGTAACAAAATAAAAATCTATTTTATTTATTTTATTTTATTTTTTGGTTTGATTTTTGTAATCAAACAAACTCTCTCATTTCCTTTATTTCTTTTGTATTCCGTTTATTATTAAGTACACAAACAGAATTTAATTTTTCAAATACAGTGAAGATTGTCCAACAATCTTAAGACAAATTATTTTTTGGAGTCTTCATTGTATTTATTTTTCTGTGCTTTCACAAAGTGATATTCTGGTTGGAAAATACAAATAGTAGTAATATACTGTTTGATAAATAGTAGTAATATACTGTTTATTTTCTTTGACAACTAGTAGTAATATACTAGTGTTATTAACAATTACAGAATATTAATTTGTGTTACAGAAAATTATAGTGGTATTTTATTTTTCTAATTTTAGTAACAAGAAAAGTAAAATTATTTTGTGTTATAATTAATTTTCTAGTTAATTAATTTGTGTTTTGGTTTTTTATGATTTTTGTAATCAAATATCATTGCTATTGCAACCTGAAGTGGTACTCCAATTGTTACACCGACTCCGGTCTCTATCCAGAACCATGTTCAAGTTCCAATAAATCATGAAAAAAAATTGAAAAAATTTAACGGTACTGAGTTTAAGAGATGGCAACAGAAAATGTTGTTCTATCTTACAACTCTAAATTTGGCCCGGTTTCTCTGTGAAGAGGCTCCAATACTTAGAGAGGATGAAAGTAATCGACAAGTTGTTGCCGCTGTAGACGCTTGGAAGCATTCTGATTTCTTGTGCAGAAACTAGATCCTCAATGGCCTTGACAACATGTTGTATATTGTTTATAGCACTCTGAAAACAGCAAAAGAATTATGGGATTCTTTGGAGAAAAAATACAAGACAAAGGATGCCGGCACAAAGAAATTTGTTATCGGTAAATTTCTGGACTTCGTTACGGTATACTCCCAAACGGTAATTTCTCAAGTTCAAAATTTTCAAATAATTTTGCATAATATACATTTTGAAGGTATGTCTCTTAGCGAGTCTTTCCAAGTCGCTGCTTTAGTGGAAAAGTTACCACCGTCTTGGAAAGATTTCAAAAATTATTTAAAACATAAACACAAGGAGATGACCATGGATGAATTGATTGTAAGATTAAGAATTGAGGAAGATAACCGAAAGGTTGAAAAAAAGGAATGGTAAAAATCCCATTGAGTCTAAGGCTAATGTGGTTGAACAAGTGCATAAACCACATAACAAAAAGAGAAAGTTTACTGGGGATAGTCCTAAACAAGGCGACAACAATGGCAACAAGAAGTTCAAAGGAAAATACTATAACTATGGCATGACTGGACATCGAGCTTCTGATTGTCGCCGCCCAAAGAAGGATCGCAGAAGAACAAGCAAGAAGACCACCAATCAGGCTAATGTGACAAAATTAGATTACATCTCTGACGGGGTAAATGACATCAATCTCTTTGCTGTGGTGTCTGAGGCTAATTTGGTTGGAAATCCCAACGAATGGTGGGTTGACACTGTGGCAACTCGTCATATTTGTACGAACAAGAAGATGTTCACAACCTACAATGAGGCTGCAAATGGTGAACAACTTTTTATGAAAAATTCTTCTACTTCTACTGTGACTGGACAAGGAAAAGTGATCTTGAGGATGACATCAAGAAAGAACTTACCCTCAACAATGTACTGTATGTACCAGACATCCGGAAGAATTTAGTTTCTGGTTCTTTGTTAAGTAAAAATGGTTTTAGGCTTGTTTTTTAGTCTGATAAATTTGTATTAACAAAGAATGGTATGTATGTTGGTAAGGGATACATGAGTGATGGTCTCTTCAAATTGAATGTAATGACAGTTGTACCAAAAGTTGCTATTAATAAGAATAACACATCTTTTGCTTATATTCTTGAGTCGAATTTATGGCATGGTAGATTAGGACATGTGAATTTTGATGCTTTGCATAGATTAATTGGTTTGGATTATATGCCAAAGTTTAAAATTGATCATAATCACAAATGTGAGATTTGTGTAGAAGCGAAACTAACTAAGGCTCCATTTAAATCGGTTGAAAAAAAAACGAACCTCTAGAATTAATTCATACTGATGTATGTGATCTTAAATTTGTTCAAACTAGAGGAGGTAAAAAGTATTTCATAACATTTATCGATGATTGCACAAGATATTGTTATGTATATTTACTTAGAAGTAAAGATGAAGCTTTGGAAATGTTTAAACTCTACAAAACAGAAGTTGAAAATCAACTTGGTAAAACCATTAAAATGATTAGAAGTGATAGGGGTGGTAAATATGATGCATCTTTAAATGAATTTTGTGCACAACATGGCATTATTCACCAAACTGCAGCACCCTATTCTCCACAGCAAAATGAAATTGCTAAAAGGAAGAATAGAACCCTTAAAGAAATAATGAATGCCATGTTACTAAGTTCAGGCTTACCACAAAACTTGTGGGGGGAAGCAATATTGTCTGCTAATTATGTTCTTAACAGAATACCCTACAAGAAAACTAACAGCACTCCTTATGAATTATGGAAAGGTCGACCACCTTCCTACAAGTACTTAAAAGTGTGTGGGTGTTTGGAAAAAGTTGAAATTCTTGTTCCTAAAAAGACTAAGATTGGACAAAAAACAGTGGATTGTTTATTGATTATGCTTAGAATAGTAGTGCATATCGGTTTCTGACTTATAAATCAGAAATTCTTGAGATAAATGTGAACACTATTATAGAGTCAAGAAATGCTGTGTTATTTGAACATGTCTTTCCTTACAAGAAAGGACAGGAATTAAATTCAGAGAAAAGAACTTATGATTGTACATAAAGTCAAGAGACTATTAACAATCAAACACAAGAGACTAGTAATGGTCTCGACCAACAGAATTTATCTGATCATGAACCAAGACGAAGTAAGAGAGCAAGAACATCAAAATCCTTTGGTCCAGATTTTCTGACATACTTGTCAGAAAATGAACCTCAAAGCTTTAAGGAAGGAATGACAGGTCCTGAAGCACTTTTGTGGAAAAACGCTGTTAATAATGAAATTGAATCCATTATGCAAAATTATACTTGGGAATTGGTGTATCTTCCACCCGAATCTAAACCTCTTGGATGTAAATGGATATTCAAGAGAAAAATGAAAGCAAATGGTTCAATTGACAAGTATAAAGTAAGACTTGTAGTAAAAGGTTACAGACAAAAGGATGGTCTGGACTATTTTGACACATATTCTCCTGTGACAAGAATAACATCCATCCGCATGCTTATTGCCACAGCAGCGTTGTATAATTTAGAGATACATCAAATGGATGTTAAGACAGCTTTCTTAAACGGTGATCTAATTGAAGAGATCTATATGGAGTAACCTGAAGGATTTGTAGCGCTAGGGCAAGAAAAAAAAGTTTGTCGACTTGTAAAATCTCTTTATGGATTAAAACAAGCACCTAAGCAATGGCATGAAAAATTTGATCATGCAATGCTTACTAATGGGTTTAAGATAAACGAATGTGACAAATGCGTCTATGTTAAAAACACTGACCAAGGATATGTCATAGTTTGTCTATATGTGAAGTAAGAAGACCACCAATCAGGCCAATGTAACAGAATTGGATTACATCTCTGACGGAGTGAATGACATCAACCTTTCTGCTGTGGTGTCTGAGGCTAACTTGGTTGGAAATCCCAAAGAGTGGTGGGTTGACACTGGAGCAACTCGTCACATATGTGCGGACAAGAAGATGTTCACTACCATCCATAATTCAAATTAAATTGGTTTGGATTTTTTGTTCATCCAAACAGGGCCCTTCCCGGTTTCAAACAGAAATAAACTGTTGT
>NW_021025098.1:202889-266888 GCF_004153795.1 Camellia sinensis
TCTATGAGCATACATGGCATATCATTCATCTCATAAGATTATATAAAATGTAATTTGATACTTTGTTATATGTCATTATCAATTGTTTAATTATTTGATTCAATGACAATGGAGGTAATTGATAAATTGAAAGGGATGTCTGTGGCTATTAAGCATATTTATTTATTTAAGTTAACTTGTTGTGGTAATTAAATAAATTGGATTAAAGATTATGTAATAAATCATATGATTTTGACATGATATGATTTCCCGTATATGTAGCGTATGTTGTACCCGCATATCTTCTATGTTATAATATGAGATTGTTTGGTGAGCTAGTGGTTTGCTCACCCCTTACCTATACATGTGTACAAGGAATGGTTTTCGAATTTGAGGATCAACACAACTTGCCATGGTTATAAAGTGATGATAAGCCGTAGTGTTTTTTTTTTTTATTTGTTTCTTTGGTTGAGTTCTATGCTTTGTAAAGGGCAACGCTCTCATGTTTATTTGTAAACCTCAGGGCATTTCTTCTATTTGTATGTAAATGACATTGTTGTATCATGAGAGGGAATAGTTATAATTTAATTATTCATCATTCATCAAAGGAATGAATTGGACATTTGTAAATAGACTTAACTAATGAATATTGGTAATGTTATCCAAGTAATAAAATACGGGGCTTGACAAGCTCAACTCGTTATGGCTCGTTAGCCAAGTCAAACTCATGGAAGACTTCAAGCCTACTACACATAAATAGGAATCACTTTACCTTGAACAACATTGTGTAAACGATGTAGGACAAAAATTGTTTGAAACATGATACACTAAAACGACATCGTGTTGTTGCTAAGAGGAATTGCACAAAAGAGTCCCACATCGATCCATGACAGAAGTATGCTCCAGATGAATGCTTATAAAGTCCCACATGGCCCATTGCTTCTCTACTCAAGTAAAGCAAATGATTCCAAAGTTACATAACATATATGTAATAGAAAAAAAAATTGAAAAAGTTTAATATTTTATTAATTAAATTTACACATATATATAATAGAAATTTTTTTTGAAAAGTTTAATATTTAGTAATTAAATTTATGTATATATTATATAATTATAAATATATATATATATATATATATAAATGTTTGAGCTCACGAGCCTATCGAGCCGAGTATTATTGAGCTCAAGCTCGCTCGTTGTTAAACGAGCTTAAAATTTAAGCTCAAGCTCATTTATTTAGTAAGCGAACCGAGCTCAAACGAGCCTTGACGAGCCAAGCTCGAGCTTGTTTATGAACACTCGATTCATTTGCAGCCCTAGATATACCCCAAAATGGGGTCCAAGTTGCATGATGCTTTTAATACTTTGAGGCCATGGATTGTTAGTTCATTTGGGAATGATGTCTATGAGGTGCATTCACAGCCATCTGTTTCAGTTGACATTAGTAGGCGAATATGTTCTTATAGTGAGTAGCAGGTGAAAGGGTTTCCATGTGCACATGGAGTTAGTGCAATACAAAATAGTGGGCATGATTTGAGTTTATTTGTTGATCAGTACTTCTATATTCAAAGTTATCGAGAGTCCTATTCTTTTCCCATAGATCATGTTCCTTCAATTTGGAAACTAGATTGTAATGTTGATGGTGATAGTGATGTTGTTCTTCCTCATTTGTCTAGGAAGCAACCAGGAAGGCCAAATAAGAAGAGGATTTGTTCCAATTGTGAGCAAGTAAGGCAAATTACTTGTGGTAGATATGGGAAGTTGGCAATCATAATAAGAAATCGTGTAAAGAGGCTTTGTGATTTTTTGTAGCTGTTTTGTGATTGTAAAAATTTCATATTCATAAATTTCTTGTAGTAACAGTTTGTACTATTGAGAGCTGAATAATAATCTTCTATGTTTTGAATAAAGTGACATTGAATTGAAAGTGAAAATATTCTTAGTTTCGAATTTTAGTTTTGAAATTGTTTGTGATAATATTGTTTAGTTGGCTTTGTATTTGTTTTTAATGTGAATTATTTGTTTGGTGAGCTTTTGTAAATAAACTTAACTATTGAATGTTTGTTTTGAATATTATGTGAATACTGTATAAAGAGTGAACATATTCTCAGTTTAAGTTTTTAGTTCAAAATAGATGATTTTGTGATAATAGTGTGAGGCTCTTGTTATAAATTGGAACTACTTATAAATGGGATCAATTGAATGAATGTGAATTAATATTCCAAATAGTTGTGATCAATGCTCTTATGTTTTGAATAAAGTAATAGTGAACTGAAAGTGAAAAATTATTTGTTTTTGAATTTTAGTTTTTCGAATTGTGATAATATTGTGAAGCAGCAAATAAATTGTATTGATAATATTATTGTTTTGAAAATTGAGTGAACACTATATAAAATTGAACATATTCTCAGTTTTTTTAAGTTTTAAATTTCAAAATAAGTGTAAGAAATGGTTTTGGAAATTCTGGAAAAATAGAATTTTTCCTAAACTTTGGTCTAATTTTTAGATGGGACTCATACGCCAAAGTTGGCGGGTCTAGGTGGTAACACGTTCTATGCCACGTGATTCACGTGGTATATTTGGTTGCTCAAAACCATTATCGGGTGAATGAGAAATTGAAGCCAAAGTGTGCTCCATGGAAATGGAGTTTTGGTGGAAAATCCTTAAAGTTTGAATAAATGCTTGTCCCACATTGGTTTGGTGCGAAGAAATTTATGGATTATAAAGCTTGGAATTATAACTTGGGAAGGGCCCCAAAGGACTCCCAAGTTTGTAGAAGGGAGAAGTCATGGGAAAATTGAGTTAGACCCATTGGACCCAAAAATAACCACGCGCACCGTCGCCGCCGTCCCTCTGGTCGAGCGGGCTGGGCTGGGCCTTGGATGCGGG
Source organism: Camellia sinensis (assembly GCF_004153795.1). NCBI lineage: Eukaryota > Viridiplantae > Streptophyta > Magnoliopsida > Ericales > Theaceae > Camellia > Camellia sinensis. Next base: position 205,758 of record NW_021025098.1, read on the forward strand.
TGCATGGTGTTGTGGTTGGGTTGGGTTTGTCTGGCCAAAAACATTTGAATTTTATTTTTTCAAAAATTAAATTCAAAATTGGGTCCGATTTTTTCCCACTGGACAAATTGAATCTGTTTAAATTTTACAAAAACCTGGTTGGAATTCTGTACAGGTTGATATCTATCCGAATTCAAATTTGAACCCAAACAGTTCCATTTCAAACACAACAGGTTAAGTACCTGTTCAAACATGTATGCTACCTGTTTAATTTAAATTAAAGGGTACACACTGCATCTATAAATAAGATAAGTCCTCATTTGTTTTTCATTCTAATTTTCGTCCATAATTTTGCTTTTGCTCTTGCATATTTTGCTGCATTATTTTTTTTGTGAGAAAGAGTGTAAACACATAGTGTGTTCGTTGTGCGAATTAATTGTAGTGCTACATTTATTCGTTGTTGATCATTTTATCCTGGGAGATAGACGTCCGAAAATCTAAAAGAACGTGGAGAGGACGAATCTGTCTTAAGGACACAATGTTAGACACTGGACTTGATCAAAAATTTGTTCAAGAAATTAATTTGGTAAGTAATTAATTTATTTTTTGTTTTATTATTTTTCTATTTTAGATTTTCATTTGTTTTTGTAACAAAATAAAAAATCTATTTTATTTATTTTATTATTTTTTGGTTTGATTTTTGTAATCAAACAAACTCTCTCATTTCCTTTATTTCTTTTGTATTCCGTTTATTATTAAGTACACAAACAGAATTTAATTTTTCAAATACAGTGAAGATTGTCCAACAATCTTAAGAAAATTATTTTTTGGAGTCTTCATTGTATTTATTTTTCTGTGCTTTCACAAAGTGATATTCTGGTTGGAAAATACAAATAGTAGTAATATACTGTTTGATAAAAGTATATTACTGTTTGTAATAGTAGTAATATACTGTTTATTTTTCTTGACAACTAGTAGTAATATACTAGTGTTATTAACAATTACAGAATATTAATTTGTGTTACAGGAAATTATAGTGGTATTTTATTTTTCTAATTTTAGTAACAAGAAAAGTAAAATATTTTTGTGTTATAAATTAATTTTCTAGTTAATTAATTTGTGTTTTTGGTTTTTTATGATTTTTGTAATCAAATATCATGGCTATTGCAACCTGAAGTGGTACTCAATTGTTACACCGACTCCGGTCTCTATCCAGAACCATGTTCAAGTTCCAATAAATCATGAAAAAAAATTGAAAAAATTTAACGGTACTGAGTTTAAGAGATGGCAACAAAAAATGTTGTTCTATCTTACAACTCTAAATTTGGCCCGGTTTCTCTGTGAAGAGGCTCCAATACTTAGAGAGGATGAAAGTAATCGACAAGTTGTTGCCGCTGTAGACGCTTGGAAGCATTCTGATTTCTTGTGCAGAAACTAGATCCTCAATGGCCTTGACAACATGTTGTATATTGTTTATAGCACTCTGAAAACAGCAAAAGAATTATGGGATTCTTTGGAGAAAAAATACAAGACAAAGGATGCCGGCACAAAGAAATTTGTTATCGGTAAATTTCTGGACTTCGTTACGGTATACTCCCAAACGGTAATTTCTCAAGTTCAAAATTTTCAAATAATTTTGCATAATATTCATTTTGAAGGTATGTCTCTTAGCGAGTCTTTCCAAGTCGCGCTTTAGTGGAAAAATTACCACCGGCTTGGAAAGATTTCAAAAATTATTTAAAACATAAACACAAGGAGATGACCATGATGAATTGATTATAAGATTAAGAATTGAGGAAGATAACCGAAAGGCTGAAAAAAAGGAATGGTAAAAATCCCATTGAGTCTAAGGCTAATGTGGTTGAACAAGTGCATAAACCACATAACAAAAAGAGAAAGTTTACTGGGGATAGTCCTAAACAAGGCGACAACAATGGCAACAAGAAGTTCAAAGGAAAATACTATAACTATGGCATGACTGGACATCGAGCTTCTGATTGTCGCCGCCCAAAGAAGGATCGCAGAAGAACAAGCAAGAAGACCACCAATCAGGCTAATGTGACAAAATTAGATTACATCTCTGACGGGGTAAATGACATCAATCTCTTTGCTGTGGTGTCTGAGGCTAATTTGGTTGGAAATCCCAACGAATGGTGGGTTGACACTGTGGCAACTCGTCATATTTGTACGAACAAGAAGATGTTCACAACCTACAATGAGGCTGCAAATGGTGAACAACTTTTTATGAAAAATTCTTCTACTTCTACTGTGACTGGACAAGGAAAAGTGATCTTGAGGATGACATCAAGAAAGAACTTACCCTCAACAATGTACTGTATGTACCAGACATCCGGAAGAATTTAGTTCTGGTTCTTTGTTAAGTAAAAATGGTTTTAGGCTTGTTTTTTAGTCTGATAAATTTGTATTAACAAAGAATGGTATGTATGTTGGTAAGGGATACATGAGTGATGGTCTCTTCAAATTGAATGTAATGACAGTTGTACCAAAAGTTGCTATTAATAAGAATAACACATCTTTTGCTTATATTCTTGAGTCGAATTTATGGCATGGTAGATTAGGACATGTGAATTTTGATGCTTTGCGTAGATTAATTGGTTTGGATTATATGCCAAAGTTTAAAATTGATCATAATCACAAATGTGAGATTTGTGTAGAAGCGAAACTAACTAAGGCTCCATTTAAATCGGTTGAAAAAAAAACGAACCTCTAGAATTAATTCATACTGATGTATGTGATCTTAAATTTGTTCAAACTAGAGAGGTAAAAAGTATTTCATAACATTTATCGATGATTCACAAGATATTGTTATGTATATTTACTTAGAAGTAAAGATGAAGCTTTGGAAATGTTTAAACTCTACAAAACAGAAGTTGAAAATCAACTTGGTAAAACCATTAAAATGATTAGAAGTGATAGGGGTGGTAAATATGATGCATCTTTAAATGAATTTTGTGCACAACATGGCATTATTCACCAAACTGCAGCACCCTATTCTCCACAGCAAAATGAAATTGTAAAAGGAAGAATAGAACCCTTAAAGAAATAATGAATGCCATGTTACTAAGTTCAGGCTTACCACAAAACTTGTGGGGGGAAGCAAATATTGTCTGCTAATTATGTTCTTAACAGAAATACCCTACAAGAAAACTAACAGCACTCCTTATGAATTATGGAAAGGTCGACCACCTTCCTACAAGTACTTAAAAGTGTGGGTGTTTGGAAAAAGTTGAAATTCTTGTTCCTAAAAAGACTAAGATTGGACAAAAACAGTGGATTGTTTATTGATTATGCTTAGAATAGTAGTGCATATCGGTTTCTGACTTATAAATCAAAATTCTTGAGATAAATGTGAACACTATTATAGAGTCAAAAATGCTGTGTTATTTGAACATGTCTTTCCTTACAAGAAAGGACAGGAATTAAATTCAGAGAAAAGAACTTATGATTGTACATAAAGTCAAGAGACTATTAACAATCAAACACAAGAACTAGTAAGTTCTCGACCAACAGAATTTATCTGATCATGAACCAAAGACGAAGTAAGAGAGCAAGAACATCAAAATCCTTTGGTCCAGATTTTTGACATACTTGTCAGAAAATGAACCTCAAAGCTTTAAGGAAGAATGACAGGTCCTGAAGCACTTTTGTGGAAAAACGCTGTTAATAATGAAATTGAATCCATTATGCAAAATTATACTTGGAATTGGTGTATCTTCCACCCGAATCTAAACCTCTTGGATGTAAATGGATATTCAAGAGAAAAATGAAAGCAAATGGTTCAATTGACAAGTATAAAGTAAGACTTGTAGTAAAAGGTTACAGACAAAAGGATGGTCTGGACTATTTTGACACATATTCTCCTGTGACAAGAATAACATCCATCCGCATGCTTATTGCCACAGCAGCGTTGTATAATTTAGAGATACATCAAATGGATGTTAAGACAGCTTTCTTAAACGGTGATCTAATTGAAGAGATCTATATGGAGTAACCTGAAGGATTTGTAGCGCTAGGGCAAGAAAAAAAAGTTTGTCGACTTGTAAAATCTCTTTATGGATTAAAACAAGCACCTAAGCAATGGCATGAAAAATTTGATCATGCTATGCTTACTAATGTGGTTAAGATAAACGAATGTGACAAGTGTGTCTATGTTAAAAACACTGACAAAGGTTTTGTCATCGTTTGTCTTTATGTAGATGACATGCTTATCATTGGAACAGTCAAAACATGATCAAATCAACTAAGCAAATGCTGAACAAAAGATTTGATATGAAAGATATGGGGGTCGCAGATATTATATTAGGAATGAAAATTACTAAAACATCTGACGGATATGCATTATCTCAATCACATTATATTGAGAAAAATTCTTGGTAAATTTATCAAGGATGACATGAATGTAGCTAGAACACCTGTAGACATTAGTCTTTATTTGTCGAAAAATAAAGTGATGCAGTGTCTCAGTTAAAATACTCCTAAATCATTGGAGCGCTAATGTACCTAATGAATTGTACTCGTCCTAATATAGATTATGCTGTGCTATCAGTAAATTGAGTAGGTACACTAGTAACCCTGGAGAAGACCATTGGAAAGCGATCATTTGGGTTCTTAGATATCTAAGATTTACCCGTGATCATGGTTTGAACTTTACTCGATATCCAGCAATACTCGAAGGTTATTTTGATGCCAATTGGATATCAGATACTAAAGATTCAAAATCCACTAGTGGATATGTCTTTACTCTGGGAGGCGCTGCTGTTTCTTAGAAATCCATGAAATAAACATACATCGCACGATCCATAATGGAATCTGAGTTCATTGCTTTAGACAAATCAGGAGAAGAAGCAAAATGGCTTCATCACTTCTTAGAAGACATTCAAACGTAGCCTAAACTTGTACTAGCTATCTGCATTCATTGTGATAGTCAATCTGCAATAGACAAGGCACAAAATCATATGTATAATGGTAAGTCACGACATATTCGTCGTCGACATAATACTGTAAGGCAATTGCTCTCAAATGGAATAATCCCAATAGATTATATAAAATCTAAAGAGAATTTTGTGGATCCGTTAACAAAAGGTTTGAGTAAAGAGCAAGTGTATAGTTCATCGAAGGGGATGTGATTAAAGCCTGTTACATAAGAGTCATCATAATGGTAACCCTACTTATATGACTGGAGATCCCAAGAACTAAGTTCAAAGGGACAACTAAGTTATGTATGGCTCACCAGAAATCACCAAGGGTTTTAAAATTCCCTACCCATTCCAATGGTAAGAGTGATATTTGCAACATATGTTGTTTACAGGGGTCTAAGGATAAGCTTAGCTTTTAATGATTACTTATATCTTGATTTAGGCATAAAATCAAGATGAGTATAAGAAATACTCACAATAAGAATTACCTATATGAGTGTCGAACTGAGGCCGGTTCTATGAGAATGAAAAAGGCTAAATTCTCTAGAAGCACTCATGAAAACCAGGAGCGTTCAAGGCCAAAATGAACACAACTGTGAGAACCACGATGTGTCCGAAGATATTTTGTGTGAAATATATTGTCATGGCTTACATAAACAGCTGAACAATTCAAGGCATCGCTTCCATTGGTTAGCTAGTAAGTCCGATAGGTTATCACTTAGGAAGGTTCAAGGCTAAAAGCTACCTATCCTGATATAAGATATTTTCGATTTATACTCTTTCAACAAATTCTGTATATTGTTGCATTTCCGTTGTCATCAAATTCTATTCATGTGGGGGATTGTAAGAAATGGTTTTGGAAATTGTGGAAAAACAAAATTTTTCCTAAGCTTTGGTCTAATTTTTAGGTGGGACCCATACGTCAAAGTTGGCGAGTCTAGGTGGTGACACGTCCTATGCCACGTTGTGATTCATGTGGTATATTTGGTTGCTCAAAACCATTATCGGGTGAATGGGAAATTGAAGCCAAAGTGTGCACCATGGAATTGGAGTTTTGGTGAAAAATCCTTAAAAGTTTGAATAAATGCTTGTCCCACATTGGTTTGGTGGGAAGAAATTTATGGGTTTATAAACCTTGGAATTATAACTTGGGGAGGGCCCCAAGGGGCATCCCAAGTTTGTAGAAGGGAGAGGTTATGGGCAAATTGAGCTAGACCCATTGAACCCAAAAATAACCACACGTGCGCGCGCCGCAGCCACCGTCCATCCAGGCGGGTTGGGCTAGACCTGGGCACAGGTGTGTGGTTGGGTTGGGCTTGTCCGGCCCAATACCTATCTTTTTGGGCCAAAAACATTTGAATTTTATTTTTCTAAAATTAAATTCTAATTTTTTTAAATTGAATTTCTGAAATTAAATTCAAAATTGGGTCTGGTTTTTTCCCACAAAGACAGAATTGAGTCAGTTTAAATTTCAAAAAAAAAACGATTGGAATTCTGTACAGGTTGATATCTGTCCGAATTCGAATTTGAACCCAAACAGTTCCATTTCAAACCCAATAGATTAAGTACCTATTCAAACATGTATGCTACCTGTTTAATTCAAATTAAAAGGGTACCATTGCATCTATAAATAAGACAAGTCCCTCATTTGTTTTTCACTCTAATTTTCGTCCATAATTCTGCTTTTGCTCTCTGCATATTTTGCCGCATTCTGAAAAAAAGAGTGTAAACACATAGTATGTTCGTTATGCGAATAAATTGTAGTGCTGCATTTATTCGTTGTTTATCATTTTATCCTGGAAGATAGACGTCCGAAAATCTGAAAGCACCGTGGAGAGGACGAATCTGTCTTAAGGACACAGTGTTAGACACTGGACTTGATCAGAAAATTTGTTCAAGAAATTAATTTGGTAAGTAATTAATTTATTTTAGGTTTTATTATTTTTATGTTTCAGATTTTTATTTTAACAAAATAAAAATCTGTTTTATTTATTTTATTTTATTTTTTGGTTTGATTTTTGTAATCAAACAAACTCTCTCATTTCCTTTATTTCTTTTGTATTCCGTTTGTTGTTAAGTACACAAACAGAATTTAAATTTTCAAATACAGTGAAGATTGTTCAACAATAAGTGATTATGATAAAATTGTGAGGCAACAAAACACTGCATAAAAACTGAAAATATAAACAAAAACATCAATAAAACACTGATTGTGATACAGTAAAGTCTTGTGTCCACTATTTTCACATGTAACACTATTTTCACTTTTCCCATATAGTAGTAGTGTGAGGAACGGGATAATAGAAACTGAAAAATATGGTCAAAAATATCAAGAAAGCCCTGGTGCATATATCTTTGAGAGTATGACAAAGTATTCAATTACACATCATAGAAATTGTAATATGTTTTTGAGGCTATATGCTTGCAACTATCAACAAAAACATTAGTCATTGTATCAGAGTGTAACAAAAAAGAGTTCATTGAGGTACACATCAAAAAATATTTCATTGAATGTTGCAATCTTGATTGTACTTGACTCTGATTGATCTTTGTAGATCACTGAGGAACTCATGTACCATGTCTGCTCTCAGTCTTGTGGATGTGCCTGGTGGTAATGTGTTTGGAATTGGTTGATGCCTTATGTATTTATTGTTTTATGATATAGCAAATAATAATTTCACAATTAGCCCTACATAAATCATTTTTGACACAGTTAGGGAAAAAACAAAAAATTTTGAAAAATATATTAGAATTTGTTAGTTACAATAAACATAACATACGCCATTGCTTCTTATTGAGGGCTGTCTTTGACTGATTCAATCTTCACATCTGGATTCCATGTTTTTTCTACTTGGCAAGGTATATCCTTCATGTATTCATTGATGATTTTTTGCTATAAAAAACATTAATATAAAGTATGTAATGATTTACATTTGATTATTGTAATGGTAATTTGAACTTGTTCTTACTAGTTGATATGCAACATTGTAGTGCTTGTCCTTTTCTTTTCTTGGTCTCAAAGAGTTGAAATGTTTTTAAGTCCCCAAGTGTTTGTCGATAACAAATAATGTCCATTGATTGGAATTGTGGATGGGAATATGGATGTATCTACATGTGATGGATTCTTGCAAAGTATTTTTCAAAATATTTTTCTTTTTTTTGAAGTTTTCTTCTTTAACATTGACTGTTTTTTACAAAAAAATTATCAGAATATTCACAGTAATGGTACGAAACTCAACATTCAAATCTCGATCAAAAGCAACAAAACATGATTAAGTACGATTTGTCACTCAAATTGTTTCAAAATTTGAGTATATTCCCAACAATGATACCAAACTCAAAATTTGAGAACATTCACAGCAATCATAACAAACACAAAAAATCAACTTTGAAACCAAAATCGAAAGGAAGATAAAGTATAGAATTGACACATGCCCATTTATTCATTACCCAATATAGACTTGACAGTACGAATGACTTGCCATTGTGTTCAGCTCCATTACCAGAATTCTGTACTTGTGGTTCTCTTTCAAGAATCTCAGCATATGCATCAATTGTCTGTCAAATTGGAACACAAAAATGATGTTAATAAATTAATGAGAAGTTTTTCAATGTTAAAATATTGCAAATTTTATATGTACACAACTGGACATGTCATTCCCTTTTACCAAGCTCTTCATATCATTAATAAAGACACAATTGTCATATCTTGCACCGAACCATACACAAGCACTAAAAAACAAGAAAAAAATGTGTTAATAATTAATTCAAAAATATTTTTAGAAAACAGAGCTATTTCTCAATTTCATTTCATATTTTGTACTACATGAAAAAATGCAAGATTTATGTAAGATTACACCTTGATTCTGTTTGCTTTTATTTCCAAAGAATTTGTAGTTTATATTTATCTTCAGGAGGTAGCAATTGAGCCACAACATACTTATTAGAAATTGTCTCATCTTTGTGTTCCTTCTCTTTCTCAACTTTAACTTTCTTGCCTCCATACTCATAATCTGATATCTCAGTAGTCTTCCTTGCTTTAGCTTTGATCTTTTTAATCATGGAATTCTGCCGATTTGTTTGTCTTGATTCTGTCAGATCATCAGCTTTTATTGCACAAACATGTTGGGTTAAGTCATGGACCTCTTCCTCCACTAACTGATTCTGTAACTGAGAATTTTGACAATCTTTTGCATTTGTATTTGTCTCACAACCTTTTGTTGCAAAAGCTTGTTACGTTATCTCATGGACCTCTTTCTGATGGAGCTTTTTGTCCACCACTTCAGAATTTTTATAGACCTCTCTCTGCACCACTTGAGGATTTTCATATTTTATAGTATGACCTACATTCTTTGCATCTGTCCCATAATTCTTTCCTCCACAAAATTCTTGGGTTATCTCATGGGCCTCTTTTTCAACCAATTAAGTAGCCTGTTATCCTCTCTAAGTTTATTTATGTAGACGGTCTTCACTATGTTGTCAAGTTACAAATTGTTCTTCTCAGTTTGAAGTTTCTCAAGTGTTTGTTGATGAATGTGTTCTTCTCCCTCAGGTGCATCATTGATCATAATGTTGCACAAGCCATCAAAGTCTTCATTTGTGTCTTGTTGATTGACATCTCATTCATCTCTCATGTAGCAGGCAGTTTCTATTCTTTCAGAATTTTGTAATTTCTTATTTGCTAGCTTTTGTTTTTGGTGGCGTTCTTCAGCATGTTAACCATCTTCTTCTTCTTCTTCAGCATGTTCTTTCAGTTTTTTCTTGTTCCTTTTCTTCTTCTTTAGTATCTTCTTGTTCTTCTTCTTCTGTCATGCCCCAATTTTAATTACTCGGAAACATTACCAAAGCCTGTAAATTTAGGTTCATTTTTTTTTATACATTTACAAATATCTATTATACTTGAGTAATAGAATCACGATGATACATGTTCTCTCTCTCAATGAATATTACAATGACAACAATACATGCCAATCTCCTACTGTGCTACAAATAAATAAATACAGATTCAAAATCCACTTCCTTTACATCTACCATGAAGTTATACAAAAAGACTCAAGAACCCCATAAATCTTCAATCCCCTTTCACCCAGGACACTCCAGCCAACTTAATTATAATGGAGTCCATCCCCTTTCTCCTCCCAAACAAACATACATATACAATGTATTTAATCACATAATCACACATGGAGTACATCCCATTTTTCTTCTCAAACAATCATACACATACAATGTATTAAAACACATAGTCATATTCAATGACAACCATTTCTCAGACTTATCATATTATTTACTCTTCTCAACTAGCACAATACATGTGATCCAAAACATGATTTTCAGAATGAAACAAATGCACTAAAAACATAGCACAAGAATTTCCAAAGTATTTTTCCAAAACATACAGTTTAAATTCTCAAAATCTATTGCATGCTCCATAATATGCATGATTTATAGATAGTCTGGTTTGCCTAGTCAACATGCAATTTCTACAACAATCATAGCTATCTTCCGCCCATAGCCCAAAATAAATATATCTAAACCGATAAATAAATTCCTTTAATGATACGTTTTTCCAAAATCTCATGTGGTAGTGATAATGCATATCAAGCTCCACCATCATCATTAATAATCCTCTGATTTCACATTTACAATGACAATTTCAATTATTTATACAAAAATGACAATTTGATCCAATTAGGGCAAAACTCCCTTCTTATATCAACCAAACTCAATACAACCCAACACAACTCAACACAACTCAACTTAATTCAACATAGTCTACACAATTCAACATAATCAACACACTTCAACATAATCAATACAATTCCACATAATCACCACAATTCAACATATTTTAACTCGAGACCACTAAATATAATTCAACATAATTCAAGGTATACTCTTAAATTTTCATTTCAACATTTCATCCCAAGGCTCATGTTATCCATATCATTAACTAATCATTTTTCCCAAATTTCATTTCATATCATTGCATGATTTACAATATCCATAAATAAGGTTCAATCGCTAATTTTTAACATGATTTTCAAACACTTCCAAAACTCAATTAAACTTGTATATATATAATTCAACACCTCAATTTCATGATTCTACTTTCAATTTGGGCAAACTCATTACTTATCATCATGAATCAACTTAGGGTTTTCAAGAAAAATCAAGAATTTCAAGAAAAATTCAAACTTGTTAAACCTTTACTTTTTATTCCAATTTTTCCATTGATTATACACCTAGGGTTCATAATCCATAATCTAAACCCATCAATAGAACCCCAACTCTTCAAATCCTAAATCCCCAATTTCCATGATATAACACTATATGCTCAAAATGTAGATTTTGCATTTATATACTCAAAATACCACAAATCTATCTATTAATGTAAGCATTGAAGGAGAACTAGGACTCCTACCTCAATATTAGAAGCTAAGGGTGAAGACCCATCTTCAAACTTCAATGAAATCCCCAAAATAATCGGTCAAAGTCTTGATCCTTGCTTGTTCTTCAACCTTCATGCAAGATCCATGGTAGATTGTTAGTAAGAATGGATGACATCAAAGTTTTGGAGGTTAGGTTTTCGGGCATGGAGGAGGGGAGAAGAAAAGATGATGAAAAAGTGAATTTTTTTGGCCAAAATGTCACTTTATAATGTTTGTTAGCGACTTGGTCTCTCGAGCGAATAAAATCTCGCTCGAGCAAGAATGCTTTCAGCACAAAAACTCGAAATTTAAACAGGTGTAACTCTCTCATTAGGACTCCGTTTTAGGTCATTCTTGTGTCCAAATTGAGGCCCTGGAAACAAGCTTTCCAATGGTTCCAGCCTTGTATTCAAATTCAGAGTATGGAAGGAGAAAAGGGAAAAAGAGTGACGGCTGGTCAAAAACTCAAACTCAAACTTGGGGCTTTTCATCTAATCTTACCTAAATACCTTGTTAAGGCTTCAATCAAGGTTCCAAACATCACACAAGGGTCCTCAATTATAATATTTAAAGTTCAGTTGCCAACCCATCAATATCAAGAGCCCGACAACCATACAAGTTTTAAGGTGACGGACACCACTTTGTATCAATCCAATGTGAATTAAAATCCGAGTCATTACATCTTTAGTATTTTTAGCATCATTTTTTTTCTTCCTCTTTTTGTTTTTCTGCTTATTCTTCTTCTTCTTCAGTGTCATCAAGTTCTTCATCACTTTCCTCACTCAATTGAGCACTAGTTACCTGTAGGTCAACATACAGTAGATATTAGTTTTTGAAATAATTGAAGTTTAGGAAACAAAAAAGTTTCTCAATAATAATTCAGTGTATAAAAATAGGGAATTTTCCCAACTTGAATTGAAATTCAAATGAGATGAGGATGTGACCTGTCTTATTGTCAGCTCATATAGTGATATTACTTTTATACGTTTATGTAATTTGATAAGATTCCACTTGATCACCCTTGGCATGCTTCGCTAACTTCAGGATGGATGATCAATGTGTGCTCACACAACCAATACCACAAACAAATGCAAAGAATTTTTGTCATATGAATAAGAAATAATACTTTCTGTTATTAACAACAAACTAATAGAATAGAGTAAAGATGTACTTACTAAAAGAGCCATAACACATCCTGTGACTTTTGCTGGAGTTTTGTGGTATTTTTCAATTGAAAACATTAGTGTGTTCCTTATTACTTCTGCCCAATTGTATTTTCTCATTGAGTTTATGTCTTCCATGTAATTAAGAAATATCCATCCAACTGTTGTTCTTGATGTAGAGAAAAAAAGCTTCAAACAAGTGTACATACATAGCATCCTAATTACATATTCAGTGTCTTCTTTCTTGTTGCCTTTCAATGCTTTTTGCAACAAGTCCATGATGGTTGTGCTCGATAGCCTTTCAGTTTGTATGGATCTTCTTGGCAGAAATGACGATATACTTTTATTTCCATAACCAAGATGCATCGGCTCATCTCCACAAGATATATCGAAGATGGACTTGATGTTTTTTGTTGTTTGCTTTACAGATTCTAGTCATAACTGGAAAGAACCACTGTTGCCTAGCTGGTATGTTTGAATTATTTTGAATGTAATATCATCATATTTTCTGCATTGTTTATAATTCAACTTGTTCTTCAATATTGCATCAAACAATAACCAGAATAGAGTTTTCTTCAACATTTTAATATGCTTGTTCCTGAGTTTGATGTGCTGTAATAGCTTCACTATTGTCACCATGTTTGATTTGAAAGTTACTTCCCATTCTCTACACTTTCCCTTTAGCTGTTTCTCCCTCGAAGTTTATTCTTTATGCTTTCTTATTGTTTTCCTTGCATCGCTCTTCAATCTTGGCGTTTTCATGAGTTGATTTCCTGTACGGAAAGTCAACATAGAGAACATATTAACACTGAGAATGTATCCTAAAAGAATCAATCCAATGTCATTCTCATGAAGTCTAAATTTGATAACATTCACGGCTATAAAAACAAAATCAACATTAAAACCGACATCGAAAGCATGAGAATATTATTAACTAGGGATTTTGACTCAAATTCATTCAGAATATGAGAACATTGACAGTAATCGTATCAAAATAAACAATGAAACCAAAATCAAAAGGAAGAGAACATGAATAACTAGAGTTTTTCAGTCATATTGATTCAAAACTTGAGAATATTTACAATAATCATGTCAAACTCAACATTGAAACTGTAACGCCCTCAAAATAATAACATTAAACCCAACAATTAAGACATGCCTTGATATACAAAAGTTCCACATTCTTTCATTCATGAGAGTTCCATTACATAAGTATTACATGTTAACAACAAAAGCGAAATGCCCTACGGGCTTACAGCTTTCCAAGTTAACACTTGGTTACAACAAAAAGAGTACTAACTCATACACCTTAAGCCCTTGGCTTGAATTTACATGTAATACATCAAAAGAACAAAATAACAAAAGTCCACCTGCCTTTAGCCTCCCAAGCTATGTCCTTGGATGTGGCATGCTACCTGTACCTGAAAATGATATTCCCATATAGGGTGAGCCACAGCCCAGTAGAAATATACTAAACCAACCATGAACAATGACTAAAATATTAGCAATTGATAGATGGCCAACACCGATACATTCACATAAATAACATATTTATGTCATACGACTTATGAGTCCAAGTTTCCTTTCATTTTCCCTTTTTCAACGGATAGGCATATAAGCACTACCCACATTCTGAACAGATATGTATAACAACAATATCCACAGGTTGAGGCATAGAAATTTGCCACACTTCACAAAGATAAGCATATAAGCTCTATCTTCACCTTTCTAGACCAAGCATGATGGGCTGTATCTACGGAGTTCATCCCCTATTCTATCTCCCAACACTATCCGGTTTAGGAGGTAGACAATCCCCTAAATTCTTGCCCCAAACAGCGGAATACATCCCCATTCTCGCTGCCTCTACACATAACGTATACAAACACATTGGTTCTAATATACATTACCACACAATCATAATAGTTAATGTATTCTATCAACACGTCAAATTCTCCATGACACATTCCATTGATTTAGTTTCCAGTTTGCCTAATCATCATGCATTGTCTACAACAATCACGACTATCCTCCCCGATAGCCCAAAGCAGTTATTTCTTAAAACAGAAAAATAAAATGCACAATGGATATTCCAATCAACATTTTCATTTTCCTCATTCATCACATTAATTATCCCAATTAATTATACAATGTAATTAGGCCATTTTCCATAATTACCATTTCAACCCTTAGGTCCCATTTTCATCAATGATTCAACATTAATTCCCTTTCTCTATGCCAAACACGCATTTAGGTTTATTATGAATAAAACCCCAACATTTATAAAATTACACAAAAGTCCCAAACTTTTACCAAATTACCAAACCAAGCCCAACATCTCAAAATACCAAAATTTAAAGACAAAATCCATAGAGAGGAGTAGGATATCCCTACCTCGAAGTTTGAGCCAAATAGGAGATGAAGACTCGAAGATCAACGTACTCCAAATCCCAACTTTTTCAGATTAAATCAAAGCCCTCAACGCCCCTCTATCTTTTTAACAAAGGCCCTAGGTTAGATTCACACTCTAGGGAGATCAATTCTTAGAGAGAGAGTAAGTTTAGAGAGAGAGGGCCTCGAATCTAGGTTTTGAAAGAAAAAGGAAGTGAAAAAGTGATGTTCAAAAACGCTACTGTCCGCTGATATAAAACACGCTCGCTCGAGCGAAGCCTTGGTCGCTCAGACACAGAAAACTCTCGCTCGAGCCAAGAAACTCTCGCTCGAGCCAAAAACTCAGAAGTGCGCTCGAGCTAAGGAATGCTCGCTCGAGCCAACAACTCAACCCTACAGGTCTGCAACCAGAAGCACGCTCGAGCGACCAACTCCTCGCTCGAGCGAAGAACAAACCAGACCGCTCGAGCCAAGATAAGCTCGCTCGAGCCAAGAAACACAACTCTCAGGTCCAGAACCAGATGCAAGCTCTCGCTTAAGCGAAGCCACTCTGGCTCGACCCACCAGACACGAACTCAACTCTCGCTCGAGCGACCAACTCCTCGCTCGAGCGAAAGTCTAAAAATCTGGGCAGCAACACTAGGCTCCCAAACACAACCAACCTGAAACAAACCTGCCCAACACATCCTATAACTCAATATACAAAGTAAAGAGGATGCAAACAAGATAATAAACAACTACCAACATCCACGGACACATGTCCGGATCACTGTACAACAAGGGTAAACCCGGGATCGCTATAGAAACCTAAATTAAAATCAAAAGAATATGATTAAGTCTGGGTTTTCATTCAAATTGACTAAGAATTTGATAACATTAACAACAATCGTACCAAAATCAACATTAAAACCTAAATTGAAAGCAAGAGAATATGATTCACTAGGGTTTTTCACTTAAATTGACTAAGAATCTGAAAACATTCACAGGAATCATACTAAAATCAATATCGAGACCTAAATTGAAACCAAGAGAATATGATTGACTAAGGTTTTTCACTCAAATTGATTGAAAATATGAGAACATTGACAACAATGGTACCACACTCAAAATTGAAACATAAATTGAAAGTAAGAGAATGTGATTAACTAGGATTTTTCACTCAAATTAACTAACAATCTGAGAACATTAATAACAATCATATCAAAATCAGCAATGAAACCTAAATCAAAAGAAAGAGAACATGAATAACTAGGATTTTTCAGTCAAATTTATTTAAAACTTGAGAACATTAACAACAATGGTACCAAAATCAACATTGAAACTAAATTGAAAGAAAGAGAACATGATTAACTAGGGTTTTTCACTCAAATTCACTAAGAATCTGAGAACATTAACAGCAATGGTACCAAAATCAACATTGAAACTAAATTGAAAGCAGGAGAACATGATTAACTAGGGTTTTTCACTCAAATTCACTAAAAATCTGAGAACATTAACTGTAATGGTACCAAAATCAACATTGAAAACTAAATTGAAAGAAAAAAAATATGATTGATTAGGGTTTTTCACTTAAATCGATTCAGAATTTGAGAACATTAACAACAATGGTACCAAAATCAACAATGAAACCTAAATTGAAAGCATAAGAACATGATTAACTAGGGTTTTTCACTCAAATTTATTCAAAATATGGGAATGAAACCTAAATAATCAGGGTGCTAGAGCTACCAAACATGATTAACAATGAAACCTAGTTAATCAATTGTACCAATTGCTTTCAAATTGATTCAGAATCTGAGAACATTCACAGCAATTGTACCAAAATCAATATTAAAATCTAAATTGAAAGTAAGACAATATAATTAATGACGATTTTTTACTCAAATTGACTCAAAGTATGAGAACATTCACAACAATCGCACCAAAATCAACATTGAAACCTAAATTGAAAGCAACAAAATATGATTAACTACGGTTTTTCACTCAAATTTGAGAACATTAACAATAATGGTACCAAAATCAACATTCAAGCCTAAATTAAAAGCAAGAGAAGATGATTAACAGCAATGGTACAAAAATCAACATTGAAAACTAAATTGAAAGCACAAGAATATGATTAACTTGGGTTTTTCACTCAAATTGATTCAGAATCTGAGAACATTCACAGCAATTGTGCCAAAATCAACATTGAAACCTAAATTGAAAGTAAGAGAATATGATTAATGATGATTTTTCACTCAAATTGACTCAAAATATGAGAACATTTACAACAATCACACCAAAATCAACATTGAAACCTAAATTGAAAGCAACAGAATATGATTAACTACGGTTTTTCACTCAAATTCACTAAGAATCTGAGAACATTACAACAATGGTAGCAAAATCAACATTGAAACTTAAATTCAAAGCAAGAGAAGATGATTAACTTGGGTTTTTCACTCAAATTGATTCAGAATCTGAGAACATTCACAGCAATCATACCAAAAGCAACAATGAAACCTAAACTGAAAGAATGAGAACATGATTTTGGTGCCATTACAGTGAATGTTTTGAGATTCACAAACAAAAACAAAATCAAAGTTTCGAAAACAAGAGTTTCGAACTCAACATTCAAATTGAAATGAAAATCAAAAACAAAATTTCAAAAATGAAAGATTTCTCAAAAACTAGGGTTTAAGATACTTGAATCTTACTTGTTTTCACCATTTTTTGTTGTTCAGATCTCAGAATATTTGATGATCTAGTTTGTTCTTCTAAAATCTGAGACAAGATTGATGAAGTAAGACGAAATGTGATGCGAAATTGATGAAGGTGAGAATGAAATCTGCGAGGGTGAGAAATGGCGGGATGAACTGTGAGAATGAAATTGCGAATCTACGATTTATGTTTTGTGTTTTTGATTTGGTAAGGGTAGTTTCATAGTTCACCTATGTGAGTGCAAAGTGGGGCCATTTCTTAATGAATTGGTAAGGCCAAATTCTTTAAAGCCACTCATTGAACCAAGCTAGAGTTCTAGGGTCATACCGGACACACCAGTGAGAACAAGAACAATGGTTGGACTAACTTCTATGTGACACTACAAGAAATTGCACTTTTGGCAACTACTTTTGGCGATGACGTCAATTTTTCATAGCCAAAAGTTTATTTTTGGCAACGCAGTAATGAATTTTGTTGGTAAAAGTAGACCATTACCGATGCAATTTACTACTGTCACTAAAAAAAGCATAGCATTCACTAAGCGCCAAAATTTTTGATTGGCACCAAAATTTCAAAAAATTTAGCTACGAGGCTTATTTTTTAGCAACACAATAAGCGTTGCTATTAGTGTGCTTACTATTGGCGACGATAAGTTGGCGTGGGCAAAGAGTTAAACATTTAGCGATAATAACACTATTCGTTGGTAAAAGTTTAGTTAGTGAAACAAGGTGATTTGGTGAGTGTTTTTATTATAACTTTTGAAAGAGTTTTAAATATTCTAGTTATTGAATTGAAAGATTAAAGTGATCATTGAACTAGATCACAAAATGAACTCAATCAAGTCCAAACACACTCTTAAGTTGAGATGACTAATTTGAGAAAATTTAAACTCATCCAAAGAATGTTGTTAGATTATCAATTTCAATATGTTTGGTTTTATTTTCAGAAACTAGTTTCAAATTTTATTTTTTTCTAAATAACTAAAAAAAAAAAAAATTTGGGTGAATTTTTTTTTAAAAAAATTTTCTAAAAAACTAAAAAAAAAAAAATTAGGTGAAATTTTTTTTTAAAAAAATGCATATTATTTTTGTATAATTTTATCTTTTAGGTCATAAATAATTTTTTAAATTTTAAAAAGATATTTTTAATTTATATTGCTCTCAAATTAATTTTAATTTTTTCAAAAAAACAAATCTAAAAATTATTTTGGGATTTTTTTTTTTTTTTTTTTTTTTTTTTTTTTTTCAGGATATGTAAATCCCATCATCAAATCTCCCCTCATCAATCTCCACGATTTTCACTCTTGCACACCCTTCTCTCATAATTCATAGGAAAAAGAGAATGAACGCGAATGGAATCGAAGACAAGGACACATGGCTCGCCGAAGGCACCGCAGGGATTCAACACAATACTTTCTATATGCATCGCGCACTGGTAATTCATCAGACCTATCAATCAATAGTTCTTCAATCAATTCTTTCATATTCAAAACCCTAATTCTCCGATTCATGTGTTATCAGGACTACAACAATCTCAGAGAAACCTTATAATATTCGGCGCAAATGTTGTCTGAGCTCCGAACATCTAGACTATCTCCACACAAATATTTTGAACTCTGTATATATATCCTTTGATCATCGTCGACGATTGATTTTTTTTTTTCTGTTTATTTTCTGTATCAAAATTTAATTGATTATTTGTTTACTGTTGTGATGTGTCAGATGTGCTAGCCTTTGATGAATTGAAAAGACTTGAAATCTTCTTTAAAAAGGAAGATAAATATGGTTGTACGATCTCTGACCTCTATGAACTCGTCCAGTATACTAGAAACATTTTACCCAGATTGTAAGTTGGAATCACTTGTGATTTGTTCATTCAATTCTATTGTTTTGTTTCTACTAATCACAATATTCATGCATTTTTTGTAGAATTTATGTAACTCCTAAACTATTATCTGGTTCTTATTCTGCCCAATTTATGGAATTCATTTGTTTTTGGGCGAAATTCAAAAAAAAAAAAAAATTGAAAAAAACTGAAGGATTGACTCTGGTGACAAAATCAAAATAAACATTGAATTTTTAATTTTATCAATTTAAACCATAATATTTTGATTTATGTTCAGTCTAAATCATCCATCTATTTTAGTCATTAAACTAAATGTAGGTGTACATAAAATATCCAACATGTAAATTTTTTTGTTGAGTTTGATGATTAAAATACCAATTTTCCATCAATTTTATTTAACAAAAACAGGCAAATCAAATTTCATAAGAAAGTGAGCCAATTGAAAAACAAGGAAAAATTACATATTCTGTTTTTTATTTTATGACATGCCAATCTTTGAGGGGTAATAAAGCCATGGTTAACAAAAAATAGCTTGAAATGAAATTAAAATATTGTAACATTTTTTTGTTGTTTTGGAGATCATAAGATCATGACATTGATGAACAAAGACCCTATCCTAGGATGTTCTAATCAAATTTCATAGTTCAATTTCTAGCATAACTTCTAAGCACAAAATTTTCGAACTTGTATGTGCTTAAATGCGTTAATGTGCTTCTTTCTTGTGCTTTAGCAGCATTCCTTTTAGGCACTCACTAAAATTAAAAGTTCTACAAATCAGAAAAATAAATTAGAAGCAGAAAACCAAGGGCTGCTTTTGAATTTTGGTTCACAGCTTGATCAGAGCTTAAAAGACCTGCACAAGACCATCTTGGGGTCAGTTTCTCAACAGCAGCAACAATTGAAACGCATGGAAGAACACGTCTCTTCATTTCTTGCTAGTCAATATGATATATGAACTGGATGTTGATGTCTCTTTCATATGTTAAACTTGTGAGTTAATTTTGTTAATCATACATCGTTTTCTCTCAGGCCACTCAGATACTGGAATAGGATTTGCGAGCCTGAGATTGCAGTAAGCTCAGTCAAGAGCTCAGGATCTGTGAGCTCAAGATTGCAATAGAAAAATCTTGAGCTGGAGAAGCGATCTCGCTTGCCCACCCATCCTGATTCCAGCAATTCAAGAAGGCAACCCAACAAGCAACAACCAAAGTCGAGTTTCCCAGGTGGGAATCGTAGACCAAAATCTACAAACTTGTAGCAAATCGACGACCAATCTAGTGAGATCAAATGTGAAACAAGGAATTCGAGTTACCTGGAAGACGATATTTCTATGCGATCAAATGGAAACATTGTCTCAGACTTAAGGATAGACACTGTAACAACCCTCACCTTACTCTTGTCATACTTGCATACATTCTTGCATGGTCTTGCTTGTTATGTTAATTTGAAGGTTTTGTCTTGCCTTGATTTGCGTAAAGTTGCTTTCATGATTTTGTTCCTTGCTTAGTGTATGTGTGTGCGTAGCCGAGGTCATCTTGAGCTTAGTCCGTCTTTGACCCTTGTACGTAGAACTATCTTGAGATCTTGTTCAACCCCATCTTCACCTCGGGCATTCATTGCCGAGATGTTTTGCACTTGAACCTTGTCCGCAGGCAGGTATGGCCTAGGCCGAGATGTGGCACACCCCGGCCAAGGTGTGGCACAGCTTAGTCAAGTGTCGTCCTCCCTAGCCGATGTTTTGTTATCCTGTTGCTGGATCCTCGATTTGAGCCGATGTCATCTTATTGCCGATGTGTCTTACCCGAGCTTGCTGCATACGCTTTGTCAGAGACTTGTCTTGTCTATCAATCACCTTTTTGGAGCCGAACCAACCCGATAACGCCACGTGTCGGAGCTGATTGTTAAGGCAGCCGGCAGACCTTGAAACAAATCATTTTCTTGTCTCAAATCTTTGTTTTAGAGAGAGAAGCTCTAGAGAAGTTCTTGAGTGAGAGTGCGTCTCCCAAGCTTGATCTTCGTGGTTTGAACCGTTGGATCGGAGTTTTGAGGTTAGAATCTTGATCTCCTTTGGTTGTTCTTGCTGATCATATAGCTGCATTGCATGATCGAACTTGTGTTGCATATCATGCATTGTTTTGAAGTTGGTTTTGGAAAGAGAAAATTTCCTTGAGTGAGAGTAGTCTTCCAAGCTTGATCTTTGTGGCTTGAACCGTTAGATCCGAGTTTTGAGGTTAGAATCTTGATCTCCTTTGATTGTTCTTCTGAATACCTAGCTGCATTGCATGATCGGATTTTGTTTTGCATGTCATGCATCGTTTTGAAGTTGGTTTAGAAAGAGAAAATGGTTTTTCATGTGTTCTTGAACAAAGTCCCATTTTGATCGAAGAGTTTGGAACGAAAACATGTTTTGTGTTTGTTTCTTGCATGACTTTCTTAATGGGTACCCAGTTCATATGTTTTTGAAACTCTTGTGCATGAAAAACCAGATTTTTCCTGGACTTTGTTTAACGGGACCTCGGCTTAGTCCTGGTCAGTACCCGTGTGTTTTCGAGCGGGAGCAGTGTTAAGCTCCCAGCTTGTTTTGTTTTGTCTTTGACTTGGATCTGGCAAGAATGCCGAGATCATTTGCATGTATATATAGAGCTTGCTTTGAGAATGTGACTTGCCATGTGATTGTAGGTCCTTGATATTTGCTTGAGTCTACACCTGAAGAACTAGGTGAGTGGTATTTTAATAAAGCTATGTTACTCTTGTTTTGATAAATCTTGTTTTGTTTGTTTTGACGTGGTATTGTAAGCTGAATAAATGCCTTGTTTGATTGTTAACGCTCGGAAAGTCCCTTTTGTGCTGGAGGACTCTAACTTTCGCAGTAGTGTAAAGGATACGGTCCTTGTTAAACGGGCTACGGGCCTAAGTAACAAAGTCCTTGTGCTGGAGGACTCTAAACTTTCGCAGTACAAGTGAAAAGGATACGGTCCTTGTTAAACGGGCTACGGGCCTAAGTAACAAAGTCCCTTTGCTGGAGGACTCTAAACTTTCGCAGTACAGTGTAAAAGGTACGGTCCTTGTTAACGGCTACGGCTAAGTACACAAGTCCTTGTATTGGAGACTCTAAACTTTCGCATATCTTTTGCCAAACGATTACGGATCGTACAGCTTATGATACTGAATGATTGAATACGGTTCATCCCTTGCTTTGCCGATGTTACGATACTTTGATTGATGAATACGGTTCATCCTTGCCTTGCTAAGTTTGATGTGTTTCGTTTTGAAGGACCTCGGCTTTATTCATGTAAAACCTTATTTTTAGTACCATTCACTGAGTTTTGTACTCACCCCTCTATATATATGTAGGTGATGAGCAGGACGGCGGCGACGCCTAGATCGTTGATGCTTGTTTTGGATTCTGTATTGTCGGCTTCTTTTGATTTACGTCGGCGATGCCTCGCATGTCGGCAAATCTTGAAAATCATGCTTCTTGACTTGTATTAGCTGTATTTTGTATATGTCGGCTCGAGAAGCCTTTTGATCAAGATGTAACATGTATTTTTACCTTGTTGTATTTAAGTTGTGAAGTTAATTGGAAATGTTTGCACTTGCTTTATCTACGCACAGCTCTTATGGACCCTTGTATTGATTTATCGCTTCCGCATTTGTGAGCCCCCTATATCTACTCTGATTGTGTTAAGTTTTGAAAAGTTGGCCTTCGGTAATACGGATTACTGGCCATCACGGCACCAAACTACTAGGGGCGGTTTGGGGTCGTGACAGAAATTAATTAATGAAAATTTACTTGCAATTTTCTAAATAATTTACTGAGGAATTTACAGAATTTTACTGAGTAATTGAATTTAAGAATTTACTGAAATTACATTATTTGGAATTTTTTGGGAAATTTAATTAGTAATTTACTAGAATAATTTACTAGAATTTACTTGCAGAATTTTTATTGTAAATTTATTGAAAAATTTACTAGTGATTTACGATTTATTTCAATTTCTGAGAATTTTCTGGGAATATTACCGATAATTTACTAGTTTTTGGAACTTTATAGTATTTACTGGTTTACTAGAATCTACGAAATTTCTTGCAACTTCTGCTAGTACTGGTAATGTAGATTTTATGAGTAATTTACTTGATTTGGAATTCTAACTGAGATATTACTGAAAATCACTTGAATCTACTAATTGTATGTTCATTTACTAGAACATGAGTAAATTTACACTAAAAATTTACTAGTAAATTTACTGAGAATAATTTACGATGGATTCACTGAGAATTTATTCGAAGTGTTAATTGAGAATTTAACGAATATTCCTGAGAATTTCACTGGGAATTTATTAGTAATTTACTGAAATTTATGATTAAGAATTTTAAGTAAAATTTACTCAGATTTCTGAGATTCGGAATTTAATTAAGTAATTTATGAGAATTTATTGAGTATTTACCGAGTTAATTATGGGAATTTCTGAGTGATTTACTCGGAATTTACTGAGTAATTTACCTTGGCAATTTACTGGGTAATTGTCTGAGTAATTTACTGAGATCTCAATTCCAGTAATTTACTTGGATTTTTATTGAGTAATTTACGTAAATTATGAAATTACTTGAATTTTAAATTTTAATGAATTTCTAAAGTATTTACTAATTAATTATGGAGAATTTCTGGATTTTTAATTTGTAATTTACAGAATTTACTGAAAGAATTTATGAGAATTTCTAGAATTTACTTTACTACAATTTACTGAGAATTTCTTCTGGATTTACTAAGTAATTTACTGAGAATTTTTGAATTTACTGAGTAATTTTTTAAGATGAGATTATGAGTAATTTTTTACGAGAATTTACTGAAGAATTTTTACTGAGTCATTTACTAGAATTCTGAGTATTTACTGGTAATGTTCTTGTAGTCAATTATGAGAATTCGAATTGAGTAATTTACTAGTTTGAGGTAAGTGATTTCTGAAAAATTTACTTTCGAATTTTCCTAAAATGAGATTTGCTGAGGATTTACTAGTAGGAAGTTTACTGCGTAATTAATTTAGAATTTCTGAATAATTTATTGAGAATTTTCTTGGGAATTGTAATTAGTAATTTACGTGAGAATTACTAAGGGAATTTACTGAAATTTACTGAGTAACTTTTATGAAATTTTATCTAGTAAATTTTCATGAATTTACTAGAATTATTTCTAGAATTACATGGATAATTCACGCAAATACTATCCGGGAAACTGAGGCTTACTCCGATTATGGATATATTAGCTTACATTGGAGATGTTCGAGTAATTTACAAATTCAGGACAATTTACTGGATTTAGAAATTAGTGATATGATTATTCGATAATTTACTGAATGAATCAGAGATGCACGTAAATTTAACTGAGAATTTTATCTGAGATTTACCGTGAAAATTGAATGAGAAATTTCTGGTTAATTAATTATTCTAACATTAAGCTTTAAGCTGAGGATTTACTAGCATATTTACTAAATTAATTTAGGATTTGTGGGAATTAGTTTATGTAATTACGAGAAATTTACTGAAGGAATTTGAATCGGTTTACCTGAGAATTTTGGGAACTATGAGTTATATGATTTACTCAGTAATTTTCCTGGAATTATCTTAGATGTTACTGATAATTTTAAGATGTCAAGATATTTATACTTTGGAGTAATTTACGAGTAATTTCACTGGAATTTACTGAGTAATTAATTGAGAATTTACTGAATAATTTATTGAATTTCTTGGAATTTAATTAGTAATTTACTGAGAATTTACTAAGTAACATTACTAAGAGAATTTACGGGAATTTATTGAGAATTTTCTTAAGTAATCTTACTTCATAATTACTGGATTTCTGGAATTACTAAGTAATTTATGAGTAATTACTGAGTAATTTACTAGAGATTTACTGAGTGATTCACAATTTACTGAGTAATTTACTTACCAATTTACTGAGGTAATGTATGTTCACTGAGTAATTTACTGAGATTTTAATTGAGTAATTTACCGTGAACATTTTGAAAAATTTACTTCGAATTTTCTAAATAATTTACTGAGGATTTACTAGAATACTGAGTAATTAATTGAGAATTTACTGAATAATTTATGAGAATTTCTTGGAATTTAATTAGTATTTTACTGAAATTTACTAAGTAATTTACTGAGATTTATGAGAATTTTCTAAGTAATTTTACTTCATAATTTACTAAGAATTTCTTGAAATTTATGAGTAATTTAATGAGAATTTATTGAGTAATTTACCGAGTAATTTATGGGAATTCCTGAGTGATTTACTCGGAATTTACTGTAGTAATACTTAGCAATTTACTGGGTAATGTTCTGATTAATTTACTGAGAATTCAATGTGAGTCATTTTACTGTGGAAACTTATGAAAATTTACTTCGAATTTCTAAATAATTACTGGGAGGATTTACTTGGAATTTACTGATAATTAATTGAAGAATCATACTGAATAATTTATTTGGAATTTCTTGGGAATTTAATTAAGATTTACAGTGAGATTTTATAATATTACTGAGAATTTACGCAGGAATCTTATTTGAGAATTTCTACAGTAATTATGTCATATTTACTTAAAATTTTCTGGAACTAAGTATCTAGATGAGATTAATCTGAGTAATTTACCGAATCAATTTACTGAGTGATTTTACTGAAGTTTACAGTAGTAATTTTCTTGCCAATTTAACTGGGCAATTTCTGAGTAATTCTGAATATAAGTTAAGATTTTATGAGTAATTACCTGAGAATTATGAAAAATTATTCGAATCTTTCTAAATAATTTTACTGAGGATTACTAGATACGGTATTACATTGAGACTTTACCTTGATGAATACTGAATTATGTTACTTGAAATTCTTGGAATTTAATTAGTAATTTACTAATTTAGTAATTCAAATTTTGAGATCTAGTTTACATACTAGAATGAATTTAATATGAGAAATTTTAAGTAATTTACTTATCATATTTACTGGATTTACCGAAGTAGATTTACTGGAAATTTACTTAGTAATTTTACTTAGCAATTTTCTGGGTAATGTTTCTGAGTAATTCAGGAATTCATGAGTAATCAGAGATTTGAGTTAATTACGTGAAATTATGGAAAATTTGCTTCGAATTTCTAAATAATATTGAGGATTTACAGAATTATCTGAGTAATTAATTGAAATTTACTGTAAATATTACATGACAATTTCTTGTGGAATTTAATTAGTAATTTACTGAGAATTTACTAGTTTAGGAATATGGAAATGTTTCTAAGTAATTTAATTAATCGAGAATCTTTCTAAAATAACAATAATTTAATAGAATTTAGCTGAGTAAATTTACGTAGTATGATTTATTGGAATTTACTGGTACTCAATTTACTTACTTACTGCCATTTTACTGGGTAATATTTTCGTGAAAGTATTTACTGACGAATTCAATGCAGTTTACTGAGATTTTAGGATAATTTACCGTGAAATTATGAAAAATTTACTTGAATTACTTAGGAATTTACTGAGTTACTTTGTATTTAAGAATTTATGGAAGAATTTATAGAATTTTCGGGAATTAATTAGTAATTTAAGTTAACTATTTCTGAGAATTTTACTGGGAATTTTTGAGCAATTTTCTAAGTAATTTACTTTATAATTTACTGAGAATTTTCCTGAGTCAATTTTAATGAGTATTTTATGAAGAATTTATTGAGTATTTTACCGAGTAATTTTTGTAGGGTAACGAAGAGTTTCATGTCTATAGTGATGCATCGCATAAGGGTTTGGGTTGTGTATTAATGCAAAAGGGTAAGGTTATAGCTTATGCGTCTCGTCAGTTGAAACCTCATGAGAAAAACTATCCTACCCATGACTTAGAATTAGCGGCTGTAGTATTTGCTTTAAAGATTTGGCGTCACTACTTGTATGGAGCTTCTTGTCAGGTTTTTACAGATCATAAGAGTTTAAAGTATCTATTCACTCAGAAAGAATTGAATTTGAGACAGAGACGGTGGCTTGAGTTGTTGAAAGACTACGATATGCAGATTCAATATCACCCCGGGAAGGCTAACAGTGTAGCCGACGCTTTGAGCAGGAAGTCAGATGGAAATTTGGCGTGTTTAACCGTGATGTCAGCGGAGCCGACTATTGTTGATGGGGTAAAGACAAGACAGATGGAGGATAACTTCCTCAAGAAAATAGCCGAGGAAATTGGCACAAAGCCGAGACCAGGGTATACCATCGAAAACCAAGTACTCAAGTTTGAAGGAAGGTTATGTGTGGCCGACATCCCAGAGTTAAAGAGGAAAATTTTGCAGGAAGCTCACGGTTCTAAGTTTGTCGTCCATCCAGGGAACACCAAAATGCATCAAGATGTGAAGCAGACCTTCTGGTGGCCAAATATGAAGAGAGAAATAGCCGAATTCGTGTCCCACTGTTTACATTGTCAACAAGTGAAAGCAGAACATCAAAGACCGGCAGGACTTCTTCAACCTTTGTCGATTCCCGAGTGGAAATGGGAGCACTCTCCATGGATTTTGTGATTGGGTTGCCGAAGACACCAAAGGGTATGGATTCAGTTTGGGTTGTTGTGGATAGGTTAACTAAGTCAGCACACTTTCTACCCGTTAAGACTACCTTCAACGCCAATCAACTTGCCTTGCTATATGTGAACGAGATTGTCAGACTTCATGGAGTGCCGATGTCAATTGTTTCAGACCGAGATCCTAAATTTGTTTCTAGATTTTGGCAGAGTCTTCAGAGGGCTTTCGGAGCCGAGCTGAGATTTAGTACAGCTTTTCACCCGCAGACAGATGGGCAGACAGAGAGAACAATTCAGACGCTTGAAGATATGCTTAGACTTTGTGTGTTGGACTTCCAAGGAAGTTGGGGAACACATTTTCCCTTAGTAGAATTCGCTTACAATAACAGCTATCATGCTAGCATTGGCATGGCGCCTTATGAGGCCTTGTACGGGAGAAAATGTAGGTCGCCGATATGTTGGACCGAAGTCGGAGACAGAACTCTGCTTGGTCCCGAATTGATTCAAGTGACAACGGAGAAGATTAAACTTATCCAACAGAGGATTAAAACTGCCCAGAGCCGACAAAAGAGCTACGCCGACCAGAGAAGGAATGAGTTAGAGTTCGAAGTTGGGAATCATGTATTCCTGAAAGTCTCACCAATGAAAGGAGTTTCCAGATTTGGAAAGAAAGGTAAGTTAGCACCCCGCTATATTGGGCCATTTGAAATTCTTGAGAGAATTAATTCCGTTGCCTACAGACTTGCTTTGCCGCCAGATTTGAGCCAAGTCCACAATGTGTTTCATGTTTCGATGTTGAGGAAGTACATCCGAGATCCACTGCATATAATTGATCATTTCAAGATCACAGTTAATGAAGATTTGGGCTACGAGGAGAAGCCAATGAAGATTGTTGACCGACAAGTGAGGCAATTGAGGAACAGATCGATACCGATGGTAAAGGTCGACTGGAAGGAGCATTACGGCACAGAAGCCACGTGGGAAAAGGAAGAGGATATGAGAATCCATTATCCGGAGTTGTTCTGGGAACAAGGTAATCTAAGTTTAGGGACCAAACTTCCTTAAGGGGGGTAGGATGTAACAACCCTCACCTTACTCTTGTCATACTTGCATACATTCTTGCATGGTCTTGCTTGTTATGTTAATTTGAAGGTTTTGTCTTGCCTTGATTTGCGTAAAGTTGCTTGCATGATTTTGTTCCTTGCTTAGTGTATGTGTGTGCGTAGCCGAGGTCATCTTGAGCTTAGTCCGTCTTTGACCCTTGTACGTAGAACTATCTTGAGATCTTGTTCAACCCCATCTTCACCTCGGGCATTCATTGCCGAGATGTTTTGCACTTGAACCTTGTCCGCAGGCAGGTATGGCCTAGGCCGAGATGTGGCACACCCCGGCCAAGGTGTGGCACAGCTTAGTCAAGTGTCGTCCTCCCTAGCCGATGTTTTGTTATCCTGTTGCTGGATCCTCGATTTGAGCCGATGTCATCTTATTGCCGATGTGTCTTACCCGAGCTTGCTGCATACGCTTCGTCAGAGACTTGTCTTGTCTATCAATCACCTTTTT
The DNA here is from genome assembly GCF_004153795.1 of Camellia sinensis. Lineage (NCBI taxonomy): Eukaryota > Viridiplantae > Streptophyta > Magnoliopsida > Ericales > Theaceae > Camellia > Camellia sinensis. The sequence goes on from NW_021025098.1 coordinate 235,304, forward strand.
GGAGCTGAACCAACCCGATAATGCCACGTGTCCGAGCTGATTGTTAAGGCAGCCGGTAGACCTTGAAACAAATCATTTTCTTGTCTCAAATCTTTGTTTTAGAGAGAGAAGCTCTAGAAAGGAGGAAGAAGAGTTCTTGAGTGAGAGTAGTCTTCCAAGCTTGATCTTCGTGGCTTGAACCGTTAGATTCGAGCTTGGGGGTAAGATTCTTGATCTACTTTGAATGTTGTTATGGATTGTCTAGCTGCATTGCATGATCGGATCTGTTTTGCATGACATGCATCGTTTTAAAGTTGGTTTTGGAAAAAGAAAATGGTTTTCCATGTGTTCTTGAAGAAAATCTCGTTTTGATCCGAAAGTTTGGAACGAAAACCATGTTTTTGTGTTTGTTCTTGCATGACTTTCTTGAACGGGTACCCAGGTCCCTATTTTGAACTGTTGGCATGAAAACTCAGATTTTTGTAACAAGTTGTGAGCTTGCATCCATCTTTCAATGATCATGTTCTTCATATTCTTCAAAGGAAAACCCAGGTTTTTCCTGACTTTGTTTAACGGGACCTCGGCTTAGCCCTGGACGGTACCCAGTGTGTTTTCGAGAAACGGGAGCAGTGGTTAAGCTCCCAGCTTGTTTTGTTTGTCTTTGACTTAGATCTGGCATGAACGCCGAGATCATTTGCATGTATATAGAGCTTGCTTTGAGAATGTGACTTGCCATGTGATTGTAGGTCCTTGATATTTGCTTTGAGTCTACACCTGAAGAACTAGGTGAGTGGTATTTCTAATAAAGCTATGTTACACTTGCTTTTGATAAATCTTGTTTTGTTTGTTTTGACGTGGTATTTGCTAAGCATGAATAAATAGCCTTGTTTTGATTCTCCTCGGAAAGTCCCTTGTGCTGGAGGACTCTAAACTTTCGCAGTACTATGTGTAAAGGATACGGTCCTCGTTAAATCGGGCTACGGGCCTAAGTAACACAAGTCCCTTGTGCTGGAGGACTCTAAACTTTCGCAGTACTAAGTATAAAAGGAAACGGTCCTTGTTAAATCGAGCTACGGGCCTAAGTAACACAAGTCCCTTGTACTGGAGGACTCTAAACTTTCGCGGTACCGAGAGCACAAGTCCCTTGTATTGGAGGACTCTAAACTTTCGCAGTACTTTTGACAAACGATTACGGATCGTACAGCCCTTGAATGATGAATACGGTTCATCCCTTGCTTCGCCGATGTTATGATACTTGAATGATGAATACGGTTCATCCCTTGTTTTGCCTATGTCAGTAAACATCTTTGGATACTTGTAATATTTGATTGATGAATACGGTTCATCCCTCGTCTTGCTAAAGTTGATGAGTTTGTTTTGAAGGACCTCGGCTATATTCATGTAAAACCTTTATTATTAGTACCATTCACTGAGTATTTGTACTCACCCCTCTATATATATGTAGGTGATGAGCAGGACGGTGGCGATGCCTAGATCGTTTTGGATGCTTGTTTTGGATTCGTACTTATGTGGGCTTTGCTTTTGTATTTACGTTGGCGATGCCCTGCTTTGTACGTCGGCAAATCTTGAAAATCATGCTTCTTGACTTGTATTAGCTGTATTTTGTATATGTCGGCTCGAGAAGCCTTTTGATCAAGATGTAACATGTATTTTACCTTATTGTATTCAAGTTGTAAAGTTAATTGGAAATGTTTGGCATTGCTTTGATCTACGCACAGCTCTTATGGACCACTTGTATCTGATTTATCGCTTCCGCATTTGTGAGCCCCCTATATCCATACTCTGATTGTGTTAAGTTTTGAAAAGTTGGCCTTCGGTAATTACGGATTACTGGCCATCACGGCACCAAACTACTAGGGGCGGTTTGGGGTCGTGACAGACACGTAAGTCACCACTTTGGAATGCTGTGCTGAGACCAATGGCAGCCAGAGTCCATCCGTGAATGCTGCCAAGTACTCAGTTTCTGGCATAGACTGCAAATTTGAAGGACAAAATAAAACAGCTTGAGGTAAAATTGCAACTTAATGTAGTATATTAACAAAGGTGGACAATCTTTTTGTCACTAGCTCCATCATTTTTAAATTCAGATTTGAGTACATTCAAAGTATCCTATCTAAGCACCTATATAATATTCAGATTGAAAAAAAAAAAAAACAAGAGAAGATGAGGAGAGGATTTTGGGGCCTTTTTTTTTCTTTGGTAAATAGGGTGCATGAAATTAACTATAGAAAAAGGGTTTTGCATTATTTTGAAGTATTATAATGTTTGAAACTTCTTACTCCAAGAAAAAGAAAGATTAAATCTCTATTGGTTCAACTATTTGATTTTCTTTGATTTGATTACTTTACTAGAGGATACCAAGGTAGCTGAATGGGGGATACCAAGGGGCTCTTGTTGCTAGGTCTTGAACTATGTTTGGTAATAGATTGCTGTGAAATCTAAACCTAGAGAAGAAATCAATTTCATTATTGCTTTGTTTGGTTGCTGAGAATAGGTGGGAAAAGAACCTATTTAAGTTTGGAGTGCATTAATAGAATGCCTATCAATTATTTTTTTGTTTTCTGGGAAATACTTGTTATTTCAGGTAAATAGCAATGCTGAAAACAATCAAAGCTGTCCAAAAATTAAAAGATATTAAAGCATTTATGGCAATAAAAAAAATGTTACTCTGACAATAACAATCATATAATTGAAAATCTTTCATGATGCTTGGCGTTGTTGTGAGGTGTTTTATATTTTTAGTGTACACTCAAATATACTGTAATTGCAAGCACTCAGCTTCTCTCCCATGCTGTGATTATAGTCTAAGTTAGAGAGGAGCTAGACCGTTTTGCCAAACACTCGACTTCTCTCTAGTCGACTGGAGTCCAATCGTGAGAGGAGTAGGACCATTTTGCCAAAACCCGAAAGCACGTAACATCAAAGCTGTTAGAGGTGCACCCATGTGTTTTTCTATTCTAGAATCTAATTGCCAGCATCTATCAGAACATCATTTTTTTTTTTGGTTTGGGAAGCGCCTTTTATTTTTGTTTCTGTTTCTATTCCAACTCAGCATGATAGCTAATAAATTCATTGAATAATTCTTTTGAACTTAATTTTATATATGTTACAAATTAAAAATACTTTAGTGTTTATCTTCCAGTATTGCTTTTTCCAGTCAACTGTGACTCCACAAGACTAATGCTAAAATGTTGTTTTGGCAAATTTGTAAATGCAAGCTGCAAAAATTCTCTAGATTATAAGGTATTTGACCTTGGTTGGCAATCGAGTATTTGATACGGCTTTTGAATAATTAAGTGACCTATTTTAAGTGATTTTATTTCAAAAATTAGCTGTAAGGTTGAATGAAGATGGAGTGTTGCCGGAATTTGAGTCAGTTGCCCCTGAGCATCCTAGTCCGGTCTCTATTCTGGGTGACACAATGTACAGGGATGATGCTCTATCTCTTGCGAAACAGATGCCAGATGTGCTTAAAGGTAGTTCTTTGCTTTACTGAGACTATCTGGTTTGATATGGCAGAAAAACTTGAGTAGTTATTGTTGAATTCCTGATATGTGGCTCTATACAAGATTTAAACTTCTGATAGATTTTATTTATTTATTTCAAAATTTGGTTTACTGCACAAGTTAATTTAAATATGCTAGGATATAGTGACTATTATTATATAAACTTGACATGATCAAAGGAACTGAAGCTCTATCACTTTAATTTGGGTATTGAAAAACAAAACATAAGTGTATAGTCATCTAGCTGTCCAAGGAAACTAATTAAGGATGTGAACAAATCTTGTGTGTTTTTTCTGTAATTTTGTAGAGAGAAGCAAACTTCGCTAATTTACATAAGGTTGTGTTTGGATCAAGGCTTTGAAGAGGAATTTGAAGAGAGTGAGAGAGAAGGAAAAAAAAAAGGATGGGAAAAATGAATGAAATGAAAGCTAGGTTTTTATCACATTTCCCTTTCCTTTCCTCTCCACAAATCCCATCCCAAATCCTAGATCCAGACTTTGTCCCATGAAGTTTGCCTCGTAGGAAAAATCAAACCATGTCTATTGTAATTTGAATATCTGTTTTATTTTTGTTACACTTGAATATCCTGATACGTGGCTCTATATAAGATTTAAACTTCTGATAGAATGCACAACTAATTAAAGCATTTGAAAACAAGTCAAATTACATTACAAATGGATAGTTTTTTTTTTTTCAAAAACAAAAAAGAAAGAAAAGTAGTTCTAGCACCCTGAGTGTTACATAGCTTTGGACTAAAGTTGCAAGTTATTCATTACATTTGAGTGCATTTAGTAGTTCTGCCAAGTAATGTTGTCTTCCTTTGAATTTGCAGCACAAATATGGTTAATTATTCTAGGTAGCAGTGGGAAAAGGCAGAGTTATCCACCAACCATCTCAACTAGACCAGTATTGCAGAGATAGAATCTACTGTAAAGTAAGTCTTCTGTTCCCTCATTTTTCAGATTTTTTATTAACCTTTTATTTTATTTTATTTTTAAAATGTCTTTGGTTTTCTTATCATGTTCTTTCTCTCCCTAAATAGGGCAAAAATTTGTGCAAACCATGGTGCATATGAAGAATTTGTCTCTAGATCCTCATCCATTAATGCAGAATACCAAGCTAAAGCCTATGACACACAGGTAGCTGTTAAGGGTAATTAAATCCGTATATATGAAATTTTAATTTTTTTTTCTCTATTTATCAAACAATGAACTCAAGTGGGAAATATTATGAACTTGCAAATTCACTAATGTTGGACCAGGAAACTAAGGAGGAGATAGACTCCATGTCTATCGTGTGCTTGAATCAGCTTAAGTGTGTCAAATAGAATCATACTAAAAGCATAACAAATATCAAAAACCAAGCGGAGCAGTGTTTGAGGAAAGATTATTTGGTAGGCTTGCTTGCTTGCTTGATATATCTTTCTTAATGTGAGAATAAGAGTATCAGGAAAATATTCTTATGTCTCAGGGTGTTAAAAAGTAGCTAGACACTCCTTAAATTTTATTCTTGGATTTTTGAGAAAATGGTTTTTAGGCTAAGAAGCATGGACATGCAATTTTCAAAAAATGCATGCATAATTTTATATATTTATTATATGTCGTATATTTGAATATTATACATCAATTAGGCTTGTATATACTGGATTGATGAGACCTAAAAAAGTTTCATGTTTCGACAAATCTTGAACTTGCCTTGCCCCTTTTAAAACCTTGAGCTACATTACATTACTCTTGAAACCACTGGACTGATGAAAGCACACAAAGACCAAAATTGGTAGTTAGATTGTTCCAACAGAGTTTATTTATTTTGCTTGGGAACGGAGAGTTTATTAAATAGTGTAATTCTGCATAGGTTGATCAACTTACTAGTACAACTCCGAAGTTGAAGATAATAGCAGTGCCTAGCTTGGCATCCATCGAGGAGATGAGAACGCCTGTAGTTAGAGATCTTTTGGCAAATTTTACCAGACCAAATTTGGGCTGTACTGAAAGCAAGATCCAACAACATCGACAAAGGTTGTGTCTCGGAGCATCACCTAATAATAGAACTCCTTTTGCAGATGTAAATTTCTCTCAATGAGCTTCTTGATAAGAATATTTAGACAAATGGAAAACTTGAGCAGCTTCATCTATTCATCAACTGATAAGTTATAAAGTTTGCCAATCTTGAAAGTTGAGGTTGGCTTTATGTTATTCCAAAATGCATCTTATAAACTACTGTGCCTGAGGGATGCCTCTTGTAAATCTGTAAATCTTATAAAAAATATAAATGATTTTCAATTATTTTTATTGATTCAAATTTATTGTTGCCAAAAAGCAAAGCTTTCTCGACAAACAACTTGTCGGTAAATGTGTTGTCAAAAGTTTACTTTTGCCGACTCATATTGTGTTGCTAGAAGTGTATTTTTTGCCAATGCAAATTTGTCGTTGTCAAAAGTGAAGTTTTGCCGACAAACAAATCGTCAACAAATGGCAACATTTACTGACATAAATGTGTCGCCAAAAGTTTACTTTTGCCGACTCATATTGTGTTGCAAAAAGTATATTTTTTGCCGACGCAAATTTGTGTTGAGAAAAGTGCCGCACAATCATCATATTTGAACTACTTTTACCGACGCAAGGTAAATTGCCGAAGATGGATGAAGGCTTTTACTGACGACTATGTTTGTCGCTAAAGGCATTACTTTTACCAACGCAACGATAATTTCATTTGCAAAAAGTTTTGCCGACTCACTTTTACCTATGGGTTGCCGACGTAGCTCTGTGTGTCGGCGAAACTTTTTGCCGACGAATTTTCCGTTTTAGCAACATATTTTGTTGCGTTGTGAAAAATGCAATTTCTTGTAGTATGAGGTCTATTGTCTCGATTTACATAAACAGCAAAACAGTTCAAGACATCATGTTCACTGGTCAACCAGTAACTTCGATAGGCTTTCATTATGAAAGGTTCTGATGCAGGGTTAGTCTGTTTGCTCTCTCTCCGAGTCTTTGTTATAAACGTTGTTTGTTTTCTTTATTCGGTCAATTTTTATTCATATGGGGGATTGTTGGAAAAAATGACTTTTTGGTGACTTTAATGTTAAATTAAAGTAGGTCCCAACCATTGGTTGATGTGGGATTAAATGGATTTAGATTCTTTGTAACAAGTTTTTTACACCACAAAAAGAATGACCAAAAACTATTTAAGAATTGAATGAGAAATTGTCTCACAAAGATGGCTTCATGAATGAGGTATTGGGAATTTTGTATAACTACCAATCCCACATTGATTGTAGAGAAAAGTTTTGATGGGTATTTAAACCTCAAGATTATTAGAAGGGCATGAGCCATTTGTGCATCCAAATTTTTTTGAAGAAATGGAGGCATGGATGTTTCAAGGATGGTCTTGGGCCAAGACTATGGTCCAAATTGGTTATGGCAAAGTTACCAAACCCTCACGCACGCGCTGCCCGCCTACTCGAACTGGGCCGGGCCCTAGTCCATGGTTCGTGGGTCTTGGATCTTGGATCTTGGGCTTGAGGCTTGAGGCTTGAGAGAATGGGTTAGGTTTGGGCTGGGCCGGATTGGTGGTCCACCAACCTAGTCTTTTTGTGTCAAGTCTGCTGCAAAAATAGACACTTGTGTATACAAAAATATATATAAAACATTTTCTCCCATCAATTTTGGTCCATTATTCCAGTAGTTTTGTAGGAGCAATGGCCATTAATGGCCAGTCTTCATGGCTAGAGACTCCTCCTCTCTGCCCCATGGTGTATAAAAGGAGAACAATCTCCTTTAGTTTTGGTACAAAATTTTTGCCTTCCAATTATATAGTCAGTTTACTTCCTTTTATAATTTTCTTCCTTTGTTGAGAGAGTGCTGTCATTGTTGGTTCACCAAAGTTAACAGAAAGTGCTTCTTCGTTAGCCAATCTAAACCATCTTATCTTGGGAGACAAAAGTCAACGTTCCTTCGGCACCCACGGTGAGGCGACTAATCTGTTTTAAGGACACTGTGGTATCACACAGAATTTGATTTGATTTATCGTCTTTCAATATATCATATCATATGTATTTCTGTTTCATTTTCTATAATGTAATTTGTCAAGTATAGATTTATTTTAATGTATCGAATATGAATCTATTTATCTTGTTTAATTATACAATTTGAGCAACACCTATAAAAAAAGTTCAAGTCTGGCTTCTTCTCAAGAAAGAAATCCATAAATGAGAGGTACAATTTATGCTTCTTAACCCCATTACCTTCCTTTTCTCTCAATTTGCCATTGCTGAGACCATGCATTTACATTTTGAAATGCTTTGTGCTTTCATTTTTCTTTTTTACTATTATTTTTTACTTAAAAAATAAATCAGTGTGTTTGGTTTGATTTTTCTGAATTAAGTTTTTTGACAATTGAGTTTTTTGTTTTTTGTATTTTTTTATTTTTAGTGAATTTTTTAAAATTTTAAGCATTTTTTTTTTTACTTTTTCAGATGTATCTTACTTAAATGTTTCTAAAAAGTAAAATATTTGTGAATTTTTTTTAAAAAATTAATAAATACACAAAAATACAAAAAATATACTGAATTTTTATTTTTTATTTTTTTGTATTTTTGATATTTAGTGAATTTTTAAAGATTTTTTTCAAAAAAATTATACTTCTTAGTATTTATGTTAGGTGTGTCTAAAAAATTTTTTAAAAAATTGCTTAAAATATTAAAAAAATTTAGTAAAAATAAAAATATACAAAAAATAAGAAAGTAGAATTTTCTAAAGAGTGTTTTTAGAAAACCCAAACCAAGGCATAAAGAATTAGAGAAATGATTTAATTCACAAGAAGCCCATTTCAGACAATGCTTAGGTTTGTCACCGGTTACTTTGGCTCAGTGGACAATAATTTACTCTCGTCCTCAGTTCAGGGCCTTTAAAATGGTGGTTATGTCATTAAAAATCTGAGACGTAAACTGGCCCACACACGTAACACCAGGGCCCAACATACATTATTTGAAACTCATACTAACTTAAAAGTGTAAACCTGTAAGTGGAGAGCTCATCTAATATATTAAGACTCACTTCTTTTATTCTTTATCTGATATGGGACTCAACCTTCACACATGCTCCAACATGTATTCCTGTAAGAAATGATTTTTGGTACCATGTTATTATTGTGTGAATAATTTCTAGAATGTTGAACTTATGATCACTTTGATGTCTTTACACATCATATCATGGTAATGTGCGCATGCACTGCACTGCACTACGCTATACGTGCATATATATGTTACTACGATTCATAGTTTTAGATTTAGATTTTTTATTCATCTTTTGTATAAATCTCATGATCTTTGTCATGACACAAAATTTCCTTATTGATTGATTCTCTCTTGTTATAATACAGGTGTGTAATTTGCCAAATGGAATATAAACGAGGTGACCGGCAAATGATTCTTCCATGCAAACACCTCTACCATGCTGATTGTGGCACCAGATGGCTTAGGAATGGTTTATAATGTTCTAAATAAGTACATTTTTTGACTTTTTATAAAATAAATAAATAAATAAATAAATAATGTGCAAAAAAGTAGACAAAGTAGTTTAAAAAGTAAAGAAAAAATGTTGATAAATGCTGATAAATATTGATCGATAAGACCTAAATAAATGTATGTATGCACAAAAAAACAAAAAAATACACTTTTTTAATACATGCCAAACAAGCACTTGGGAAGTATTTTAGTAGAAATAAAAGACAACAAAATGAGAAGTTATTCACTATTAAGTCCACTAAGTATAAAATATATTTCCAAGTATTCTTATTGAAGATAATTACATAGCACAGTCAAAAAGCATGGACAAAAATGACTTTGGTGTCCATGCCTTTCTTCTACAACACAATCATTGACCCTCCCTATCTCTGGCGACCTCTGCAGCCCCCTCCCTCTCCTCCCACCCCCGCAACCCTACCTTTTGCTGGTTTCCACTCTTTTGATCTTACTAAAAAGAAATCAACCTCAAACATCAAACCTGAGTGCTTTGTTTGGAAATTTACGAGAATTATCGGATATAATGTTGTTGGCTTTGCACCTTATCATCGTCGAAAGTACCTAACAACACCGCAAAAGATGGCCACGTGACCTCACTTGAACCTTCATTGGCTCCTCAATAGTTCTTCAGACTTATCCTTCAAGGATAGGTGAAAGCTTTGATTTGGGTCTTTGGCCAGTCTGTAGGGGAAAGGAAAAACGTATGGACAACAAGACATTTGTGGCCATGCTTTTTCGATCATTTTGTAATTAAGTTCTGAATATGAAGATGTGGGAATATATTTTCAAATTTAATAAAGTTAATAGTGAATCATTTCTCATTTGCTACCTTAATTATAATAATCACTTCTCATTTTTACCAAGAGACAGTAAATTACTTGCGGTGTGTTTGTTTTCTCAGGCTTGCCCCATTTGATACGCTGAGGTGTTTGGTGATGCGCCAAAGCACTAGAGTTGTCGCTAGCAAGCACAAAGAAAAGTAACTCCATTTGTATTTTGTTTTTGTCTTTCTGAGTTTAGTTTTATTTTCTTCACAGAACATTGCTTTCGTTTTCGTTTTCGTTTTCGTTTTTCCACGGTTTCTAAACTAGGTCTACTTTATTAGCTTCTGTAGTAAAATGAAAGATCATGAACGCAATAGGAGATGATTCTGTTGTGAAGCTCATTACAATGGCTTTTATTGGTTCAAGTTTGTTATATTAGTAGATGGTTAAGATGAAACCCACTTTATGTGGAGGTTAAGACTTTTGTGCCCCTCTCGTGAAGTAATGGGGCAATTTGCCAAGTTTCTTATAGTGACTTGTATTGCACTCCTAGGTATTCTCTATTTACCCACCAATGTCGGTTTTCAAGTACGAGTACCTTTTTGTTGAGGGTAGTTCGAGTTTTTTCCTCCAAGTATGCCATGGGTTACTTCAAAAGCGTAAAGTTGGCTCGCTCTTGAACTTTGATATGGCCTCGGTTGAAGATGGATTTATTATTCTTGTTTTTCATTTTCCTCATTGGTTCAAATTCTCAGCTAGTTAATTTGGCCCTTTAACCACATTTAAGTTATTTATTTATTTATTATTTTTTTAATTTAAAATTAAACAAATAATTTACAAATATAAACACTTGACAACAATATAATGTGAAAAAGTAATTCAAACAATGTATTGGGTTAAGTTAAAAAAAAAGGTTGGCAATATTTTTTTTTATTTTTTGAAATATGCTCATCACCTATTTGTTGTAATTTCAGGATGGGATAAAGTTTGTGTTTTTTTTTCTTTTTGAACCCAAATCAAGTTTGTTTGTTACTATTTATTTAATTTTGAATTGAATAAAAGAAGTATATAAGTGTTAAAGACCCAGCTAATTGTAATTAAGCATTTTAGTACTTTTTCTTTTCGATGTGATTTTTGGTTGTTGGAATGAGTTTTTCTTTGCATGCAAACAGCTCAAAAAAAAAAAAAAAAAAAAAAAAAAAAAAACTAATGAAAGGAAAATTTTAATTTTGATATTCTTAGTTTACTATGACAAAGTATTGAAATTTGAACTAGTGGTAGTATTTATTGAAGAACAATTGAATATTTCATTGTTATTCTTTTATGATTAGATACAGTGTGTATTTATATAGATGATGTAGCAACCTCCTAACAAACTATAACAAACTCTAACTACTAACTAATCTTGAGTTAACAAACTCTAACTACTAACTAACAATCTTGAGTTGAAGCAGAGTGAGCTACTGGTGTAGAACTTGAGACTGAGTTAGCTGCTAATGCTGCTGATACTGAGGTTATCATCCCCTTGCAAGCTGATGGGAGGAGAGGTGACCAGCAGCTTGGATTGAAGATACTGGAACCGAGCAACAAACAGTGGTTTGGTGAAGACATCTGCAATTTGCTCAGCAGTGAGTATGTAGTGAAAAAGAAGCTTCTTGGAAGCAATTTTGTCTCGGATGAAATGACAATCAACTTGTATGTGTTTAGACCTTGTGTGAAACACAGGATTAGAAGCTAATGCGATGGCAGATAAGTTATCACACCAAAGAATAGGAGTGCTTACAAGAGGGAGAGAAAGATCATGAAGTAACATTTGTAACCAACTGAGTTCAGCCGTAGCATGAGCAAGAGAGCGATACTCAGCTTCTGTGCTTGATCAAGAGACTGTAGGCTGCTTTTTAGCAGACCAAGACATGATATTAGAATCAAGGAAAACACAATATCCAGAGGTAGATTTGCAATCAACAGAGTCACCAGCCCAATTAGAATCAGAAAAGGCCTGGAGCTCAAAAGAACTAGGACAAAAACTCAAGCCATGAGAGAGTGAACCTTGAACAAACCGAAGAATCCGTTTGAGCAGAGCAAAGTGAGCATTAGTGGGTTCATGCATGTATTGACAGGCTTGATTCACAGCTAAGGACAAATCTAGAAGAGTAAGAGTTAGATACTGTAAAGCACCTATTAAACTTCTGTATAACTGAGGCTGGTTAAAGGGAAGATTAGCAGCAGGAGTGAGAACAGGTTTCATGGACATAGGAGTAGGACATGGTTTACAAGAGGTCATCCCGGCTTTAAGAAGAATGTCAGAAGCATATTTAGATTAAGACAAAAAATAAGAATCACCCACTGCTTGAATAGAAATGCCCAAGAAATAAGAAAGATCACCCAATTCCTTCATGGCAAAAGCAGAGTACATCTGGTGAATGAGAACTTGAATATGAGAGGGACTACTTCCAGTAAGTAAGAAATCATCCACGTACACGAGAAGAACAGTAATGGTAGTGGAAGTCTTATGAATAAAGAGAGAGAGAGAGAGAGAGAGAGAGAGAGAGTTATCACAATGACTATTCACAAACCCTTGAGGTAACAAGAACTTGGAGAAAGTAGAGTACCAAGCTCGGGGAGCCTGTTTGAGGCCATAAAGAGCCTTCTGTAGCTTGCACACATGATGAGGAGATAAAGAGCTAACAAAACCAGGTGGTTGACTCATATATACTTCCTCATCCAAAGTGCCATGTAGAAAAGCATTGCTGATGTCAAGTTGTTTCAATGGCCAATGATAATGTAAAGCCATACAAAGCAAAACCCTGATGGTGAGACGCTTAGCCACAGGGCTAAATGTCTCAATATAATCAATGCCTTCTTGTTGTAAAAATCCCTTAGCAACCAACCGAGCTTTATATCTGGCAATGGAGCCATCATTGTTTCGTTTGATTTGAAAAACCCACTTACAACCAATAGCCTTCTTAGTAGAAGGAAAAGGGACAAGAGACCAAGTGCCCTAAGCAAGTAAAGCATTATATTCTTCAAGCATAGTAGAATGCCAAATGGGTGAAGTAAGAACTTGTTGATGAAAAGAAGGTTCAATATCTATAAAGGAAGGAGTAGTACAAGCTACAAGACCCTTAGTTTTAGATCTGGTAAGCATGCGATGAAAATTGGCAGAAGAAGTAGAAGGTTGAACAAGTGGAGCCGAAGAAGGTAGAGAAGGTTAATGAATAAAAAGAGAGTCAATAGGAATAGAGTGAAAAGGAGGATAAATGGTAGATGTCTGACCAATAGGTGAAATAAGTGGAGAAGGTAAAATCTGAGAAGCTACAATAGGCTGAGATGAAGGCCTAAATAGAGGAAGAGTAGAAAGGCTGACAGAAGAACAATTCTGAGGAACTGTAGAGGGAACAGTAGAAGAGCTGGTAAGAGAATAGACCTGAGGAGCTACAGAGGAAGAAAGCAGAGGTGCTGTTGGTGGACAAAGCTATGCAGCAACTACAATAGACTGAGATGAAGGCTACGCAGTAGTAGGTGTAGGCCAAAAGAAAGAGTGAAGATGGGGTAAAGACTGAGCAGGAACAGATGAATGAGTGGAAAAAGGAAAAAAAATCTCATGAAACTGTACATGTCTAGAAATATAGACTTGACCTGTGGTCATGTCCATACATCTATAGCATTTATAAGATGAGTGATAGCCAAGGAAAACACATAAAGAGGATCGAAGCTGTAATTTAAAATGAGTATAAGGTCTTAACCAAGGAAAGCATTGGCAGCCAAAGACCTTTAAAAAAGAGTAATCAGGTAAGACATGATAGAGAAGCTCAAAAAGAGATTTGTGAGACAATTTGGCACTAGGCATTCTATTAATGAGATGAATGGCAGTAGCAACTGTATCAAACCAGAATTTAGTGGGAACAGAAGAATGGTGAAGCAAAGCAATAGTAGTTTCAATAATGTGTCTGTGTTTACGTTCAGAGACACCATTTTGTAGGAGAGTATAAGGGCAAGAGAGTTGATGCACTATGTCTTAAGCCTTTAAGAATTTAGTCGTGGAAGAGTTCACAAATTCAGTGCCACCATCAGTCCTTAACAATTGAAGTTTAGCAGAAAATTGAGTCTCAACATATGCTTTAAACTCTAAGAATTTTGAGAAAACTTCACTTTTGTAACATAGACGATAAAGACAAGTAAAGCGACTATAATCATCAATGAAAAGCACATAATATTTGTATTCAGATAAAGTAGAATGAAAAGGCCCCCATACATCACTATGAATGAGAGAAAAAGGGTTATTCACAGTAGAATTTGATAGTTTAAAGGGAAGTCTATGACTCTTAGCCATACTACAATGTGTACAAGGACTAAAAGCAAACTTGGTTTTATTGAAAGTAAAAGACAAATGCTTCTTTAAAGCAGTAAACTTCAACTGAGATGAATGGCCCAATCGTTTGTGCCAAGTGTGTTCAGAAGCACATGCAGAGGTCTTTGTCAAGAAAGCAGTAGATGAGGCAGAAGAAACATACATAGTAGTAGGATGATGAGAAGAAGACCACAGAGATGGAAAGTGATACAGGCCATTAGCATTATAGCCCTTGTGTAAAATGGCCTTGGTGTTCTTGTCCTGAACCACACTGGAAGAAGCATCAAAAGTAATAGTGCAATTATTATCTTTGGTGAGTTGATGAACAAAGAGAAGATTGGAAGAGATAGGAGCATGGAGGAGTTCATTGAGTTTAAAAGAAAAATGAGGAGTAGGAAGGATACCTTTATTTGTGTGATGAATAGGAACAGAAGTGCCATTGCCAACTGTGATCTGATCAGGACCAGTATAGGATTGAGAAATAGTGAGATTGGAGAGATCATGAGAAATATGATCAGAGGGAGCAGAATCAAGATACCAGGGAGCAGCCTCAGATAGAGAAGGAGGAGAAGCAGAAGCAACATAAGCTCTTGGTGAAGGATAAGCAGAAGAGAGTTCAGAAGAGGACTAAGATGAAGAATGTTGAGAAGAAGCATGTGGATGCACAATTTGATGAAAATTCACATCCAGTCTGTGCCAACAATCAAGAGCCGTATGGTTACCTTTGCCACAGATTTAACATATTATAGCAGGTGAATAGATTCTTCCTTTACCTCGAGAGCTCTATTGTCCATTACCACGAAAAGAGCCTCGAAGTCCTCCTCTTTGGCTTCGAAAAGAGGATCGTCCTCCTCTTGAAGAAGAAGATCCACTGGTGGAATCTCTCAGTGACACATAGGCAACTGTGTTTTCGTGTGATTGCATTTTTCTCTGTTTGGAGTCTATATGGAGAGACTCAGAACACAGAAGAGAAGTTAAGTCTACCATGGAAATAGGTTCAATCTGAGCACGAACAGTAGTTTTAAGAGCATCAAACTCATCTAGCAAGCCATTCAGAGTAAGCAGTACCAAATCTTCATCATCCATAGGTGATAAAGCAAGAGCTAATTGATCAGCAAGCTCTTTGATTTGAGTCAAATATTCTTCAATTGATTTGGAACCTTTGGTTAAATGAGTCAATCAATTCTTGATTTGATAGATGTGAGAACGAGACACCATGGTGAAACGTTTGCAAAGAGCAGTCCATACCTTAAAGCTATGTTGCAGATGAAAAACAAAAGAAAAAATTATAGGTGTAAGAGTAGTAGTTATACAACTGAGCAAATGAGCATCAGTCTTGTTCCAAGTTGCTCGATCTAAATTCAAAACTTCAAGGCCATTGGAGTCAGTGATCATCAATGGAGGACATGGAACTGATCCAATTGCAAACTCTAACAGATCAGTAGCTCGTAAAATATTTTGAAATTGACTTCGCCATATAAGGAAATTGGTGGAATCGAGTTTAACTGTGATGAAAGAATTCAGATTGGAAATCAAGAGATTAAGATTTGCAAGTAAAGAAGAAGAAGATGAAGAAGATGATGAAGCAACCATATGTGGATCAGAACTAGGCTCGTAGGAGCTTTATTGTAGCTCTGATACCATGAAGAACAATTGAATCTTTCATTGTTATTCTTTTATGATCAGACACGGTGTATATTTATACAGATGATATAACAACCTCCTAACAAACTATAACAAACTCTAACTACTAACTAATCTTGAGTTAACAAAATCTAACTACTAACTAACTATCTTGAGCTGAAGCAGAGTGAGCTACTGGTGTAGAACTTGAGACTGAGTTAGCTGCTGATGCTGCTAATGCTGAGGTAGTTTTATCATTTATTACAAATGCCAGAAGATAAGATAGAGACTTTCATTTTTTAATATTTTTTTCAAAATTCTTGATTGGGTTTTTATAATTTTTAAATATTATTATGATAACTATATCAATTCCACATTTAATTATTTAAAAATATGTAATATAATCACATCTAACAAGCCCCACGAATTAAAATAGGCACAAAATGTGAGAATTAAAATAATTCAATAAAAGAAAAATACCTCCTGTCATGATGTTCAAACCTTTGAATCTTTTTCTTGATCAAGTCTTGAATGTATAAATAAAACCACACACAAAACACAAAACACTTTTACAGAACCATATAGAAAAGTGAAAGGAACAGAATTTCAAGCTTATTCTATTCACAAACAACATCTGTATTTTGATGACTATCACAGGCATATATAGATAGGCTTGGACCCATGATCCAAGTATAACTCTTTATAACTTCCCACCATCAGGGAAGTTGTAACTTCCCATGAAACCACTATGTGAGATAGTAGACATGTTTCATGTTAGTTACCCATTACCCATTAACCCGATTAAATATATATATATATAATAAATAAATAAAACAAACATGTGGCATATAGGCTACTTTATGGATATTCTTATATTCTCCCACTTGGCACATATAATACATTTTGTTGACTTTCGAGTAACTAACAAACTGATTATGGCCATTAAATAAAAATACCCAAACCTTAGAGTCATAATACACAAATCATGGCTGTTATACTCTATCAATTGAGTATTTCCTTCCATGTTTTTCATTGTATGATACTCTCAACTTTATGTGGTGTCATTCTTTATGAATAACTTCTAATAAGTTATTCTTTGTCCAATGATCCCTATGGATCAATAGTTCCAACGGACTGCATAGCATCACAAATACTTTAGGTGCACAAAATGATGCTTTTCTTTAATAATAATCAAAATGTCATGACAAAATAAAGCAAAACAAAACAATAACTAGAAAAACTATTGAGCTAACCAATTAGTCTCATGCCTTCAACGTGTTTTGAAAACACCTTTACAGAAAGACCTTTGGTCACGGGATCCACAACCATCATATCGATACTAATATGCTCAATGCTGACTTCTTGCTTCTTAACACGGTCTCGAACAGCAAGATACTTTATGTCAATATGCTTGCTTCGGCTACCACTTTTGTTGTTGATAAAGAAGAAAACTGCAATTGAATTATCACAGTAAACCTTTAATGGCCTAGAAATTGAATCCACAATTCGAAGCCTTGTGATAAAATTCCTTAACCAAATAGCCTGTAATGTTGCTTCAAAGCATGCTATAAACTCTGCTTCCATTGTTGATGATGCAATTATCGTCTCTTTGGCGCTCTTCCATGAAATAGCACCCGCCTGTTAGCAGATAGACATATCCTAAAGCGGATTTTCTGGAATCTTGACAACCCGCAAAATCCGAGTCTGAATATCCAACTACCTCAAGACAGTCAACATGCTTGTAAGTAAGCATGTAGTCCTTGGTTCCCTTTAAGTATCTCATGATTTTCTTTGAAGCCTTCCAATGATCCATTCATGGATTGCTTTGGTATCTTCCAAGCATCCCAACCACAAATGCAATGTCAGGTCGTGTACAAACCAGAGCATGCATTTACTGCCTACAACAGATGCATAGGGAATGCTAACCATTTGTTCCTTTTCCAAATCATTCTTCGGACATTGACTTAAACTGAATTTGTCACCCTTTAAAATGGGCGTTACATTAGGAGTGCAATCACTCATCTTGAATTTCTCCAAAACTTTTTCAATATAGGCTTTATGAGACAATCTTAATGTCCTTTTGGACCTGTCTCTGTGAATCTCTGTGCCAATGACATAAGAAGCTTCACCCATATCCTTCATTTCAACATTTTGGGAAAGAAATTGTTTAGTATCATGCAACAATCCCAAATCATTAGATGCAAGTAAAATGTCATCCACATATAGAACTAGAAAAATGTATTTGCTCCCACTAACCTTAAGGTATATACAGTTGTCCACAACATTCTCTGTAAAAGCATACGAAGTAATAACATTGTGGAACTTTAAATACCACTATCGGGAAGTTTGTTTTAGGCCATATATGGATTTCTTGAGCTTTCAAACTAAGTGACTATCTTTATCACAACAAAAATCTTCAGATTGCTTCATGTATACTTCTTCCTCAAGATCCCTACTTAAAAATGTCGTTTTCACATCCATTTGATGTAGCTCTAAATCAAAATGAGCCACTAAGGCCATGATAATTCTAAATGAATCCTTTTTTTGAAACTGGATAGAAGGTATTATGCTAATCGATGCCTTCTCTTTGAGTGAAATCTTTAGCTACAAGTCTGGCCTTATATCGTTCAACATTGTCATTTGAGTCTTTCTTGGTTTTAAAGACCCATTTACAACCAACAACTTTAACTCCTTTAGGCAACTCGACAATTTCCCAAACTTGATTCCTAGCCATAGATTCCAACTATTTCTTCTTGGCATCATACCATAATTTAGAATCATCCTTATTCATGGCATTGGAAAACGAAATAGGATCATCTTTATGTCCGATGTCAAAATCAAACTCCATTAAGTATACAAAATAATCACTAGAAATTGTTGACTTTCTAGCTCATAAGGATCTCCTTAATTCTGTAGTCTCAATTAGGACTTGAGCTACAGGCTCTATGTTGACTTGTTCTTCTTGTGGTGGAAGTTCTTGAATTTGTTGATTTTCAAGAATATCTAGTTGATTATCTTGAAAGACAACCAATTCACCTATATTTACGAGTGTTGTATCCGGATCTCGTGATTCCTCCTACTCTATCTTTTAAGGGTAACTCCCACTATGGTCAACTTCCTCAATAAACTTAGCATTTATGGCTTCAACAATTCTAAGTGCATTTGAAGGACAATAAAATCTGTAGCCCAATAAAATCTATAGCCCTTGGAGCTTTCCGTATAGCCTATGAAAAAACCACTAACTGTTCTGGGTCTAATTTCTTTAAATGTGGGTTATACACCCTCACTTCAACTGGGCAACCCCAAACATGTTGGCTTCTATCATTTCCATAACTCAAATGGTGTTTTGGGAACAACCTTGGACGGAACCCTGTTTAAGATATACACAGCGGTTTTCAAAGCTTCACTTCACAAATTTATAGGCACATTAGAATAACTAAGCATACTCCTTACCATGTCCATAAGTGTTCGGTTCATTTTTTCAGCAATACCATTTTGTTGTGATGTGTCAAGCATTGAATATTGTGAAATAATGTCTTCTTCCTTAAGAAACTTAGCGAATGGACCTAGTAATTGTCCCAATTCTATGTACCTTCCATAATATTCTCCACCCTTGTCTGACCTCACAATTTTAATTTTCTTTTATGCTTGTTTCTCTACCTCTGCTTTATAAACTTTAAAGGCATCAAGTGCCTCGGCCTTATCAAACAAGAGGTAGAGATACATGTATCGTGTATATTCATCAGTAAATGAGATAAAATATTTCTAATTTTTTAGAAAAGGTGGAGTAAATTGTCCACAAATATCAGTCTATATGATTCCAAGAATTTCCTCACTACTTTTGGCACCTTTACTAGTCTTGTTGGTCTACTTTCCCTTTATGCAATCCACACAAATACCAAAGTTGGTAAGATCAAGTGTCAGAAGGACTTCATCATTAACCAACCTCTTTATTCTCTCATTGGTGATATGTCCCAATCTCCTATGCCAAAGTACAGAGGAGTACTCATCAACAACATTACGCTTAATGCCAATATCACCATGCAAGGTTAAAAGATTTTGTTCAAAAATAGGATCCAAATTTAATTTGTACCGACCATTAATTAAAGTACCAAATCCTACAGAAAGAGAGTCTTTAAACAAACTAAAATTTGTACCAACAAACTGAATTTCAAATCCAAACGATACTAGTCTAGAAACAAAAATTAAATTTTTAGAAAAAGATGGAATGTTAAAAGTGTTTTCAAGATCCAAAACAAAGCCACTATTTAAAACAAGTTTGAAAGTTCCCACAGCTTAGACGTGTGAACACATCCCATTTCCTGAATAGATACCTTGTTCACTTCTCGTCGGTTTCCTTAGGCTGAGGAAGCCCTACATGGTATTAGCAATGTGAATTGTAAAACCCGAATCAATCCACCACTCATATTGATGAGTATTAACAAAATTAGATTCATAACACACAAGAGATATAAGATTACCTTTCTTCTAAAGCCATTTCTTATACTTGGGGCAGTCTTTCTTCATGTGACCCTTTTTCTTGCAGAAGAAGCATGCATCCTTATTGCCATGATTTTTAAATGGCACTTTACCAAGCTTCTTTCATTTCTTTTCACCTTTGCCCTTTTTGCATTGCCCTCCTTTATGTGTTGCTAAATGGGAACTTTCCACTTTTCTATGCTTCAATCTCCCCTCCTCTTGAACACACATGGTCAAAAGTTCACTAATAGACCATTTTTCCTTTTGTGTGTTGTAAGAAATTTGGAATGTTCCATATTCCACATGAAGAGAATTTAGTGTGAAATTGACAAGGAATGACTCAGAAATCTCAATCACTAAGGACTTAAGATGAGCTGCAATGTCCCTTATTTCCATAATGTGCTCACGCACACTCCTACAATTGTTATGCTTCATTCCTGATAGTTTGTTCATTAGGGTGCTTGCCAATGCCTTGTCAGAACTAACAAATTGCTCTTCAATAGCCCTCATGTAGTTCTTGACCTTATCAAATGATGGAATTGATTTGCTAATGCTCTGGCTGATATCGTACTTTATGAGCATTAGGCTTAAGTGATTAGATCGCTCCCACTTATCATAAGCACTCTTTTCTGCAATGGAACTCTCGTCCATAGGTTCAGGAGGTTCATTCACATGGAGTACCAGATCGAGGTCCATGCACCCTAATGTTAGAAGGATTTTATCTTTCCAATCCGAAAAATTATCTGTGATAACCTTGTTCTGTATTATGCTAATTAGTCCTTATTATAAATATGATTATGTGTTTGATATGTTTATGTGTACCATTTATGTGAAAATATGTGGTTTTGAATTTCTATCTGTTTACAGTAGGAATATCTGTTTGATTATCTGCTTTGGAAATTAAATTGAAGGCCTTATCGACCATGGAACCCGAAATTCCCTGCGCCTTTATGATTGGCGTAATTTTTAGAGCCTACGGTGAAATTTAATTGGAAATTCATTCAGATCAGATTAAATTGATTAAAATAATGACTTAGTTCTCAAATCATTTAATCTTAAAATAATATGACTAAGGGAGCTTCTAATTAAGGGCATTATACACCCAATTCTCCTTCTTCGTATTCATTTGGCTGATTTAACTCTAAGAAAATGAGAGAGGGTCGGCTTAGAGAGAGAGAGAGAGAGCTCACAATTGAAGTTTGATCTTAAAAGCTTGGAAATCTTGAAGATCACTCAAGAATTTGCTATAGATTGGAAGAGTTGAACCTCTAGGCAAGCATGTGAACATGAATTCGTGACTATATGTTTGTAGATTTGTGTATTCAAGCTAGTTGAGTAATCAAGAGCAAGAATTAAAATGAAATTGAGTTGGTTTTGGTGATTTGGAGATCAATGGATGCATGCATGTATGTAATTGCTTTGAATTTGTATAACTGAGCATGAAAGGTATGATCCATGTAAGATTTTGGTTAGAGTTCATGCTTGTGATCACCATTTGCACCATTTGAGTTGGTAATGGGAGCTATATCTCACATGCATGTACAATTTATAAGAATATGAGTTTGAATGTATGAGTTTGATATGTTGGAAATGAATTTGATGTGAATTAGGACATGCATGTGACTAAATTGTGAAATTGAGCTTCATAATGTTGTAATTTTGTGTTGGTACCATGATTAGTACATGTATATGTGAAGTTTGAGCAGAAAGCATGCATTTAGAGCCTTTGAATGTCTAGTTGAAGCTCAAGAACATGTTTTGGAAAACCCAGAAAATTTGATGTTCGCTCGAGCGGGAGTTGAAGCTCAAGAACATGTTCTGGAAAACCCAGAAAATTTGATGTCCGCTCGAGCGGGGAAACCATCGCTCGAGCGTGAATTTCGTGCTCCCAGTATTTTTCGCAGACTTGGATGTCCGCTCGAGCGGGAAATCTCACGCTCAAGCGGGGAGCTATGTAGATAGACCTTCAGCTCGAGCGCCAGACTTCACGCTCGAGCGTAATTTTGATGCATCCAGCACTTTTGCAAACATCATGGGTCCGCTCGAGCAGGGAAGTCCACGCTCGAGTGGGGACCCTATTTCTGAAAATTTTGAAAGTGCATTATGTGTTTCGTTTTCCGTTCTCTTTCACTTCTAAGTACTCTTAGGCATGCATTAAGCATTGTGAATGAATTAAAGGGATAAGAATAAAGCCTAAAGAGGAGTATGTGAATTAAAGAACGGATTGAATTGTTTGGGACCCGTATGTGTTATGTGATGTGTAAGGTCAAGCTCTAAGGCAAATCAACCAACCGATCACTGTGAGCAGTATCTTAATAAAGATATTTGGAATATGTTGTTTGTCCAACTGCTTAGCTTCCTATAAGTCTGTTAATTTGAATTTGTAGACGAACGTTTGCTATGCCTAAAGTGCAAATGGGCCAAAGGCTAGTCTGACACGAAGGAAAGTCTGACACGAATGAAAGTATAAATGGGCCGGAGGCCAGTTTGATACGAAAACGCAAATGGGCCGAAGGCTAATTGATACGAAAGTATCCAGAGGCCAGTTTGACCCGAATGATAGAGTGAATGGGCCAGAGGCCGTTTTGACAAGAATGAATAGATGGGCCAGAGGTCGTTTTGACATGAATGGATGGGCCAAAGGCCATTTTGACATGAATAAATGGCCCAGAGGCCCGTTTGACCTGAATGATACAGTGAATGGACTAAAGGCCATTTTGACAAGAATGAATGGATGGGCTAAAGGCCGTTTTGACATGAATGGATGGGCCAGAGACCGTTTTGACATGAATAAATGAATGGGCCAGAGGCCGTTTCGACATGTATAAATGAATGGGCCAAAGGCCAGTTTGATACGAATAAATGAATGGGCCAAAGGCCAGTTTGACATAAATGTAAGTATGAATTAGGCCCAAGGCCGTTTGAAGCATGTTGTTCTATATACCGTTTGTATAACTCCTTTATTTGATATTATTCACTGGGCTTTCGCTCATGCTCATTCATGTGTTTGTAGGTAAGCCAAGAGAAGTCCAAACCCAGCCCCAGCGAAGTCTGTGAGGAACAACAAAGGTTTTAAAGAGTCATCCCTTGCGTCTCACACACGAGACCCGTTTTCACCTTTATGTCATTCCGTTTTATTTTGTCATGTTGGCGAGGACTTTAGATACGTTTGTATATAGTTTTGATTGGCTGACCTAGACTTGAATGATCCTGTCTGTACAGAACTTTATGCTACTATATTGTCTGATGTGTGTTATTAACATCTTTATGTATGGTTGTTATGATGTGCCATCTAAGCACAGCTTTATGGACAAAATTTTAAATTCTTCTTCTGTTTGGCCCCCTTTACTCTGATAAGTTATGTCTGATTTGATTTGAGGCCGTAGGTGATCTCATGATTACTGGCCGGTTATGTCCTTAACCCTTGGGGGCGGGTTCGAGTCATGACAGAATGGTATCAGAGCACGAGTTAATAACTCACATACTTGTCCAAAAGAGCAATAAGCGTCTAAAAGAGATCTAGGATGCATTCATGTGATAAGTATGAATTTGAAAGCATCAAGAATACGCTTAAATGTTTAATGTGAACGATTATGTGTTATAAGTTTGTGATTCGCTTGCATTACAAATTATTTGAATACGTATGCTCTTTAGTACATGCATACCTATGAATTTTTTGTATAAAGTATAATGCAAGCGTAATCATATGGTGAGAACATGTGTTTATTTGAGATATGAATTGTTGCACTAATGTGTACAACAAGTTTGTTTTGTTATAATGCACATATATGAACATATGAATCATGAAAAGTTGCATACGTGCATTCGATTATGCAAATGGGTGTTTATGTGGAATATGATTTGAGTATATAATTACTAAGTAAATGTTTAGCATGCGATATCTGATAATTATGCAATCATCTGTTACATATGTGATTAATTGTGCCTTGATGATATGTAAAATGAGAATATAACGACGTGCCTATGTGCAGATGCACCTATGTGTATCTGTGTTTATTTCTGTATTGGGCATTCCGTATTGGGCATGGCTTAATAAGAATTTGTGTAGATCATGGATAAGGTAAGGGTATACGAGTTGGCAGACTCTTCCACAGCCCAACTTGATAGATTGGAAAGAACAGTACAAGAAATGGCAAGGATCTTAAGACAACAGTACCAGTTGCCGCTACGGCAAGAACCTTTGCCACCTCCAATGCAAGAGCGCCAAGTGAACGTGTTGGAAGTCACAAAATATGTTGAGGTGCTAGACCAAACACTGATGACCAAAGCTAACTTGAACCGATCTTCTAAATGGAAAAGCATGAGACAAGGCTTTTTCTCAAATAAGAGGTCATTCAAAAAGCGGAATACGGGATCATCGCGCACTTCAAACTCTACAAGGAATACAGCACCTACATGTAATGAATGTGGTAACAAACACCGAGGAGTTTGTTATCGAATTTCTAGGGCTTGTTATAGGTGTGGTAAAATCGACCATATGGTCAGGAACTGTCCCCGAACTGAACAAAATGTGAATGAATCTTCTGTGTTAGCTAGATTCGTACCAATGGTAGGAATTGCTAATCAGGATAGAGTAATCACACTCATCCCAGAAAGCACTCAGAATATTGCGATCGTTATTCCAGGTATTTATACTGTCTATAAACGAATGCTTATGTGTTGATTGATTCTGAATTAGTACATGTGTACATCCTTGATTGGAATATTATTTGATTCGGGACGGCATCTTCTTTCATATCTGCTGCATGTGTATCTGGATTGGTTAGACCCACAAGATCGAGACCGTATTCATTGAATGTATATGTTCCATTTGGGAAATTTGTGAAATATGTGTTGGGATATCGATTAACTCTGCACATGCACATGTATATCCAACCTATGCTCGGGGTAATTTGCTATATTACTGCCTTCATTGACTAAACCACTGGAATTGTGACTCTGTGATTGTGTGACTGAGTTGAGCACCCCAAATGATGAACTCTATAATTGTGAGACCATGTATTTTGATTGGCAAAAAATTGACTGGGCTATGTGACTATATTGGGCTTAACTCGTAAACCTATGGTTTGTGACTAATTTGGAACTTTTGCGTAATAGACCCTATCTGATGTGCAACCAAGAAACTTTGTTTAATGTGTTACTGTGCACCATTTGCTTGCATGTAAGACTTATTTGGGAACTGTTGTATTAATTGTGATACATACCTCTTGATATGAACAACTGCATGCATATGCAACTACACCTGAACTTATGTGGACAATGCCATATTGTACATGACTTGAAATACTTTGATATGAACGGTTGTGATGAATGACTCTGATATGACTTAGGAACTGATGAACTTAGGACGGTTGTGCAACTATTGACTATGTACCTAAGCAAACGAATTATGCCTTACAAAACCAAATGTACCCTATTTGAGAAAGCTTTTATCTGATTCATTCTGATAGAACTTTTGTTTGATTTGGCTTGTTAGGACCCTCATTTGATATAATTTGATGGGACCTTTGTTTGATTTAATTTGGCAAGACCCTTGTCGGGATTGGTTTGATAAGGCCCACTATCTGATTTGACCTTGTTCAAGGGGGATTACGGATTGCTTATAAAAAAATAGCCAGATTATTCTTGGCAGAGAAACTGATAGACCCAAAACTTGAATCCGTTTGGAATACTTGGCTTATTTGAAAGACCTTATGTGGGCTATCAATAGACCGATCTAACCTTGAATGCCAATAAGAACCAACCTTTAATTGTTGGAAACATACGTGTTATAGATGAACGGAATTGAGCAAATCCAGTGATTGGGTGTTTTAAGGAACAATGCTTGTATATTGTCATATTATTATGTATTTGACGCTATGGGAACCGATGACGGCAGATTGATTTGATTGTAAACAGTACTGAATATTTATCCTCGACCAATCAGAATATGTTTCATATGTCTGCTTCAGTGTTATCGGATTTTGGGAAATCAAGTTATGGTGAGTGGTATTGTGTTTGTTTTGATGACATTCTTGAGACGTCCTTTCGTACTAGGGGACGTTAAGCCTATGTAGCACCTTTGTTGAGATATCTCTTTTGCCACCGACGGTTTTGTACGGGTGGGTTTGTCTAATCGATCTCGGGTCGGCCACCGACGGTCGTGAACAGGTGTGCTTTGATTCCGAGACGATTATTCCCTTGTTTGTCCGGAATGTCATCCTTTGGTATTATGTAGATGTTATTGACGTCCAAGAAGCTTTGAAAAACCTTGATTATCCGTAAGTATGTGAATTCGGTACGCCTTGTAAATAACTGCTCAGTGCCATTATATTCTGTAATTGGGGCTCTGGGGATGTGTAAATTGTGCTTAACATGTGATTGACTCCTTTGATATTGTCTTTGACGACATGGGGATTTATATACGAATTGCCTTATGCTTTTGACGACTATCAAATAATGTGGAAAGACTCGATAGAACAGAGGATTGAATATTGAACTGAATCGTAAACCGTAAACTGTTGAATGAATTGAGGACATGTGTATTGTGTTAGAAATTGATTGCTTCGGTGCTACCCTTGTTGATTCGGGAATCAGTATCTGGATCTACTTTATATTCCTGAAGACTTTTGATCAACCTTTGATAACTGTGATGAGTCACTAAACTAAGTACTGAATTGGGTTGTAAATTGCGGAATTATTGAGGAATGAATTGAACTTCTGTGACAAGAAATGGACCAAACTTCTATGGTAAAGTTAGTTGGCATTTGAAATAAATATGTTGGCGACCTATTGTGAAGAAGGAAATTGTTGAATTTGTGTCTAAATGTTTTCGGTGCCAACAAGTGAAAGTCGAATAACAGGTATTGGCAGAACTCCTTCGACCTCTCTCCATTTCGGGACGGAAATAGGAATGTGTGGCTACGAATTTCATTGTGGGGCTACCTTGAGCACCCAAGGTATAAGTTCCGTTTGGGTTATTGTATGAAGAATTACTATGTTTGCCCATTTCCTCCCTGTAAAATTTTCGTATGATGTTTGTAGACTAGCCACTATTTACATCAATAAGATTGCTCGTTTGCGTGGGGTCCCAGTATCTATTGTTTTAGACAGGAATCCTAAGATGCGTTTGAATTCTGACATAGACAGGAATCCTAAAATGCATTTGAATGCTAACAAGCCTTCGAGAGGCAATGGGAACTAAATTGTGAGTCAGCACTACTTTCCATCTACAAATTGATGTATAATCAGAAAGAATTTTTTGGAGAAATGCTCCAAATATATGCAGTAGATTTTTCAGGGAATTTGGAAGATCTATCCATTGTTGGCAGACCTTGCTTATGACCACAACTTACACTCTAGTTTTGGTGTGACACCATGCAAGCCTTGTGTGGAGGAAAAAGGTAAGTCTCTGACTGTTTGAGAACAGAGTGTCGCTTGATTTTGAAACTAAGTAAACAACTATCAAAAAGGATTGGAACCGTTGAATGAAAAGTGTTCCGAATTGTGTTCGACTAAAGGTGAAATAAGTTTGGAGGATCAAACTTCCTAAAGAGGGGAAGACTGTGATAACCTTGTTCCGTACTATGCGAATTGGTCCTTATTATGAATATGATTATGTGTTTGATATGTTTATGTGTACCATTTATATGAAAATATGTGGTTTTGAATTTCTATCTGTTCACCGTAAGAATATCTGTTTGATTATCTACTTTGGAAATTAAATTGAAGGCCTTATCGGCCACGGAACCCGAAATTGCCTGCACCTTTATGATTGGCGTAATTTTTAGAGCCAACGGTGAAATTTAATTAGAAATTGATTCGGATCAGATTAAATTAATTAAAATAATGACTTAGTGTTCAAATCATTTAATCTTAAAATAATATGACTAAGGGAGCTTCTTATTAAGGGTATTATACACCCAATTCTCCTTCTTGGTATTCATTTGGCTGATTTAACTCTAAGAAAATGAGAGAGGGTCGGCTTAGAGAGCGAGAGAGAGAGAGCTCACAATTGAAGTTTGATCTTAAAAGCTTGGAAATCTTGAAGATCACTCAAGAAATTGCTATAGATTGGAAGAGTTGAACCTCTAGGTAAGCATGTGAGCATGAATTCATGAGTATATGTTTGTAGATTTGTGTATTCAAGCTAGTTGAGTAATCAAGAGCAAGAATTAAAATGAAATTGAGTTGGTTTTGGTGATTTGGAGATCAATGGGTGCATGCATGTGCGTAATTCCATTGAATTTGTATAATTGAGCATGAAAGGTATGATCCATGTAAGATTTTGGTTAGAGTTCATGCTTGTGATCACCATTTGCACCATTTGAGTTGGTAATGGGAGCTATATCTCACATGCATGTACAATTTATAAGAATATGAGTTTGAATGTATGAGTTTGTTATGTTGGAAATGAATTTGATGTGAATTGGGACATGCATGTGACTAAATTGTGAAATTGAGCTTCATAATGTTGTAATTTGGTGTTTGTACCATGATTAGTACATGTATATGTGAAGTTTGAGCTAAAAGCATGCATTTAGAGCCTTTGAATGTCGAGTTGAAGCTTAAGAACATGTTCTGGAAAACCCAGAAAATTTGATGTCCGCTCGAGCGGGGTAACCACCGCTCGAGCGTGAATTTCGTGCTCCCAGTATTTTTGGCAGACTTGGATGTCCGCTCAAGCGGGAAATCTCACGCTCGAGCGGGGAGCTATGTAGACAGACCTTCAGCTCGAGCGCCAGACTTCATGCTCGAGCGTAATTTTGATGCATCTAGCACTTTTGCAGACCTCATGGGTCCGCTCAAGTGGGGAAGTCCACGCTCGAGCAGGGACCCTATTTCTGAAAATTTTAAAAGTGCATTTTGTGTTTCGTTTTCCATTCTCTTTCACTTCTAAGTACTCTTAGGCATGCATTAAGCATTGTGAATGAATTAAAGGGATAAGAATAAAGCCTAAAGAGGAGTATGTGAATTAAAGAACGGATTGAATTGTTTGTGACCCGTATGTATTATGTGATGTGTAGGGTCAAGCTCCAGGGCAAATCAACCAAACGATCACTGTGAGTAGTATCTTAATAAAGATATCTGGAATATGCCGTTTGTCCAACTGCTTAGCTTCCTATAAGTCTATTAATTTGAATTGTGGACAAACGTTTACTATACCTAAAGAGCAAATGGGCCAAAGGCCAGTCTGACACGAACGAAAGTTTGACACGAATGAAAGTATAAATAGGTCGGAGGCCAGTTTAATACGAAAGCACAAATAGGCTGAAGGCCAGTTGATACGCAAGTATCCAGAGGCCAGTTTGACCTGAATGATAGAGTGAACAGGCCAGATGCCGTTTTGACAAGAATGAATGGATGGGCCAGAGGCCATTTTGATAAGAATGAATGGATGATCCAGAGGCCATTTTGACACGAATGGATGGGCCAGAGGCCATTTTGACACGAATGAATGAATGGGCCAGAGGCCGTTTCGACATGTATAAATGAATGGGCCAAAGGCCAGTTTGATACGAATAAATGAATAGGCCAAAGGCCAGTTTGACATAAATACAAATATGAATTGGGCCCAAGGCCGTTTAAAGCATGTTGTTCTACATACCGTTTGTATAACTCCTTTATTTGATATTATTCACTGGGCTTTCGCTCACGCTCATTCATGTGTTTGTAGGTGAGCCAAGAGAAGTCGAAACCCAGCCCCAGTGAAGTCTGTGAGGAACAACAAAGGTTTTGAAGAGTCAGCCCTTGCGTCTCACGCACGAGACCCGTCTTCGCTTTTTGTCATTCCGTTTTATTTTGTCATGTTGGCGAGGACTTTAGATATAATTGTATATAGTTTTGATTGGCTAACCTAGACTTGAATGATCCTGTCTGTACATAACTTTATGCTACTGTATTGTCTGATGTGAGTTATTAACATCTTTATGTATGGTTGTTATGATGTGCCATGTAAGCACAGCTCTATGGACAAAGTTTTAAATTCTGCTTCCGTTTGGCCCCCTTTACTCTGATAAGTTATGTCTGATTTGGTTTGAGGCCGTAGGTAATCTCATGATTACTGGCCGGTTATGTCCTTAACCCTTGGGGGCATGTTCAGGTCATGACATTATCACCATTCAAGAATGGAATACGAGAAGACTCATTAGACAGTATAGAGGTAGAAATCACTTCAATTACCAAGAACATTATTAATGCTTTGAAACAATAACTATAGTCTGAATCAACCAATGCCAAATTTAGTAACAAATCTAAACCTTCCTGTGGGTAAAGATTGCTAAACTTTATTAGATTTGCTATTACTTTATAATAAGACTAATGAATTCTGAAATATTCAAGGAAAAGAAAAATATTATTAATGCTTTGAAACAATAACTATAGTCTGAATCAACCAATGTCAAATTTAGTAACAAATCTAAACCTTCCTGTGGGTAAAGATTACTAAACTTTATTAGATTTGCTATTACTTTATAATAAGACTAATGAATTCCGAAATATTCAAGGAAATGAAAACTCATACATGTGGGTTTAGAGTGTTCAATCCCTTTAATACCCAATCCATTATCTTATTCTAATTAAATTTCAAAAATAACTACTTTCCTGTGGAACCAAGGAATTATTTATAAAACATAATTACAATATAAAAATACCAAATTAATTTTTTTTAACTTTATGTGATAAAAATGCTGAGAATCACTACCTGTTTGGTAACGTTTACGTTTTCAGTTTATATTTACAAAAATTTTATAAACTGGTTTTGTTTATTTTTAGAAAAATATAAACTACAAACGCGTTTGGTTTAGACAAAATGTGTAAAAAAATTTAAAAATATAAAAAAAAAAGTGAGAAATGGCAAGTGGTGGCGGGTGGTGGGTGGAGACGAGTGGTGGCGGCGGAAGACGGTGGTGAAAAATAATGGCGGGTGGTGGTGACGGAAGACGGTGGAAAATGGTAGCGAGTGGGTGGTGGTGGTGGTGGTGGATGGGTGGGTGACGGTGGCGGGTGGTGGGTGGTAGCAAGTGGGTGGTGGTGGCGAGTGGGTGGCGGATGGCGGGTGGGTGGTGATGGCAGGTAGGTGGCGGATGGGTGGGTGACGGTGGCGGGTGTTGGGTGGTAGCGAGTGGGTGGTGGTGGTGGCGGTGGCGGTAGCGGGTGGGTGGCGGATGGCTGGTGGTGACGGGTGGGTGGTGGTGGCAGGTAGGTGGTGGTGGTGAGAGATGAAGCATGGACACGCTAGATTTCATGCCGTGGGGGTGTCTGACACGGAGACACGCCGGGGATACGTACGGGACACGCCGGGTGGCATGTCCCTTTAATTTAATTATTTTTTGCAGGGGAC